>PVJH01000167.1:0-424250 GCA_004026705.1 Nesogale talazaci | reverse complement strand
TGAAATAGCAACAACAAAAATTTTATGGTTGGGGGTCACCACAACATAAGAAATTGTATTAAAGGGTGGCATTAGGAAGGTTGAGAACCACTGCTCTACCTGGACACTTTAGCTTAACTGATTCACTTGTATCTATGAAGTCTTTCTAATGGGCATTTTAGTCAACCCGCTGTCTTTAATTTTTTAAACCAATCATTTTATTTGGGAGTTTTTACAGCTCTGATAAATATCTATACATCAATTGCATCAAGAACATTTGTACATGTGGCAATCATCATTTTCAAAACATTTTCTTTCTTCTTGAACCCTTAACATCCACTCTTATTTTTTCCACCCTCTCACCCTCATGAACCCTTGATAAATTATGCATTATTATTATTTTCATCCTTATACATCTGTTGCTTCCCTTCACCCACATTTTCATTGTTTATTCCCCCCTGAGATGGGGGTTATACATTGATCATTATGATCGGTTCCCCCGTTCTTCTCTCCACCTTCCACCTTTATGGGATCACTGTTCTCATTAGTGATCCTAAGGGGGTTTATCTGTCCTGGATTCCATGAGTTGAGACCTCTCATCTGTACGAGTAGACATGCTCCAGTCTAGCTGGATTTGTATTGTAGAACTGGAGTCAGGATAGTTGGGGGACATTTTAAAGAACTAGAGGAATATTGGGTGTTTCATCAGTGCTATACTGCAACCTGGCTGGCTTGTCCTTTCCTTGCGGCCCTTCTGTAAAGGGGATGTTCAATTGTTTACAGTTGGGCTTTAATTCTCTACCCTGACTCTTCTCTTTCATGTTGATATGATTGCTTGCTTTGGATCTATAGATTCCTGACACTTGATCCCATCAGTAGCTTGGGATCACACAGACTGATGTATTTCTTCCATGTGGGCATGTTGCTTCTCTGCTAGATGGCTGCTTGTTTAACTTCAAGTCTTATGACTCCAGATGATGAATCTTCTAATAGCCAGGCACCATCATCTTTCTTCCCTACATTTGCTTATGCACTGTGGTAGGGAGATTTGTTGTGCCAACATGACCCATGAGCACATGTGAGATTAATTGAAGGGCAGAGATATAAATGGCTCAGTGAGCCTCACCTTTCTTTTTCTTGCTTTGGATCTGCAGACCAGTGTGCAGCCAGGTTCCTTGATTGTTCTGTGCATCCATTTACAAGCTACTCTACCCATGGGACACCTAATCTGTGGACTCTGTCTCCGTAAGTTAAGGCTCCTCCAAGTCCTGCTTCGCCATACTACTAGAACATAAATCTCTTGAGCTGGGAACAGTTGTACCCTGTCATCTGGCTGACTGTTGGTGACTTGCCTTGCTGTTTGCTGTCTGTGGCCAGATAGCTTGAATTGCTCAACAGAGGACTACCTGGTGGCCCTCAAGATTTGAAGAACTGACAGTGTATTAACTGTTTCATGGAGGTCAGTTGCACTGAGATATTTGTACTGCTTTATAGATTAATTGTCTATTTCTTATGTTAAATATCTATATCTATTTAGAATTACTAGTGTCCTGGTTGTGTTTCTCTAGAGAACCCTGTCCAACACAGGCACCCATTTTAACCTCAGTGATTATGTTGGGAAGGTGAGCATCACAGACTGGCAGTGTAGTGGAAGAAACTGTTCTTGCATTGAGGGAGGACTTGAGTAGAGGCCCAATATCCTTCTACTACCTTGATACTTAACATATAAATATATACATAGGCAATATCCCTATCATTATATATTAACATATTTATATACGTATGTGCCTATATGTATAGTTCTATAGATGTCTTGCCTCCTAGTCCTTTCCTCTTTTTCCTTTTCCTTTCCTCTTGTCCCACTATCATGTTCAACCTTCCTTCAGCTATCACTAACTCCTCTAGAGCCCATTATCTTTCATCACAGTCTGTGCACCATAAATTACAGTACTGAACCCTTTCCAGAATGGTGTGCCTACAGCTTGCTTCTGGTTACCTTTTGCCAGCATTGCTAGAGTTGTTAATGAACATCTCTATGCAGATAGGCTCTTTATTATTTTGCTTCCCCCCCCCTCGGTTAAGCGTCTCTTACGGGGTTACCTGGGTCTCATGAGGAAGGCACGTTTTGAAACAAGTAGCTGGGATCTGTGAAGTTAGATTCATGTCATCCAAGCAGGGTTTCAGCTCAAGCAGCGTGTTCCTGCCTGCTGCCAGCAAGTGGGGAAGGCTTGGGACACACTTCCTATGTGCACGTCTGCTTTAGAAGAGTTCTATGAAAACTAGGAGCCAACTACCATCCAATAAAGGAGCCCTGGTGCCCACTGTGGTTATGCACTGGGTTACTCACCCCAAGGTCAGAAGTTCGAAACCACCAGCTGCTCCTGGGGAGAAAGGCAGGGCTTTCTGCTCCGCCAAACCGAGGCAGTCTTAGAAACTCACAGGGGCAGTGCTACACCGTGTTACAGGGTACAGGGTCACTGTGAGTTGACATTGCCTCCATGACAGCGAGTTTGTTTTGCAGCTGACAAAACCATGTGTTTTAGTCCCATTTCTTCTTTTCTCTCTCTCACTCTCTCTCTCCCTTTAAAAATTATGTTACAAGACCCAGGGCCAAAGCAGATACTTCCGTATAGATAATTAACTCTTCTTAATTTCAAGTCTGGGAAGTCTCTGCCCTTTTCCCTCCATGCCTCAACTCCTCAGGAAGCAGCCCTTCCATCTGCTGAAGTTGCCTATTCCATTTAACCGCCCATTCTACTAAAAGCTCCATTTCAAAACAGAGAGCGCGTCATCTCGGTTTAAAAGTGGTACATCAGGCACAGCAAATATGACAGTCCAAATCAGAATGGGTGATGAGTCATTTCAATGATTCGGAAAAGCCCATTTTCAACATTGTGGCAAATGGTACCCACTACAAGTGTGGGGTAGACCCTGGGCTGATGAGTTTCATTAAGCTAAAAAAACAAAGAGAATCGAGTCATTTTCATTTTTCATAGGAGTCTGGCGCTGTTTCTGAAGACAAAACTTTTCAATTCAATTAGGAGGAAACCACACTGACAGGAACATGTTCAAAGGGAAGACTCGGTGGCTGTTGCCACTTACCAAACACACCACCAAGCCCCAGGCAGCCGAGCAGATGCAGCCTGAAAATGTCTCTCAGAAGAAAATGTGGGTCATTTTTATTCGTTGTGTTATGCAGAGTCACAGACCTCAGAAAAGCACACTAATAAAACATCACCCATAGCTTAATGGCTTCCCCTCATTCGGCTCCATGATGATAAATGAAATGCCATTACCAAAAGGCAAGTCCATTTCTTGTCGTCTGCTGGGGCCCCGGATTGTGACAGAATTGGAATGCTGCGGATTGATTGTCCACAGTTCACCAGGAAAATCCAGTGCGTGTCTTAACCCACGCAGAAGCCCCCATTCAGAGATTGTGGATCCTGAGCTCATGCCCCATGGGGTCTTGAGGGGAGAGAGCCTCAAACAGAGGTGAAAGCATTGGATGAGATTTCACTGTTGAAGAGTTCAAGTTGACCCCAAGAGATGACCTCAAAGATCAGACCCTCTTTGCTAATCAAAGCACTAACCCTCTGGTGAGACCAAGGCTGATTCTCTTGAGGTCCAACTGGAAAGCACTTCTTTATCCTATTATGAAGTGAGCTCAAAACAAAATGAAATAACACAACCACCAACAAAAAATACTTCTCTGCCATCAAGTAGACTCTCACATAGGAACCCTGGAGGGAAGGGTGGAACTGTCCTTGTGGCTTTCTAAGACTGTGCGGTGACTCTTTTTGGGAGTAGAAACCCTCACCTTTCTCCCTCAGAGAAGCTGGCCCTTTTGAACACCTGACATTGTGGTTGGCTGCCCAGTTAATCACTATGCTCCCTAGGTTAATAATTGCATGAATCCAGCCTCCCACTAGGGTCAATTGGGGACACTGCATTCCAAGCCTAGAGTCCAGTGATTGAGGAAGGAAAGGAGATTGCATTGTTCACATGGGTCTAACTCTTATCACGTTACCACTGCAAGCTCAGATTCAGGAAGCTCTGGTCCCTGTCAGAAAGATTGATGACTGGAACCCACGCAGCAGCTTCTTTGGCAAAACACCTGGTGATCTACTCACATTTCGATGATAGTCCAGGAACCCTATGGGACAGTTCTACTCTGCACATAGAATTTCTTCACTGGAATCCCCTTGACAGCACACAAGGACCACAGCAGCAGATAAAGATGCTTACACCTCCAAGGCAGCGGTTCTCCACCTTCCTCATGCTTAGCCCGACCCTTTCATACAGGTCATCATGTTGTGGTGACCCCCCCCCCCAACCATACCGTTATTTACATTGCTACTTCATCACAGTCATTTTGCTACTGTTAGGAATCAGGCAACCCCTGTGAAAGGGTCACTCAACTCCCAAAAGGGTCACAACCCACAGGTTGAAAACTGCTACTCCAGGGGAGAGTTTGTGATCTTCACCCACCCATAGATACATTCATAGAGCTTATATGATGGGGGCTGACTGTATGGAAGCTGGGCTATGGTGCCCAGTCCAAAAAGATCCGTCTGAGGAGTTGACGTTCAAGAAACCTCCATCCATGCTGTCATCTGAGGAAGAAGGTCCTTGGGCAGAGTCCATGGCTAAGACAAGAGCCCCTGGGCTGGAATGAGCCTGGTGGGGGCAAGGGCAGTGAGAAAACCACAGGGCAAGTGCCAGAGCTTTGGGTAGCTTGGCTGACAAAGGAGCTGGCAGGAGCAGGGGGCTGGGGCATGAGGTTGGGATGGCAACAGAGTCTGCTCAAAGGGACTGTGCCAAGGAGTTTCCACTTCACTCTAGGCATGAAGGGGGCCAACGTAGGGTTTTGAGCAGGAAGGACTCTACCCTGATTGTGATATTGTGGTGTAAGTGTTGGGCTGCTACCACAAGCCTCTCCAAGGGGAGAAAGATAGGGCTGTCTGCCCTGTAGAAAGAGGAACAGTATAAGAAACTGTATACATTTGCTGGGTGACGAACTAGAGGCTATCACCTTTTCTCCTATGCAATATCCTGAAAACTTTGAGGCAAATGCTTCTTTACCCTCATTTTATTAACAAGCTAACTGAACCTTTGTGCGATCAACTCCTTTGTCCAAAGTCATACAGCCCATAGCACCTAGGAGGAATGACATACATATTGATGGAATGGATAAATATTGACTCCCTAGCTTGTGTTGAATTCATAATTCACTGCTGCCGAGTCCGTACTGACTCAGTGTGACCCTGTAAGTCAGGAGAGAACTGCTCCTGCAAATTTCCCAGACAGACTCTTTATGGGAATAGAAAGCACCATCTTCCTCTCTCAGAGCAGACAGCTGGTGGTTTCAAACTGCTGACCTTGCAGATACAGGCCCACGAGCAAACCACAAAGTCACCAGGCTCCTGTGAGTCTACCTGACTCCATGCACAAGGCCTTCACCCGTATTTCTTTGACATATATGTCGCCTATGTATGACAGAGAAACTCAATCCACCCATTGAAAGTCACACTCTTATGGCTACAGCCTGTTTGGGGCAGATGATCTCAGACTCTGCCATGCCAGGTGCATCACCTGGAGCGAGGGGGCATGCAGGAAGCACAGGCAGGGCTCCTTAGCTCCCAGATCCCACCAAGGGATTGGCACCTGCAGTCCCGGTGTTTATCTTCTGATGGTGTTTGCTGACACACTGAATTGATGACTGATTACAGCCTCCCACACAAGGTACTTTAATGACAGCTTCCTTGAATCCAAGGAGAGTTTCCACTTGGGAAGCAAAGAGATGGGAAGGATCTACCTGCTTTGACCCTGCAGTGTGGCAGACAAAATCACCAGGCATGACACTGGCTGGGCCTTACTCCCTCTTTCAGAGGAGGAGGCTTCCCCAGGGAGGGGTGTCTTCACATCTTTACAGCATGATTATCTAAAGCTTGTGGCCTGGGCAGCCTTGGGAACACCTGTCGTTGAGCTGGGAGGCTGACACAGACTTGGGCCTCCCCGCCCCTCCTGCTCTAGGGAACACCTGTCCAGCGGTAATGGGCTTTTCTGGAGGGCCTTGCTCAGTCAGCTTGAAAAAGCAGAGTTACCAATTGCGCTGTCTTTTGCTGTAAATCATTTACTGATCTCTGCCGCCTCTTGAGCGGGACAAATCCAATTCAGAGTGTTTGGATGGGCTCCCGATGGATTCTTCCTAGTTGGTACAGATCCTTTGGCAGGTTTTTTTCTGCACTTGTTTAAAGGGACTCCCTCCTTCTTCTGCCACCCCCTGCCTCCATCCCTCTACTGCTAGGCTTCAAATGTGGAAACTGGGTCAAGTTCAAATATTGTCAAATAAGCCTTTTTGCAAGATGAGTTTGGGGTGGTGGTGTGTCTTTAACTTTTTCTTTTGCATGGTGGCTTGAACACAAGTTGTTGGTTATTTTAGATTTTCCTTGAAGCCAGTCCATCTTTCCATAGCCCAGATTTCCTCTTGAATCTTGTCTCGTTGAATGCAACATTTACTTCACCAAAGTACGGGGATTGGCTTCAGTTCTCTGAGAAAGCATCTTCCCTCATAACTCTGACTGGTAAGCCAATGACGAGAATCCCGTCTTGGGGATACTTTCATGCTCAGTGATCTCACTGGATGCATACAGCAGGGCTGACAGGTAGGCAGGACAGGTGTGTGCATCCTGTGATCCCAGCTGAGTGCAGAGCCCCCAAAAGCATGGTCATGCCACTCCAACAAGACAAGGACCTGCATTCTCTGATGCCACCTATTTCTCTGGTGCCAGGCAACATGCCTTGTTTGGATGACACCACCCTGCTTCCCAGAAACCCCTGGAGTGCGCTTTAAGCAACATTCAGAGAAGGCTTCCAGTTGATGATTGCTGACTTTGTTCTAAGCGTGCACATTTGGTTTGGACCTAGCTTCATTCAAATCAGTATAGTTCTAAATGCCGCAAGTGCCTGGCTCTGTGGCCCATTCCAAGTACCCAGTGAACTGGTGGGGAGAGCAAACCATCTGTGGATGAAGATTCTAGATAGATCTGATTCAAAGGACAGCACCTCCTGGAACTTTGACTGTTACAGAAGTATACCCAGGACCTCAAGATTAAAGAAGATAATGTCAGGTGACCAGTACCTTGCATGTGTTTTCTAGAAAAGTGGTGGTTCTTGATGTACATGATCTTTTTAATGTTACCCTTATGAGGTACTGTGGCAGTCACCTAATCTGATGTCAATTTGGAGATAGCCAATGAGACCTCTGTGTAGGCCTGGCTTTCTCCTGAGAATTCTGAGAAATCTGGCTGTATTTCCCCCTTGGAGGTGAGAGACTCACTACTCAGTCCCTCGGGGATGGTCTACTGACAAGACACATGGCAGCATGCTGATAGACCCTGAGATCTGAAAACTGGAGGAGCTGTGGGGAGATCTCTGCCAGTGCTGAGATGCTTCTACCATCACTAGATACACAAGACTCTGCACCCACTGGCCTGTGACTGTCCTAGTGTCATTGCATGTGCTTCGTGAGTCTGAAGAGCACATATAGATTGGTATCAGACTTATGGGCTAATATTGGACTTATGACCTTGGACTGGACTTGGCTGGGATGTTTTCTCATTGTTCAACTGTTCTTGTATATAAACCTCTCCCTTGTATGCATATGCCTGTTTATGGATTTTTTTCTCTCATCTAGTCTAACACAGGTATGTTCTGTTCTTAGCCTCATTTGTAGATAAACAGAGATGCAGGTGAGAGTTAGGAGATTGGCCAGGGATTACAAGTGATTCCTGGGAACCCCACCTCTTCTAGGAGCTGTGGGAATAGGAGTAGGAGACAAGACCAATAGGACAGAGTAGAAATGCCCCCATGTGTTTCCTAGACTGTAACTCTCCAGGAATTGCAACCATCCTCTTTCTCCTGCAGAGTGGCTGGTGGGTTTAATCTGAAAATCTTGCAGTTAGGCGCTCAGCACATAATCCTCACTCTGCCACCAGAGCTCCTGGGGAAGGGAGAGCATACGAATTTTCCATGAAGAAGGTGGCATATGAACTGCATCTCAAAAGTAGTTAAGGACTATCTTTGAGAAATGGCTTTTCTATTTCTATCTTCATACTTGGCGTGTTTCCTGAGTTAGACCTCCAAAGCTAATGCCACAACGACAAAGGACATTCCAGGCCCTACAATGGCACCGAGCGAGAATCCAGGGGATGGGACTGCCTGCATGATGGTTCCGATGGGAATATTCCTCAGGCTAGAATTCTGGAGAGCTCTGCTGACCCAGTTCTTCTCTGGCTCCCACCTATCTTCCCTCAGTTCCATCATAGACCTCACTGCTCCCACTGAAATGGAGTGAGAGAGCTGGCCTTGGCCTTTCTCTGGGAGAAATAGAAAAAAGACTCTGAGTTAGCTTAGGAGTGACAACTGCCTCAGATTTGACTTGATACCTTATGATATCCCCAAAGCCCCAAGCACCTGGTTCTGTTCATTTCACCTCTACAGAAATGACCCAACTTTCATAAAGCAACCAAGCCCCTCTAAGCCAGCATGAGAGCAGCAGTGCCAAGTTGGTAACCCTTTTACCCAGCCCCCTCTACCACTGAGAGTCTCAGAAAGAGAGCTGAGGATCTGACTGATAAATCCCACGCTCCACACCACCTCCAGCTTAGACCCATCTCTGACTTCTCCCTCCAACTTATTGTCTGAGATCTACCATCCATTTGCATCCCAAGCCCTCTATAAATGAAACTGTTTGGGACATGTCCGCCTACTCCTATTTTCCAATGCATGCAAGTGCTCTAAACACACACACACACACACACACACAATCAAACTCACTGCCATCAAGTCAAGGAAGATTCATTTCAATCCCCTGTAAGTTTCCAAGAGTGTAACTGTTCACAGGAATAGAAAATCCAGTTTTTCTCCTGAGAAGCAACAGGTAATGGGTTTTAACCTTCCCTGGCAATAGCCACTACACCAAAAGGGTTCCCTATCCCGGTGCTAGTCCAATGATCAATTAACTTGAAAAAATGAACATGTTAATATCGAGTGCTTTGATAGCTATGTTTCCCCAAGTAATGGTGTCAACTGATTAGATATGAAAACCAAGCTCTTCCTAAGGGAGTGAGATCATGATCTCTGGGGACAGACAGGTCAATGAGAGTCACTTAGTTCACAAAGTCAACATTCTACATCTTACTCCAGTGCGTAGGGACTGGGGTCCTAAAAGCTTGTGGTCAGCCATCTAAGTTCTCTTCCCGTCCAGAAAAAAGAAGCGTGATTAAGAAATCAAAAGATATACGGAAACAATTAGTCTGGCAGAGTAACACATCCGGCAAACACCAGTCTCACCAATCCTGAAGTCAAAAGAATTGGGTAATGCTCGCCTTTCACTACCAAATCTCTAGAAAACTTCCCCTTAGAAGGTCCTGGGGAGAGTGAGAGAAAACTGTGGAACAAAACTCAAAGTCATAAAAGAGATCAGGCTGACTGGGCAGAGAGGGATGGGTGGGACACCCCAAACTATGGGTCTTTATCACCCTCCTTCAGGTCTGAATTTGAACTCCATCCATCAGCCACTTAAGATTCAAAGGGCATCATTTACTGAAGACAAAGTTCAGAGGATCAAGGAAGAAGAAAGAGTGGAAACAGGACACAGCGGGGGCGGGGGGGGGCAGTTGAGGAAGTGACGATATCTTGAAAGGATTGCAAGGAATGAGATGACACCAAAGGTGTATGATTTGTTGACTATAAAATTGGAGATCTGTTCAGGTAACCAACCAACAAAAGACCCTATCCCTAGGAAACGTGGAATAGCGGTGCTCCAGGCACTTCCTGTGCTACCTAGCCAGGGAGTTGTTGCCTTTCAGAGAATCATGGATAGTTTTGAGCAGCTATGAAATATACATATAATTACCCTCTCCACATTTCCCAAAGGAACAGGAAACTTTGCATATGATTTCAGTGTAGTCCACAGATATCTCCCTCCTAACTCACCACGATTTGGGGCTGAACTTCACAGAACTAGAGCTGAATCAGCGACAACATTTGCTTAACTTGTTTTTTGTTCAGCATCTTTATCTATAAATCCAGGGGTAGTAGCTATCTGGTCAGCCTAGGTTTATCAGTGGCTGACTTTTTAGGATTAAGTCTCTAGGCCTTTCTTCCCAGGTGCCTGCTCAAACCTCTAACCTCCTGGCTAGCAGCCAAATGTGTTAATTATTTACCCCACCCACAGGCTCCATAAATCTCAACACAAGGAGGGTTCAACACCATCCCTCTGAGAAAGGGCTGGACTCCCTTTCCCTAGGCAATCTGTACCTTCCCAGGGATCAGACAGCCAGGAAGGAGAAGCAACTGAATAACTCAGCTAAAAGGCTTCTTTCAAACAGAAAGAAATTGCCCATTCCCAAATGAGTGACCACCCCTGGAGTAAGTATGATTTAACTGAACATTTTACAAGCTTTTTCATTAGCCTCAATAACAACCCCTTTGTTGTACCAAGTGCATGGGGTGGGCTATTGTAAACAGTAATGACTCCACAGCTCAGCTTCCCTTGGACTAATTGCTGGCGGGGATTGAAGAGCCAGCAGGAGCCAGTCACCTCCTTCCAGCTGGTCTTCCACCCTCACTTGTTCAGACTTATTTAAACCCTCACAGGAGGCTGCCTGCCAGCTGCACTGGTGACCCTGTGATGGTTACACTGATTTCAAGCTGAGTGGGGTCTTGGTGGTGTGTTGACTTCACGGTGGCCTGCAATCCCCATGGTCAGCAGTTCTAAACTACCTGCAGCCCTTTGAGAGAAAGATTGGGCTTTCTACTCCTGTATCAGGATGTCACAGTCAGGATTGACTCCGTGGCAGTGAGCTTGGCTTTATTGAAGACAGCACTGGTGGTGTTATGGGTTATCCAGTAGGCTGCTAACTGCAAGGTTACCAGTTCAAAACCACCAGCTGCTTAGGTGAACAACAAGGCCTTCTACTCCTGTATAAATTTGTAGTCTCAGATATCCATGGGGGCAATTGTACTCTGCCCTGTAGGACCTCTATGAGTCAGAATCAACTTTATGGCAACACGTTGGGTTTTTGGAGGGCATGTATAAGAAGGCCTGTGGCACAGTGGCTAAGCATTTCACAGTTAATCAGAAGTCCATAGTTTGAACCCACTAGCTTATCTGTGAAATAAAGGTGCAGATTCTGCTCTGGGAAAAATTAGCTGAAACAATCCCCAAATCACTGCCATTGAGAGTATTCTGATGCCCAGGACTCCATTCAGTACATTTTTATGGTAGCAGATAGTCCCAATTTTCTCTCTAAGAGTAGCTGGTGGGTTGGAACTGCTGACCTTCAAGTTAGCAGTCAGATGCTTACTGACTGTGCCATGATAGCTTTGAAAATCCTATGGGGCAGTTCTAGTCTGTCCTCTAGGGTCACTACGAGTCAGAATTGACTGGCTGGCATTGGGTTTGATTGTCTGGATGGGACAATTGCTTGGCATATGAAAGTGGGTAAAGATTTCTGCCCCTTGAGGGAGCCCCAATGACCTCTGAGGCCTTTCATATCTCGTTGAAAGAGCTTTGGCGACCTCATGGGCTACTCATTGGGCTCATGACTTTGAGGTTGGTGGTTCAGAAGAGCCAGTTTCAGGAGAAAGATGAAGCTTTCTGCTCCTGCAAAGCGTGATAGCCTCAGATACCCACAGGGACAGCTCTACCTTGGTCTACAGAGTAACTGTGAATCAGAATCAACTTGATTGCAGTGTCTTTTCTTTTTTTAAGCTGAAGCTGAGGTCTGTGAATTAAGAGACCGCCAGACTTATAAGAAATGCATAGCCTCGATCCCTCTGCCATGCCTACTGATGTAGAATATGCATAGTAACAAGATCCCCCGGTGTTGGTGCAGGTATGGAAGCTTGAGAAACCTTGCTGTGATCATGGACGATCCCTGGGCACTTGCATCGGAGCTCTGGGAGAACTTCAAATGCTCCTTGTGAAGGGTTTGCTCTAATGACAATGCAGAACCCATAGCGGGTATCAGCAGCAGTGCCCCCTCACTAGTGTTTGTTCTACCAAGCACTTAGCAGATGCAAGTGTGGCTCTTTGAAAGGTGTCTATTGCAGCTCTTTACTAAAATTCATCTCACCTGTGTTTACTGGCCTAGCTTTTATTTTAAAAACAATGCCTCCCGAAGAAAACGGGTATGTGTTTCTTTAAAAACAAGATTAGCACAATCTGATGGCTAGAGTCAGTATCTGTTAAATGCCCAGGCTCTGTTTCGGACAAAATTGCAATTGGGAAAGCAAACAACACAGACACCTAGTGACAATAAAATACATGTATTCAAAAGAAGAAAAGCAAGCAAACATGTATTCAATGTGACTTCCAGTTGTTTCCAAAAACTCAAACCAGACCCACCGTCAGGGAGTCGTGTCTGTATTGTAGCTACCCCAGAAGTCATCGTTGAACCGCTGCTTGGGGTTTCTGAGACTAAAGCTTGACAGCAGTTGAAAGTCTCACCTTCTCCCATGGGGCAGTTGTTTAGCTTTCACCAAATGTATCCCATTAGCACCCAGGTTTCCGTTCTCCACGCTTTGGTAAACAACACTCTGGTTAGTACATGGTATGCCTTCAGACGCTGTTGGATGAGTCTCAACCTCTTCATTCTCCAGTTACTGCCTAGTATACACATAATGGAATATGGGGTGCCAAATCAAACTACTGAGGTTTAGTCCAGCGGTTCTCAACCTGTGGGTTGCAACCCCTTTGGGGATTGAACAATCCTTTCACAGGAGTCACCTAAGACCATCGGAAAGCACATAAATATTTCACGCTATACAATTAACATATTGCTTTGTGATTAATTATTATCCTCCAAGTATGTTCAATAATGCTCCGTTGGTAACAGTGAAAATACATCCTGGATATCAGCTACCTACATTGTGAGTCATATCAGTAGCAAGATGACAGCTATGAAGTAACAATGAGAATAATTTTATGGGGAACTGTTTTAAAGGGTCGTGACATTAGGAGGGTTGAGAACCACTGGTTTAGTATATCACTGTTTGCATCCAGGTCTACCCATTGACAAAATGGATTGACACAGGGGCTGCAACAATGGGCTCAAATCTAACAATGGTGAGGATGGTGCAGGACAGGGTGGGTTTGGGTCTGTTGGGTATGGAGTTGCTCTGAGTCAGAACAGAATGGATGACACATCACCACCCCCCCACCCCCACCAACAACTACCTCATCGAGTCATTATGAGGATTAAATGCATTAGAGAAAGAGAACGTTGCTGGCACTTAAGAGTTGCTATGTGAATGTCTATTGTTAGGATGGTGATGTTCGTGTTGCTGTTGTGACATTACTGTGCTCTGGTCAGAATGTGCTAAGTCAGTCCTTGAATGATAACTTGTATGACAACCCTATAAAGTAGAGGTCTTCAAAGTCATTCATCATGCAGGTAGGTCAAGCACTGAGGCTCTTATGTTGAATTCAGGAAGCAAAGAAGGTCTCACATTATCTAGATCTGGGTCCATAAATAAGGGCAGTACATCCTCTCTGGTGTTATTTAAACAAAGGCTGCAGAAGGAGATGAGTTGGAGAACATTTGGGCCTCAAACAGGGGCTTCAGTCAATGGCCTTGTTGATTTTCTTCTTTCCCTCAGATTCAGCAGCTCTGAAGAGCAGATCCAGAGTAGAAAATTCAGGACAAGCTGGCACTTGAGGACAAGTATTAGAGCCTAAACTTTCTCACTTTCTTTTCTTTTTTAAACTAGAGATTGATCCAAAAAAGCAAGACAGAGGGAAAATGTGACTGTCATAGGTCCTACACATCTACTTTAACTGAAATGTGCACATTGCCTCTAATTGAGGTGCCAGGGACAGCAGGGTTCTTATTGGATGGGAGAATTCAGGTGTGTGTCAATACTTAGTATTTGTCTCAGTGGCTTAAAACAACAGTTTTATTTTCCCTTTGCAACACTGTTATCCTTATCCCAAAGCTCCATATTTCCATAGCTGTTGTGAAGATTCCTACTGTGTAGGGTGGCCTTAGAATGTATCATCCATACAAGGGCACTTTTAGGAATAAAAGGAGCCCTCCAATGCTTGATCACAACTTTGGAAACCCTATAGGGCAGTTCTGTTTTCTCCTCCAGAGCCACCGAGGTTCAGAATAGACTAGATAACAGTGGGTTGTTGTTGTTATTATTATTTTAAAGCTTTACTGGCAAATATCATGAGACCCAGTTGTAATAGGACTCTCCCAGGAAACATGTGATGATGCAAGGTCACTTGAAAGCTTCCATGCCCCACACCGAATGATAACTCCAAATTAAACTCTTTGGCCAGAACAGGGTCCTATCTTTGCTAACTAAATCTGACTTTTGCTCTCCCCTATCCCAGCTAATGGCAGCCATTCTTTCCTTGGCTGCCTCCCATTCTCTAAAGCAACTCTCTTGTGAGAAGTCCAACCAGAAGGTATTTTAGAGGGAAAGCAAGTGCAGATGGCCATAATTTCAAGCAAATTGTCCCCATAGCTTCTTCATGTGCCTGACTACTATCTTGATGAGATGCATATTTAATACTTGTTCATGGAGACACAGATGCGAGCTACTCAACCTTTCCTGGAGCTTTCGAATGCTGCCAGGTCCCTGGGCAGTTGCTGTGCGAACTCCTGGAATGCCTGGAGCTGCATTTTCTGTGTCCCCACAAGACCTGGACTCTCAGGAAACTTACCCACAAGGTAACAGAAGGAATGTCAGGCTTTATTAAATTTTCTTCAGCAAGCTTTTTGATTGCATTTCTGCCCTCAGCACAGGCTTATTTGCACAGCTGATATATAGCTTTAATTTGAATATTATAGTTATTTCACATAAGCCCCTACCTTGGTCCCTCTCTGGAATTCACTTTTTTAAAAAAATAATCTATTCTTTGCTACATGGGACCTACTGAGACCTTGCATCTCTAAAATGAGAAGATTTAAAATTTCCCTTTCTACTGGGATAGAGGAGTCTGGAAAACAAGCTGACTGTTAAGTCTCATGAAAGCTTGACCCCCCAGCTCCAGGATAGTCTGGCTGTTACGTATAACTCCAGCACATGGAAATTCAAGAACCTTTCATAATTTTGGCTTATTGTTATAGCATACTCTCCTCAGAAGCATCATTGCTTAAATATAAGTTATTCTTTCTTCACATGTTTGTTTTTTCCAAAAGACTCAACATTTATCAACACATCAATTTGAATCTATGCCAAGTACCCGGTAAATTACTCAGATTACAACAGTGCACAGGCAAGTTTTCTTGAATCTCTAGGAGATGACACTCTTGCCAGATAATATAGACATCAAGAACAAATTTCACATGCCATCCATTAATTATGTATGCCTCACATCTGTCCCTCACACAACCCTCTACTTTTGAGCTCCTTCAGAGTTCAGCAGCTTGGAGCATAATTTTGGGCTGTTAATCACAATGCCAGCAGTTCACAATCACCTGCTGTGCTGGGGAGAAAGATGAGATTTTCTGCTCCTGCAAAGAATGACGGGGTAGAGACACAAGACCAGTGCTACCCTGACCTATCAGTCCCTATGAGTTGGAATCAACCTGATAGCAGTCAATGTTTTTTTGACAACATATAGAAACAAAAGGATATTTTGATTTTCCATTTATTCCATACTGGGTACTTGAAAATTGTTTTTAACATCAGGCAGTTTGCTTAGTTTCTCCAGAATTCATATTGACCACTGTTTAGTTTATATTTCTTAAATAGAACACACAATTCAATAAGTAAGAAAAACAATAAATTAAACTACATTGGAATAAAGAACTTCATCAAAGTTTTAATTAGGAAATGGAAAAACACAAAGAGTAGATCATATTCACAATACATAGAATACTCTTGACAGTCAATAAGGAAACAACATGTACCATATATACTTGTGTAGAAGCCTAATTTTCCAACACATTTTTAATGCAGGCTTTGTGGTAAAATTAGGTACTTCAGCTAATACTCGATTATATATGGTAATTCAATGGCAAAATATGGCGAAAGCTTCAACTCCAAAAATAATTAGGAAGATTTCATGTAACATCACAATGAGATTTCACATGACAAGATGGAGAAAATACAAAGGACAGACCATACTGACTGCTGAAAAGTACCTGGGTCATCTGAAAACTCAAACTGTTCATTAGGAAACACATTAGAAATCTGTTTGATAACATCTATGTATTCTAGGTGAATATCTACATATTCCATGACCAATAAAACCTACTGCTAGAATGAAGATACTCCATAGAACTGTGGCAACCAAAGACATGCATAAGTATGTTTGTAGTTTTCATATTAGTCATAAACTACAAGGAGTCAAACAGTTCATCTCCAGTAGAATGGATACATTATTTGTAGTCAATTGTTGCAAATGAGTTTGATACAACAATGAAAATGAATTAACTACTGCTACAAGAGAGGACCATGCATCCAAGTCAATTCAATGACAACTCTTAACAACAGGGAAACAATTTAGATGAATGTTACAAACATAATATTAAGCAAAGGATGTTGGAAACAGAAGAATGTATGCTATATAGTTTCATTTTCAAAACCAGGAAAAATTAAAGTATGGTGATAGAAGTCAGGATGATGATAATGATCATCATTATCATCATTGTTTCAGAATTATTAAGATAATTCCATTGAATTATGACTGTCATAATTTTCATTCTACTGTCAGCTGTTAACTGAGCAATACGCCTTTGAAGCAGTATGTCTTTTCTTTCAACTTTTCAGACTTTCTCTTTGGCTTTCAGTTTTAGAAAGTTGACTCAGATGTTTCTCACATTTCTCCTATGCTCAATGTGTGTCTTTGCTTGATTTATAAATTCTTTTCCCTCTTTAGTTTCTCAGTTTGGATGTTCTCTAATGTCTTGTCAGTTAACTAAATCTTCTCTGTCAAATATTCAATTAAATCAACTCACTAAGTTTTATGTTTATGTATGAAGAATACAAGATTGTGTTTTCAAGAATACAATTGAGATATTTAAAGTTTATGGTGCCAACCTGGCCGATAAAACACATGTGGGGTTTATTGAAGGGCAGAGAGATAAATGGCTCGGTGAGCTTCACCTTTCTTGTTCTCTGGTCTCTTGCTTTCTGATGGTCAGACTAGGGTGCAGCTGCCTTAGCCAGTTCCCTGCTTCCGCTGACAGCTCACTTCTGCAAGACATCCTGAGGAGAAGCCACATGGACCTACCCCGATGGAGTCCCGGGTGCTGGAGCAGCCCTGTGGAGATCCCTGCCAGCGCTGAGATGCTTACACAGTCAGTGATTCAGCTTTCCTCCTGTAGTCGACTTTATTGCGTGTACTTTGTGAGGTGGAAGAGGACTTTGTGGATTGGTGTTGGACATATGGGCTCATTTTGGATCTGTGGTCTTGGGGCAGCACTGGGTTGGGATGCTTTCTTGAGGTTGAACTTTATCCTTTATGTAAAACTCTCTTAGACCTATGGGCTTCTGTGGATTTGCTCCTTGAATGTACCCAGTTTAACTTATTTTGTTACCAGGAATCGAGTACTGGAGAAACAAGTCATAAGATGGAGCGTAGAGTTTTGTTTGACCTCCTCCTTGTGCCAGTTTTGCTTCTTTATCTAGCCAGAAGTCAGATAAAGCCACACTGTTTCCTCAGTTGCTTTCTGGGGAAAATATGGGAAGGTGAAAATAGAAAATTTGTAAACTCACTCTCAGCCATTAAAATTTCATCTTTAGATGTGTGTAGGCCATGAATGCAAAGAAAGCTCTGAAGGGATACGCCCCATCCAATGCTTTGAAGTATTTGGAAACCAATGGTCTTTGTCAGAAACTGGGAAAAATCTGGAACCGTGAAGAAAATTCCTCCCTGGGACTGAATATTAAAGAGAGTCTGCGGGCTTGCTGAGATCCTTGCTAGGTGACCATCTGGATTTACTTGTTGAGTGGGAATGGGAGAAATGCAGCAATAAAGAGATCAGTTGTGTTTGACACCTATGGACTTGGCTTACAGGGAAAAAAAAGGGGACGATGAGAGCATGTTGACAGGTCTAAAGGTCATGACTCAGCATGAGGAAGCTAGACTTGTTGAGTATTGGTGAAAGCCCATGGTCTAAAGCCAAGGCACCAATGGCCACCTTGTGGAGGCTGAGTGAGACAGCTCACATTGAGTTGACCAGAACCTAACCAGATAGAGATTTTTGAACCTGTGAACTGGTGCATATTGTTGCTGACTTTATGGGTGACTTATCCGGATTTGACTTTGCTTATGGATGCAGACTTTGCAAGGTTGCAACTGTAATGAAGATTCTTCATGTAGAAAAATATGCTTGCCTCTTCAGAGCATTGGGTTGATGTAAGTGGGCAGTATATAAATTGGATATCCAAAATTGAGGGGGGAAAGACATGGTTGGCTTAAAAACTTATTTGGTGGGGGAACATATTCACAGGATGCTAGGATTAAGGTGTAGGCATTACTTGATTGCAATTGTGAGGCTAAAGAATTAGGTACAGGTGCCAAGTTGGCAGGGGGTGGATTGAGATAGTTAAAGTTTATTGTGCCAACCTGACTCATAAAACCCGTGGAGTTAATTCAAGGGCAGAAAGATAAATGCTCGGTGAGCCTCATCTTTCTAGTTCTCTGGTCAGACTTTCTGATCATCGGACTAGGGTGCAGCTGCCTTAGCCAGTTCCCTGATTCAGCTGGCAAGGCTCACTTCCTGCAAGATCTCCCTGAGGAGAAGCCACATGGACCTACCCTGGTGGAGTCCTGGGTGCTGGAGCAGCCATGGGGAGACCCTGCCAGCACTGAGATGCTGACACGCTCACTGATTTGGCTTTCCTCCTGCAGTTGGCATCATTGTATGTGTTTTGTGAGAAGGAGGAGGACTTTTTGGATTAGTGTCAGACATATGGTCTAATGTTGGATTTGTGGGCTTAGGCAGCACTGGGTTGGGATATTTTCTTGATATGCACCTATCCTTTATATAAAACTCTCTCATACATAATGAGTTTCTGTGGATTTGTTTCTCTAAAGTACCCAGACTAACACAACAATTTTCTGGTAAAGTTTGTCTTTTTAATATTCTTTATTATATTAACTATAGTTATTTAGAAGTGTTTTTTTCTGCTAACAATAATACCCAGACTGCTTTTCCATCTGTTATTGTCCTTGGTTACTAATTATGTGGCTCTGTTTACATACCCAGGAACTTTGTATGAAATATATTTAAACACTTCAGAGCTCTCTATGCTCTTATTTCCCACAGAGTTGGCTATTTACTTCCTCTTAGAGACCAGTTCACCACCGCCGGGTTGATTCCAATTCATAGTGACACTATAGGACTGGATAGAATGACTTTTTAGTGTGGTTTTCCAAGGCTCTAAATCTTGACATGAGCAAAAACATGTGTATCTTTCTCCCACAAGGTAACCAGTGGTTTCAGATTATGGGCCATGTGGCCAGTAGCCCAATTCCCAATCTACTACGCCACCAGGGTTCCTTTATAAGCAGACAGAATGGGTAATGAATTGGGCTGCTAGGCCGAAGGTTAGCAGTTGGAAACCATCTGGTGCTCCTTGGGAGAAAGATGTATAGTCTTGGAAATCCACAGGGACATTTCTACTCACTCCTTCAGGTCTCTATGTGTCAGAATTGAGTCAATGGTACTTAGTTTGGTTTTTAATCTACATTTGACTTTGATACCTTTAAATGTATCCTCTCCCTCACTCAGGATTTTTGGGTTGTTTTTGGTTAACAGTCAAATGTTCTTTCTTCATGGGAGTGTCAGCGTGAGTAAAACCTCTGTATTCTATTAGGAAGCCAGATCAGTGGTTATGTTTCAGGACAGAATGAGTAGTGAAAGAGGAGATGGCGAAGGACAATTTCTTCCTTGATGTGAAAACTGGGATTATAGAGATACGTTCACATTTTCAAAATTCAGGAGTTGTGCCCTCAGGGTTTTGTGGTTTTTTTTTTTTTTTTGGCTTATTCCAGTAAGTGTGTTGTATTTTCAATAAAATGAGTATTCTAAAAAGAACAAAGGATATTCAGGAATGGAAAACACAAAGTCATGTGGTAAATACAATGATACTCAAAACTCAGTGGAAAAGTACTTCCCACCTATACACTGGGGCTCCATATCCTCCTTTGGCTTTTCTGTCCTTGACTTCGTACTTTTCCATGTTCTCTGTGCACAGTTCCACCTTCTCTTTGTATAAGGTCGTCAACAAACTATTTTCCTTACTCTAATCTTCTCCTTGTATGATCCCCCAAATCAGAGTCTTTGCATCAGGACTAACTTCCTAGAAATACAAGAAAAAAGTGAAGATGCCTATTGATATTCCATAATAGAGAAAGGCATTTGGGGTTCCAGTGTTCACAGGCTCCTGTAAGGACAAACTATATTGCCTGCATGGTTTTCCCTGAAAGGATGATTAGAAAATAGTTATTTAGTAAGCTTGGAGGCTGCTGGTCCTTGCACATACCCATATGAGTATTAGTTCTCAGGGATAGTACATTTTCCAGTCATGAGAAGAAGAAAGTAACGTCATTGGTGCCTTGTAAAATCCAGATCCTTCCTGTGCCATTCGGTTAGTGAAACCAATCTTATCCTTCAGTTCTTCCAGCCTTTTGGAGCCTTTTGGAACCATATGGAACCTTTTGGAACCATATGTTCCATATGAAATTTCTGCCAGTCACACAAGGAAAAACTTTAAAATGTCTTCTCTAAATAGTCCTTTCCCTCTTCTCAGTCTCGCCAGGTGAAATGGATGAGCTTTTAGTACAGTAGAGAAATAAAAAGTGCTATGAGAATGAATGAGAATGTGTGCTTATCTAGTAGGGAACGCATCAATTTGAGTCCTCTGAGAAGCAGAGATCCAAAACAGGATTAGATGAGTAAGCTGTTTATTCAGAGAAACATCTAGGTATGCAAAATAAGGAGGAGGCAGACACGGAAGGGAGGTTTCAGATAATTTTGAAAGTCTCACCTTTATGAAAGGAGTGAGAAGGAAGCATTGAGTAGAAAGATTCCCAGATCACAGTGGAATACAGAGAAAGGGTTGGCCAGATTGATGCAGGGACCCTGAACAAGAATTGCTCATTAGAACAATTGTGCCTGTAGCCACTCAATCATCTGTTTGGGATTATGAGTCTAGCATTTTGTTCATTTCATATTTTATTCATATCACCATAGGTACTAGATAGTCTAGCTCCTAATCTTTGGGGGCTTCTTTTGATGGTTTCTTCGAGGTCTGGACTCCAACTCATATGCTTTCTCGTGTTCATTGGTGTTATTAATTGTTAAGACCTAAACCAAATTCATGCCATTGACTTGATGTTGACTGAGAGCATTCCCTAACTTATAGTCCAGTACATCCCCAGAATCCTTAAACACCGAGTTTAAGAAGATACTATTGTGATGAACAGAGGCATTGTATCTGCCTCCTGGGTAGCTAGCAGCTATGAACGGAAGGCTATTAAGACCCTATTGGGAAACTTGAAACCTTACTAGTCTCAACATTGCCACTTGGAAAGCAGTTGTAGTAATAGAAATGAATTACCTCCATTTCAACTTTCCTATTAGCTGTTCTAAAACATATTCAAAATTCTGTCAACAACCCTTTCAAATTCGTGGCCATTTTTCACCCTTAATAAAATCTCCTTTCTGTTCCGTGATTGCCTCCTCCTTCCTGATACATAAGGGAAAGCCTCTCAATGGCAGGGGGACTTAGAGAGCCTGGGGCACAGGAAATCTACAGCCCCCTCTCACTGCCCCCTCATGAGGATTGCCCCTCAAAGAGAAAGTAACTTCTTTGTCATCCAGTCAGCCATTGAGCATTTCTATTCTCTTGCTTTACTAAAGTCAAGACCAAGCCTCCAGACCAACGGTAGCTGAGTTATCTTCATTTCATAAATGTGGAAACTGAGGCTTTGAGAGGTTGGCTCTTTGGTCAAGATCCAGAGCAAATAGCTGAGTCAATATTTGAGCTCAAGCAGTCTGATGGGGAAATCGATGTGGTTGTGTTTGTTCTATGCAAGTATCAGTTCTTGGTCATTGATGTCTACAATTGCAAGCACACACACACACACACACAGTTTATTGTCTCTTATTTCTGGTCTGTTGTAGAGAAAAGGAAACACCTCTCCCATACCATTGTGTTTGTCTTCCACATCTAAAGCCATTATCCTCCGCCAGCCCCAGGGAAGCCAAATAATTGCAATTGTGAATTAAGCTTATTTCTTTGTAGACAAGAGAGGTGCTGTGTTAAATATAGCTAAAAGGTTTGGGTTGGGTTAGTGGAGCAACTGAAAGAATTAAGGAAGTCATTTAAGAGTGATTAGTGAATAGCAAGCTCTTGTGGCTGTGGATTATGTAAGTTACTTTCTTTGGATCTACCGTGTGCCAAGTTCTTAAGAATTAATGGGAAAATTTACAATAAATCAGAAAGCATCATGGTGCTTGCGAAGGTTCTTTGCAGAAAACTAGAAGTCTTGGCCACTCCTCTCAGGGGTGCCACTGGTTTGCTATGTGCCTGTGGGAAGCTGTTTTCTGGAAACCCCAGTTTTTCATCTCTAAAATGGGGAGTCAAGTAGGACAGTCTTTCATGTCTCTTTCCTCTTGGAGTTTGGCTTTCAGTTAAGTCTCTGAGAGACTGCCATCTTCCAGATATGTTTCTATACTTGAGGACAGGCCACTGTGATTCATTAGTAAGCCCTTTTATCATTAGTCATACCCATGGGAGGATAGAACATCTTTTCCTTTTCCTGATATTATAAATTTTCTAGGTTGGGGATCGTTTCTATCATTGAGTCTCTTGGGGGAGCGAGGAAAGAGGCAGAAGGTTTCTGTTATACAAAGAAGGTGAAGTTTGTTCAGTTCAAAATATCTTCTGCAAAGATAATATCTATATTTGCCGACAAGTTGTCCCCCACCTCATAGCAACCACATGTACAATGGAATACAATGAGCCCCAGCCCTTCATATGCTCTTTCCTATGTAGTTGCCCATCAGACCTTTGTGATCCATGGAGGTTCCAAGGCTAATTTTCTCACATAGATCTGGAAGTTTCATCTGTTTAGTGTCATAGCAAAGCACCTGCCTCCACTCTCTTCCTGGTTGTGGCTTTGCCTGTTACATCGACTGGGAATGCAACTCAAGTCTCCCATATGGATGGTCAGAAGTTTACCACTGTATTACCATTGCTCCCATAATAACATATATTAATGTTCCTAAATGTCAGAATCCCTATCCTATTGCCAACTCACCTTCTTTCAAAGAGATCTTATAGGAAAGGGAAGTCAATACCACTTCAAGCAGTATAAACACTAGATGCTGAGTTTAACTGTGTAAGAAAGAGACTTTGGGAGGTCACTCCTCATCCCCTTGTGGTTTTAGTTCTGAAGGTGAAAGAAGGCATTGCCAATATCCTGAGACCATCCTTACCCCAACTTACAATGAGCTCTCTGACTACTTAAATGAGTTTTCATTACTGGAAGAAACATGCAAATGTCTTTTAGATACATTTAACTATTTAAAGTGCCTTTGGATTGAAATTGGAGCCAAATTCTGTAGAAGAAAGCAATATATCAAAACGCCTCCTCTTTCCGAAGGGGAGAATAAATGATGATTCCCAATATTCATCACAAAAGTTGTTCTCTAAATGGTAATGAGGCATCACTAGGTAAATGTTGGCTGGAAATATTGAGCACACTTCCATGCAGTCTAACCCAAGGGCACAGAGCATTTCAGGGAACAGAAAGGCTAAAAGTCTGAGGGAGGGGTAATGAATGCAGTGGCAAAGTGTTGGGGAAGGACTTCCCAGATTTGATTAAATCTGGGCAAATGTCATCCTGAGTAAGGCCAAGGGGACACAAGGGAGGGGGGAGATGCTGCTGGTTAGCCTCTTGCATGACTGTGCTCCTTCCACTTTTGCAGATACCTCTGGGGGAGGAATGAACAGTACACGTCCACCATGACATCACTGACACCTTAGCAGGAAAACACAGAAGACATGGGAGTAAGAGAAAGGCCTGTGCACCCTCCCTGGCTACCCCAGTGCCCTTGGGCAGGGCACACCTTACACTGTGGAACATGGGCCCCAATGCCTCACCATCCCTCTGAGGAGCAATGGTTTCTCTTGAATTAGAACCTTGTCCATATGATTCCTTTTGTCTGGAACATCCTTGTGGTAGTTACAGGACCTGGTGTCAAAGCCTGGCCTGTCAAACAAGATATAACCAAGGAGGCCTCTGTGTGGGCATTACCTTCTGAGAATTCTGGGAAATCTGGTAGTTCTCCCTTGGAAGCTGGAGCTCTCTCTCTCTCTCTCTCTCTCTCTTTCACTGCTCACTCCCGGGGAGTCTTTCGCTGACTAGACATGTGGAACTGCCCTAGTGTCCTGATCTGGAGAAACCAAGTGTAGGCCTCTGCCAGCACTGAGATGCCTACAATGCCACTGGATCCAAAGACTTTCTACCCACTCTCTGTGATCATCCTGCATTCAGTGTCATTGCTTTTATTTCGTGAGTCTGAAGAGAACTTTATAGAGTGGTATCAGACATAGGAGCTAATATTGGATTGTGGGCTTAGACTGGACTGGGTTGGAGTGTTTTCTTAATGTACAATTACTGCTTGATATAAAATTCTCTCTCATACACATATAAGTCTCTGTGAATTTGTTTCTCTAGTCTTCTGAGACTCACATAACTCTCTACTCGTTTCTGAGATCTTTGCTGGTCTGTTGCACACTTACATTTTGGACCTCCACTTGGATATCACATCCTTGAATTGCAGCCTGGGTTCGACCTTCCATGTTGGAATTAATTCCACAGCAATGAGTTCATGTTTTACTGTTTTTACTTATCAATCATCCGTGAACTTGCAATGAGCTATTCTATAAGAGAGATGCTCTAGAGACCGCTAATCCACCCTTCCTCTTTTTTTTTTTTAAGTGCTATCAGTGATTAGTTGCCAGGGGTTGGCAGGGGAGGAAGGAATTGGAGTTCATGTTTAATGGCTACAGAGTTTCTTTTAGAGGATACGAAAAGGTTTGGGAAATATTGGCGATGCTTCCACACTATGATGAATGTAATGGATGCCACCAAATCGCGCAGTTAAAAATGGCAACATTTCTGTCATATATTTCACCACAGTCTAAAAAAAGGAGGGGGATGAGTTTTAAAAAAGGGCAGGAGAGAGAGAAAAGGAAGGAAAGAAGGGGACACAGAGAAGAAGAGAGAGAAGATGAAAAATCACATTGTGTAAAAATGTGATTTAAAAAGGAGAACAGATGAAAAAGAAGAGCATCATGGGAGGAGAAAGACAAGTAGAGAAAAGGGGAAAGAAGTATAAAAGGAAGAGAGAGAAGGTGAGCACAGAGGGGAGAGGGGAAAAGGAAGAAAACAATTGAGCTGTTTTAAAGGTGGAACCTCTCCTTACCGGGAGAAGTCTCCCATTCCCTCTGCCTCCCCTTCCCTCTATTCTCACAGTGCCCCCCCTCTGCCCTCCCCACCCCCCCAAGCCCGTCTGGTCAAGTCTGTGACTTGAACTAAAGTGGTGTTAGCTGTCTGGGCTCGTGGGGACCTCAGACCAAATGGAATGAACTGTCCATGAGGTACATTGAGTAGGAAAATAAGCTGGGTCCTAAGAGTTGAACAAATGTTTCGAGCATGACTACGGCAACAATGTACAAATGTGCTCGACACAATGGACGGATAGACGTTGGGATTGTGGTGAGGGTTGTGCAGCCCCCAATTAAAAACAAATCTTTCAAAGGATAAATAAATTGCAAAAAAGAAAAAGAATTTTACCATGGAGGCAGCACAGTCTCCCTGACTGGAGTGGCCCAGCTGATGGGAGGACAGCACAGCCTCAGGCGGAGTTGCCTTGGGTTGTACAGGAGCCAGTGTGTGATTCCAGGCCAGTGTGCTGGAATCAACTTGATGAGCAAGAACAGCAAGCTTCTGGGAAGCCTCTGGCTGTGTGGCCAGGCCCTCGGCTGTCCTCCGGAGCTCCTGCAAAGTGCTTCCTTGGGGCAGTTTTCTCTCCCTCTCCTTATCCTTTCTCTTGCTGTCTTGCTCAGAGTCCTCTGCTGGATGACCCATTTTGGAAAGGGCTGGGGATCTGGAAATCCTTATCAGGATGAAAGTGAAAAAGAAAGTCACCTGGCTGCTGGAGAGTGGTTGGCAATAGAACTGATGCTTAGCCTGAGATGTTTAACTTGCAACAGCATTATGGGGGACCTTTTAAAAAGGGGACAGCTTTGAATCCCAGCCCCATAGATTCTGATCCAATTGGGCCCGCCTTCTTAGTTCCAAAGTAGAAGAATCCCAGGGCCCCAAACACAGGGCTAGTTTGTGGATTGGTAGCCACGGGGGCGCAGACACCTGGAGGAGACAGAGGTGGGGGTGGGCCAGGAGCTCCCACACTGTTGTTTCTGAAGAGGGTACATGGGTGATTGTTCCCTGACTGCCAGCACTTTGTGCCCCATTTGGGCTCTGATTTACTTTCTTCCTGCACCATCCCTGCGGATTGGGTCATGCCACATTCCTGTTGCCTTCCTGGAACCACACGGTGACAGAAGTCACTCCCTCCTGTGAGGACACAGTGTGATTGACTTAGTAGTAATTCCTGACTGGGCTGGTTTCTTTCCGGGAAGTGACAACCTACGGATCCAATGACATACTTTGAGGGAGTAGGGGCTTTGGGGTTTGTGCAAATGTATGCACTCAGCCACTGAAGGTAGACTTAGAGTTTCAAATCCCCTTTGGGAGACAGGAATGCTGATTTTCTGAAAAATTAGCCATTGAAAATCTTTTGGAATAGATCTCCACATGCATGGGGCCCACTTGAGTTGGGATGCATCGATTGGCGAATTTCGGGGGTTTGTTTGTGGCTGCAGACAGAACCGGGCAGAGAAACATGGTGGGGCAGAGTGCAGAAGAGGGAAGGGGCATGCATGAAGCAGGAGATAAAATCTTTGCATGTCCCCTCTTAGTTACTAATCTGCGGTGGGTCCTGGGCCCAGGCCTGCCTGGCTCTCCTGTTTGGTGCGACAAAAAGAAGCCCCACAATGACATCACTGACCCCACCCCACAGCGGTGATACGATGGGGAAATGTGACGATATATTGGAAAGTACTTACAAAGCAAAAGACCGGAAGCTTTTCCCAGCTAGGGATGGTGATCAGCTGTGCAATCTGCAACCAAGAAGGCACATTTGCCTGCCCAGGGTCATGCTCTGGGTTATTTGCTTGTCTTGGTCTGTCCCTGTGCTGTGCTTACTGAATGAACCCGAAGTCCCTCTTGTCTCTCTGCAGGGCTGGAGCTGTGTGTTCCCTCCTTGCCTTCTCTGATGCATTTCTTGTTGTTTGTTTTCTCATATTCCAGCATCTCATCCCTCAGGTCTGTTTCCCACTTCCTAGAGACTGCTGTTGAATTGGAACCCTGGCGGTGTAGTGCTTACGTAAGAGGTGGTGAGCCGCAGGGTCCATGTTTGGAAGCCAGCAGCTTGGCAGATGGAAGACCAGGCTTTCTACTCCCATAAAGTTCCAGCCTTGGAAACCCACAGCAAGGTCTCTGAGTCAGCATTGACTTGATGGCAATGAGCAAGCTGTTGAATTAGTGAGTTCCTCATATATGTTCTCATCATCATTCTCAGAACATTTTCTTTTTACTTGAGCCCTTGGTATCGTGTACAAATGCGCTTGACACAGGGGATGGGTGTATGGATTGTGGTAAGAGTTGTATGAACCTCCAATAAAACTATACATTTTTTCTCAAAATATTTCCCCATTCTTCTGTCGATGGGTTGTCTCCCTCTTCTTTCTGTGGTGATAGTGCTGCCATGAATACGGGTATGCATGTATCTGCTCCTGCTGTGTTCTTTGCTCCTTTAGGGTATATCCCAAGGAGGGGGATTTCTGGATCATATGGTGTTTCTACTCCCCTTTTTTTTGAGAATAATGATGAAACTAGAAGTACCTCATGGTGTGGATGGGTTTGGAGAACATTAGGATGACTGTAGTTGATCATTAAAGGACAAATATTGCATGCGATCTCTCTTATATGGATGGATGGATGGATAGATAGATAGATTAAGGTTTTCAGACCAAAATAAAAAAGACTTAATAATCATTTTTATTGGGGATTCATACCACAATGCATTGTGTCAAGCAGCTTTGTACACGTGTTGCCATTATCATTTTAAAAACACATTCTTCCTACTTTAGCACCGGGCATCAGATCATCCCCCCCCCATACACCATGAATCCTTGCTAACATAAAATTTTAAGTTATTCTTTCTTCATGTCTTACAGAGAAACACACTGATAGTTACCAAGGATGAGAGGGGTAGAGAGGAAATGGTATGTCATAAACTGGAGGCTCGCCAAGGGTCGTGTGGTAGAGAAGATAAGATGCTGCAAGACGAAGATGGGAGAAAAAGGGGTGGTGGTGGGGGATAGGGCAAGTCATTGAGAGGGTCAATAAGTTGTTAAAAGTTTAACAACTTGTCAAATACAAAAATGACGATCTGATACAGGCACCTCCAACTAATTAACAATGAAATAGGTTTTTAAAATGAGCCAGAAAAAGGAATTTTGGATTGAAATTAGTTTTATTTACATATCCATCCTAAATCATAGCTGGCTCTGTTGGAGAAAAAAAAATCCTGTGCCGTTGCGCTGATGATCTACTTAGTAAGGATGTTATTTGATTGCATGTCTTCCTACAGTTTTATTGACATAATTCATGGACTGTACAATTCAGTGGTTTCAATACATCACAAAGACTGTACACTCATCACCACAATCAATTTTAGAACATTTTCTTTATTCTTGTTTCCATTTTTTATTACCTACCTATGCCATGTCCTTCCTATTCCATACGCAACTATTGATCTAGTTATGGTCTCTAAAGATTTACCTATCAGTTAGTTATTTTCTTTGCTATGAAAAGTGAAAAAAAAAAGGTTGGTTACCCTGAGGCCTCAGAATCATAGGGAAGGGAGTTGAGCATGT
Organism: Nesogale talazaci; assembly: GCA_004026705.1. NCBI lineage: Eukaryota > Metazoa > Chordata > Mammalia > Afrosoricida > Tenrecidae > Nesogale > Nesogale talazaci. The sequence goes on along the minus strand of PVJH01000167.1, from coordinate 395,219 downwards.
GCAGAACACACCTTTCTTGGAGGTCCAGGCAAGCCTATTTGATACCCAGAGTTCCTATCTGCCTCTGTTCTGTACCCCTGCTAGCCCTCCCCACCTCTGGCCTCCGTATTGACTCTTGCTGTACTCACCCATGTTCCAAATAGCCACAAGGTGCCCTAGATCTCCAACTTGGCCTGGGCCTGCCCTCAACTTTCCTTCCTTAGAGTGCCTCTCCTCGACTCCCTTCATCTCACCCCAGATCTCTCAGGTCTCTCCCTTCCTCAGCTCTATGCTTCCTTCAAAGCTCTTAAGCCAGGGCTTCTCAATGCTCGCTGCAAATTAGAACTGCTCAGGGAGCTTGCTAATCAGGTAGATGTCCAAGCCCAGTCTCTGATTTAATTGGTCCATGATGGAGAACCTGGTGTTTTCTAAAAGCTCTCCAGGTGATATTTATGTGGAACTCAGGTTGAGACGTTCTGACGAAACGCAATGCAGCATATTTGCTATTCGGATAACCACAGGGAAAAGTCATCCTGGTGACTTTGAGATTTAAGATCCTTTCAACAAGAACCCTCCTAGACCCCTAGTGTGGTCCAGTTGCTTCTGACTCAGAGCCACTGCGGAGGACCCAGTCCAACTGCTCCATTCGGTTCTGGACTGCAACTCTGCCCCATATTTCTCCATCTGGGTGGCTGGGGGCTCATGTTGCTGACTGTGCATGAACACCTCAATATTTCACCTGCTGTGTTACCAGAGCACTTTTCTTATCGAGGGAGGGAACAAAATCCCCTCACCTGGTGGCTTGGAGTGCTTACTGTTGGGCCAGGAGCTACATGGTGGGCAGTTTGAAACCACCAGCATCTCTGTGGGAGAAAGACTGGGCTTCCTCCGCCTGTAAACACTTCTGGTTTTGGAAGCCCACAGGGACTTGCTCTGTGTCAGCAGTGACATCCTGGCAATGAGGTTTGTTTTGTTTTAACGTAAGAGTCAATGACCCAGGATGATACAATCAGCCTGCAGTGGGAAAGCGAAAGTTTGAGTCCAGCCAGAAGCACTTCAGAAAAAGGATCACGTGTCCTACTTCCAAATACATACACATATGTATCTATCGACATCAAGATGCATGGAGTACAAATCTGCTGATTCTCATGAAGGGGCTACCAACAGGAGTCACATTGCTGCCAGTTGGGCTTTCCTTCTGGGCTGACCCTGTGACATGATTTGTCCACTAGGAAACTATAGAAATGACACATGGAATTTTTGAGGCTGGACCAATGGAAGATGAATGACCATGGGAGTTGAGACACAACTAGCCTAAACAGCTGACTGCCGGAACTGCCTCTCTTAGGAGAGTCAGGACTTCTCCAGCTTTGGGTTCTTGCCTTATGAAATAAATTCAGTATCATTAACCTATGGAGATATGACAAGTAGCGCCCAAGTGCAGTGGCCTAGAAGAATGGCCATCTGCTCTCAACTTTGTGGGTGCGCAGTTCTATAGGGCCCAACATGACCGCAGTTGCAGAACTATCTCAGGGTGAGATAAGTAAACAAACAAGCACACAAACAACCTGAATTCAGATACACCCTTTTGTAGTTACATATCTTTGTGTCAACTTGAAGATACAAAAGTGTAAGGGTGGAGTCTAGCCTGTCAATCAGGTCACAGCCAAATGATAATTCCTTATAGGGTGGCTTTCTCATAAGAAGGGCCTTGCAAACGACTCTCTCTCTGCATTCACCTTCCTACTGGCAAGAGCTGTCAGGGCCCTGGAGTGGCATGCATCCTGGATGCACAGGACTTTGCACCCTTGGCAGGTGATATTCATGCATTCTGCATTACTGCATGTGGCTTTGTAAATCTGAAGAAGGATTTATGGACTCGTATCAGACTTACGGAATTGAGTTGAACTGGGCTGGGATGTTATTCTGTTACACAGTTACTTCTTGATATAAAACTCTTGCACATATGTGAGTATATCTGGATTTGTTTCTCTAGTTAGCACAGCCTAACACAGGGAGAGATCAAATTGTTCTTGTTGTTTCTGTTAGGTGCTGTACCTTGAGTTCTGATTCTTAGTGCTCCCCTGTCCAACAGAACCGAACACCACCCAGCCCTGCAGCAACCTCAAAATTAGTTATGGCCAAGCCCATCTCTCATTAGCCACCATGTCCCGCCATCTTGGGTTTATCCCTTTTTTGCTGCTCTTTTAGTCTCCCAAACAAGATGCCCCTTTTTAGGGACTGGTCTCTCCTGATAAACCATCCAAAGTACTTGAGCTGAAGTTGTGCCTTTCTTGTTTTAAGTAGCATTCCGGCTGTGCTTCTTCCAAGACAGATTCACTTGTCCTTCTGGCAATCCATGGTACTTTGACTATCTTTTTTTGTCAGTACCACAATTCAAATGCAAGGAATTCTTCAACTTTCCTTACTCATTGTCTAACTTTCACATGAATATGAGGCAACTGAAAATGCCATGGCTTGATGAACCTTAGGTCTTTAAAGTAATATTCTTGTTTCTGAACATTTTAAAGCAGCTTTGTGCAGCAAATTTACCCAGTGCAATTAATACTTTGATCTACGTGTGGCACCCATGAACATTAATTGTGGAGCCACATAAGAGGAAATACTTGATAACTTCGATCTTTTCTTTTTTTTCATGATATTATCCATTGATCCAATTATGAGAACTTTTGTTTTCTTTACACTGAGTTGAAATCCACACTGAAGACTACAGCAACAATTTTGGGTCTTCATCAGTAAATAAATGCTCAAGTCCTCTTCAATTTCAGGCAGCAAGGCTGTGTCATCCGTATATTTCAGGCTGTTAATAAACCTTGCTATAATTCTGATTCCACATTCTTCTTCATGTAATCTAGCTTCTCTGATAATTTTCTCAGCACACAAATTGAATAAGTATGGTGGGAAAATACATCCTATTATTATTGGTAATCACTTTATTAAGTGATTAATAAAGTGAGCTTACAGATATAACATTCTATTGTTCAATTACATCAAACAGTGTTGAATACTTGCTACCACTGTCAGTTTCAAAACACTTTATTTTCTTGAACTCCTCAATATCGGCTTCCTTTTATCCCCTTCCCTCCTCCACCAGGACTTATTTATTTTACTATATCTTACACATCCATTGACATACAGTTCTGTTGTTAGATCCCATCGAGTGGGGTTTTACAATCAGCAATGCTATCAGCTCCCATTCCACATCCCCCACCCCCACTTCCAACTCCTTGTCCTTTCCCCTCAGGGAGTTGTTACGCCTCTTACTGTTTCGGAAGAGTCATCTATTTTGGTTTTTGTCTTAAATATACAGATAAACCTAAGCCAGCCTGACATGATTAATTAGGTAAAATGAATAAAAACCAGAATAGGAAGGGAAGGGAATATTTAACAGCTAGACGATAGTTATATGGTTCACCAGTGCTATTCGGCATGCTGTATTTAACAATCCTTCAATGTGATCCTTCTGAGAGGGACTGTCCAATTATCTTACAGGGGGATTTGGGCGCTCTAACACCTCCACGCTGCTTCACACCGATTTGTTTGCTTGTTTTTGAACTTCTGATGACTACTTCTGTTGACACCTCATGATCACACAGGCAGGTGTGCTTTTTCCATGTGAACTTTATTGCTTTCCTGCTAGATGGTCAGTTGTCTAACTTCAAACCTTTAATAACCCAGAGACTATATTAGGCATCATCAGCTTTCTTCACCACATTTGCTTATGCACCCATTTTTTCTTCAGTGTTTGTCTCAGGAAGCTGAGGGGATGATACAACCTTGAAGCACATTAAAAAAGATCAGTATTCCCTTGTCTGTTTTCACAACTGCTTCTCGATCCATGTGCAATTTTCATGTGAGCACAATCAAGCATTCTGGGGTTCCTCTGATACAATTTATTTAACCTGTCTATTCTTCATCAGCAAGTGGTTTCAGGTGTCCTCACTGTCATCAAGCTCGATGGTGCTCTCTGTGTATTGCAAGTTGTTAATACGCTTCTCTCCAGTCTTGGTGTCCAAATTACTGACTCACAAAATTAAGACTTTATGATGCTACATTTTGGTACCACTTGTTATGCAGTAATGGATTTCTGATACAGATTATATACTTCATCAGGATAAAAACATGTGGGCTTGGGTTTTCCATTAGTTTGGTTTTGCTTCCCCCCCTCCCCCATCAGTACCTGCCACTTAGGAGGTGCTCAATAAATATTTTCTGTGGGTCAGTGAAGCATCAGGAAGGTCTTTACAAAAAACTGTTTTGCACTTTGCTAACAGTCCAGCTGGTAGTGTAGGAGCCTTCTCTAAGTATCTGCAGTCAGCTAACAAGCCGGTATTCTGTTCTTTTCTTCTCCCAAGAAATCTCTTCCACTGTCATAGTTAAGCTCTTCTTCCTCTGTAGGTCATTTCATAAAAGGGTTGTTTAGCATAAATCTTTGCTGACTCAAGAATCTGCTTTCTAAATGCTCAGCTCAAAATACTTCTAGTTTCTAGGTACTACAGATCTGAATACTTCCTTCAGCCCTACCCTGAAAAGAACAGCAAGGCAAACAAGGTGTCTAGGTACCCATACTAAGACAGTGGTCAGAATGGTTGAGGAGCAGGGGAAAGCTGACACTTGGGAAAAGCTGGCAAACCCATGCAACGGTTTTAGTTTCAATCACTGTTATAAGCAGACTACATATTTGGGTAATGAGCTCAAGAGGCTGTGATCTGCAAGGTCAGCAGTTTGAAACCACCAGCTGCTCCGAGGGAGAAAGACTGGGCTTTCTACTCCTGTAAACAGTTACAGTTGGGGCTGTTCCCCGGTGGCGTAAGTGGTTGAGTGCGGCCTGCGGGCTTGGCGGTTCAAATCCAGCGGTGGCTCTCAGGAGCGGCACTGGGTGATTTCCACAACAGCCAGAGGGCAGTGATGCCCCCCCGCCCCCCCAAAAAAAAGTTACAGTTTTGAAAACCCACAGGGTAGACGGTCCTGTAGGGTCACTCTGAATCAGCACCAACTTCATGGCAGTTAATTTCATTTTGAGTTTAACCTGGAATCTGGTACTGAACTAGAGTGTTTTTCTGAACCAGCCCATCTTCAGCCGGGTTCTCCTGAAGCAGACCCAGCAACTAAGATTGGTGTGATCTTGTTTCTAAGCTATTGGGAGCACCTCAACTTGCCCCAAGTACACCCCATTATACCTTTTAATCCTGAAAAGACTATTGTACTTAATGAGTACGATGACATAGATGAAACCATAAAGGGTTTTTAGTATGTGACTCACATAAAAACAGGGTCCTGATATGTCTCAGTCTCTTTGGAGTGTGATGACAGAACTCAGTCCAATATGTAGAGTGTTATTAAAAGAAGTTCAATTTTTTTACTCCAGTTCTTTGAATGATATCCAATTGATCCATTTCAGAAGGCAGTCCAATGTTTATCCAAGCATCTTGACTCTCCTTAGTCCTTTCTCACCTGGTCTGTATCCCTAAATGTCTTTCTCAATGCCTAACCCATTTGATTTTTGCTATCTTTTAGTAGACAAGTTCAAAGTCATGGTCAAATCTCATGTGTTCCTCACATTGTGTGCGTTGGAGAGTAGGCATTAGGGGAGGAGTGGAAAACCATTACAGAATCCAGAAACCTGTCAGGCACCAGGGATAGTATTTACACATTTGAAGAATTCTCTCTCTTCTATAGTTCATATTACTATATTTTTCAGTGTTGCCTAATTTCTAAAATGATCTCCTTTATTTTCACCATCTACCTTCCCGTGGAGATTTTAAAACTCCATCTAAAACTATCCTGAAATGCTGCTCCTAATGTCTGACCTGCTTTTAGACTCTAAAATTTAGAACTTTCCTGGTGACCACACTGCCAAGTCTCTCAGAGAGTTTTTTTGCCATATGACACCAAAAACAAGGCAGAAGTCTTTGTAAGCCCTCTATGGGAAAGGCAGGGTGAGGCCCACTCAGTCTGTTTCCTTTGCCACTGGAAACTATATGCCGGGGCTGAGCCCTGGTGGCATAGTGGTTGAGTGTGGGACTGTAGCCCACTGGCTTGGCAATTCAAATCCAGCAGCAGCAAGGCTGGATAGCTCCCAGGACCACCAGAGGGCAGTGATGCCCCCTTCCCCCCAAAAAAAGAAACTACTTGTCGGGCAGATGCCCACCTGCAAGCACCCTAGTCTCCTTCCAGGAAGGAGATAGATAGAGAGAGAGAGAGAGAGAGAGAGAGAGAGAGAGAGAGAGAGAGAGAGAGCGAGCTATTGACTTGTGCAGGCAGAAGGCAGGCCTAAGTCACCAGACATGGTGGTCTGAGCCCAGGGTAGAGGCCAGATGAAGCCTCCTATGGGAAAGATTGCAACTGAGGTTGTCTGAGTTGTTTCCAACATATGAATTAAAAGCAATTTCCTGGGATTGAATATCCAGGCTTAAAAAAAGATGGTCAGGAAAGGGACACATATTTTTGTGTTGTGAGTCATGAATCCCTTCTCCATTTATAGGATTTTTTTCTTCCAAGTACAGTCTCATCATGGCACTAAGAATGAAAACAGAGTCGTGGTTAAGGAAAAACCAACCTATGAAAACCTAAACTTACACATATTGGGGAGTGCTGATTTGCTTTGTAATTGCTAAAATGGAAGTGAATCTTTACAAGTTGTGAACTCTTTGGGTGTCTTTGTGTCTGTTTCAAAGCAGTCATCTCCTGGCAGGTATCGGGCCACAAGTTGGGTTGCTAACCTCAAGGACAGCAGTTCAAAAGTACCAGTCACTTCACCACAAAGGGATGAGACTTTCTGCTCTCATGAAAGTTTAGTGCCGTCAGACCTCATAGAGGTAGTTCTACTCTGGTCCAGTTTCCCACATGAGACTTTTGTTTTCTTTGTGTCTCCCACTCCAAGGCTTCAACCTGGAATTTTTCCTTTTTCCAGCTATTAAAAATTTGGAAGTGTTCCGATTTTGCTTCATCGGCCATGACTGAACTAGTTTTGAATTGGTTGGAAGTCCTGGCAGAGAGTCAGATGAAGTGGTGAAGTGGTCCAAGGACACACAGAAGATTCAGATCCAGAATCTTGACCTTGATGGACCATCTGCTCTCTCCTGACCCCTTCCTAGTTCATCCTTGCCCATTACTGCAGAACCCTGCACTAGCAGCAGTCTAACGGGATAGTTAAGAATTAAGCTTCCGGGGTTTTTCAATCTGGTTTTGCGAATTACATCTGTCTGTGAAACATGGTCTGTAGGACCCTGGACAAGTCACCTACTATCTCAGATCAATATGATGGGATATTCATATTTCACACTTCTGTTGCTAAATTTCAATAGTGCATACAAAGCATGGACCACTCTGCCTGTTAAGTGCTGCCATTCTTACTTCTTCTTCATCATCAGTAGTCATTAGTTTTCTCCTAAAATACACAAGATGATTTCTCTTAATAGATTGGGTTTCCATGAATGTAGGTAAATAGGATCTGGGTTTGCAATCCTGTTGACCTTGGCTTGGCATAAAATGGGAATTTGAGCTGCAGAACACGAGCTCCTTCACCGACATCTGCTTTTTGCAGGAAGATCTTTGCTGTCACCACAGAATGGGGGTGGGTGGGTGAGGGGAGTGATTCATCATTGGTCAGCCGCTGCTCACCCATTCTTGACACTTTCTTTCTCTTCGTCATCACTCTTGTTTGAATTTGGCTTTGAGTACGGTGGACTGAGCCCTCATTGGACAGCAAGAGCAGTAGAGTCAGAGCTGATCTTGGGAATACAGCCCAGCCTCACAGCTTCCAACTCTTCAGCTGAGAACTTCCTGTGCCTGGGCCTCTGGACCTGCAAGTCCTGGAGGGAGATCAGAACCCAGACGGAAAGAGACAGACGAGTTGCAAACCCACTTACTAGCTCTGTGGTGTTCTGCAGACTACACCACCTGTCTAGATCTTTTTTTTTACCTCACCTGTGGAATGGAAACAATCATACAGATATCAAATAAGATATTGGGGTAGTTTAAGAGCTTAGCGAATACAGTAATGACCTGTATAATCCTTAGGTTTCTTTCTGAGCACTCTGTTGTAATTTGGTTTCAATCTTGAGTAGTTAAGTGAGATACCTTTTTTGTTGTCTTTCAGTTTTTATTAATTTTGCCTTTTATTATTGGTATCTTTATAAATCAATCTCTATATTTCGTTGGGAGTTGAAAACAGTATTTCCATCTCTCTAACCCTTCTCCAAAGAACACTGCAGTCTTTCATTTAGACTATGTTGAGCAGAAGTTTTGGCATTCTTTAGGGATTCAAATCATGTTTCTTTTAAATGTTCTTTTATTTTTGCAAACATAAGATGTAGGAAGAGGTTATAGGGTGGATGTGAGTAAGGTTTCTCAATGAAATTCACATAGGACAGTTCCTGTTACCCTGGAAGAATGAGCATGTATTGTCATGATGGAAAAAAAAATGGTTCTCACACAGTTTTCCTGGAATTATGCTCGCTAACAAATTTCTTAATTTTCTTAAAATTTCTAATAAGACCCTGTTATCATCCGATATCCTTTGAGAAAATGGATAAAGATAATTCCTTAGAAGTTCCCAAACACTGTCATTATAACCTTCCGACCTAACCTTTCTGCCCTGAATTTAATTGGCTCTGCAAATCTCCTTATGGAAGTCCCTGTTTTGATCAGACATTTCTTTTGAAGACACCTCACAGAGACCAAGCAAGATGGATGACTGAACGAACTTGTCTGTAGTCCTTCACTGTTTACAGAGAGACGTTAAAACATATTTTGTTTGGAATAAACTCACACGTGAGTGAACTGGAACCCTCATAGCAGATTTTTTTTTTCATGTACCATTGTACATTTAGAGAAATTAATCATTAAACTTTAATGATGGCATTAAATGACACTGATGACATTTCCCAAGATCACCTGGGTTCTTCCTGGGAATGAGGATGGCAGTTTTAGTTAGAAAATTAGTGAGCTGTCTCTATGGTCCTTTTATATTTTTCTTCATCTATTTTGAGGTAATAACTTACTGCTTCATGACCTGGCCTGCCAACTTCAGCAAAGTGATCAATGTTTGAGTCTATGTTTTCAAGCTACCACAGACCCTGCTTTGGTGTAGAAAAAATCTCTATCTCCTTCTTTTATTCTAAAAGGTTTGTGTAGTGGTAAATTCCCCAATAATGGACCAGAATGTGTGTAACTTGGCCACCATGCAGAATACATTGCCAAGGGAAATGTTTTAGGGGCAATAGGTTACAATTTAGCACCCTATTATTCCTCCTTCCTTATGGTCCATTTAGATTTTTTTCTAGTTTTTTTTATATTGTCTGCTTTCTCTTCATTTGAAGGTCTTTTGTTTAATCTGTTTTACTTTATTACTCTTGTTAACGTTTTAAAAATATTTTTCTGTATATGAAAATCTGGATAGGTAAACTTACAGGGACAGTAGTTGAATTAATGGTTCCTTGGGGGTATGTATGGGAAAGGATTTTGAGGGGTAATGAGGAGCTAATAACAAGAATGAAGAAAATGTTCTCAAATGGCTTATGGTGATTATTATTCAATTCTTCTTGATGGGACTGAATGATCGAATTGTATGATGTGTGAATTATAAACCAATAAAATGTTTTTAAAAACCAATAAAGAAAACGTTGGGATGGCCTCTCTCCTTCCTCTTCCATTTTGTCTCCTTTGTCCTTGAATTTTTCAGCAGCATCAATGCTTCCTCCTCCTCCTTCCATCGTGCCCACTTTATGTTAGCCAGATCTTCATTTGAAAGGATGAAAGCAGACCGGGTTGCCCCCGCATGCCTCCCAGTAGTATTGTGCTGACTCTCTCTGCTGATTTTCAACAAGGCTTGCAGTTAGCAGCCTTTCTAGTAATCCACACTATCCACCAGAAGGAAGACTTTGAGAAAGATGAGGTCTAAAAGAGATTGGTCCTTGAAATGAGAGCTGGGGGAGAGACAGAGTTCAGCGTGATGTTAGGCAAGAACATTGAACTGTGACACGGCGAGGCTCAGGACTGTGTGGCAGTAGTAACCAGAGCGGACAGAATCTACATCGAGTATCATTTAAGAATAGATGGTAGTGTGGTTAGAGTGTCTTGGCCATTGCTGATAAGCATCCGGCACATCCCAGTCCTCCTCTGCTCCTTTCAGACCTGTTAATGACTTGTTCAGTGACTCTGGTTCCTTGTTCTCCCTGGGTCTCTCTTTCTTTAATTATGAGATGCCATCCAAATAGTCAGATGCCTAAGTGTAAAGAAGAAACAACAGAACCATACATCTCAAAGTGACAATCACTGGGGGGCAGCTAGAAGCATCAGGCAACTGGCAGAAGAAAACATTTTCCTTGCTGACATGCCAGTACAGGCTGGCAGAGGCAGGAGCATGGGTGGATTCATCTCTGTTGGGCTACTCCAAAAGGTCTCCATATTTCTCCAGGTTAAGAAAAGGTAAGGCCAAGCATTACTTTCTATCCAGATGCCCAGATGGAGTTCGGCACCAGGCTGAGAGTCTGGCAACTGCTGTGATGGCAAACTGCAGGCTTCCAGCAGCTCAGAAGCAATCTAAGCCATCCGTGCAGTCAGCAGTAAGGAAGGGATTACAGGGATTGATGGGGTGCGAAGAGGAGGCCTCTGGCAGAACAAAGTGGGGTCTAGAGGACTTGCCAGGCCATGCTGAGCATTTCACATCCACGATCCAGGGCAGACGGGGTTGCCAAGGTTTGCTGTTGCTATGACTGCTGGTAATGGAGGGGAGATAAGCCTGGCCTGCTTGCTGCCTGTGCTCAATAAAGTAACTGTCCCAGGGTGTAAGATCAATGAAGTCGGAAGCTCCCTTTGCCCTTGCAAAGAGAAGCCGGGACATCCTTCTCTCTCTGGAATGGAAATTGAGTTTTCCACAGGGAAATTGTATCCCTAGGGCCTCATGGTAGGCGGCATCTGCTGATGAGGCTAGCAGGATTTCTGTGCGTTGGTGCAAACAGATTTTGCCTGCCTTGAAATGCAGAAGATGGCCCAGAGATGCCCTCCATAGTCTCAGGGTAGCTTGGGTTCTTCCAGATGGGGGCATCTTGGACTCAATGTTGTCTTTCTAGCATTTGCTGTGTTTGAAATAAGGAAGAAAGCAGCTTGGCTTTCAAAGGGAAGCTGGTGGAGTGCTGAGGGAGAAGCTTGCAAAATGATCATGGAGCTACCTACAACATTTCCCATACAGGGCTCTGGTGGCTCAAGGGAGATGGATATACCAAATCACAAAGTGTTCAGTTTATCTGTGTTAGTCTGGGTTGGCTAGAGAAACAAATCCAGGGACACTCTTATATGTGTAAGAAAGACCTTTATCTCTAAGACCTTTATCTCAAAGTGTAATTGTATGTTTAGAAAACATCCCAGCCCAGTCCAGATCAAGTCTGTAAGTCTGATATTAGTTAGCCATATGTCTGATACCAGTCTACAAATTCCTCTTCAGACTCATGCAACACATGCAATGATGCTGAATGCAGGAAAATCATAGGCCCGTGGGTGGAAAGTCTTGCACATCATGTGGCAGTGGAAACATCTCACAAAGGTGTGAGTCTCCACGTGGTTCCTCCAGCTCCAGGGTTCTGAATGTTCTTCAGGGCAAGGGTAGTTCCCACCTCCAGGGAGGCAGACAGGAGTTCCTGGAATCCTGAAGAGAAGGTTGTGCCTACACAGAGGCCTCATTGGCCTCTGACTAACAGGCTAGATTCCATGCCTTTTCTCAAGTTGACAGTAGATTATGTAATTGCCACCGTACCCCAGTTCTCTTCTTTTAGAAGGGGGTTCTTCTTTTAGGATGGAAGAGCTTCCTCTCTTAAAGCCTTTTAAGAGGATGGGGTAGTGCCTGTCCCCAGCAGATAGTTCAGCAAAGGTTACAGAAGGATCAACAGGAGAAAGGAAACATCTTTAGGGAGACAGGAAGCACTCCTTTTTCAGCTTCCAGGCATCCTTGGTGCTTGGTCAGTTTTCTTGGACGTCGTCTCTCTTTCCCCAGAGCTGTCAATCTCTAATGTCTCTTAGTCTTTCATTATGAGCCACCTTTGAGGACCCCCACCCTAACTCCCAATCTTTCAACTTCCAGTCACAGCCCGCTGTGTTGCCCTGAGGTCTGTCCCAAATGAGCAGCTAGTACGCCGTTGGCATCCCCAACCATGTTTATTGAATACAGAGGAAGAGGCTAAGAAGTACTTAGAACAAGGTCTTGGGGGTCAAGGAGAGCTTTCAGAAACTTGATTCTGCCACTTCCTAACTGTCAGTCTTGGGGAAAGTTACTCCATGACAAAATGGAAAAAGACTCATCTACTAGGGTATTGTGAAGTTTCAATGAGGTTTCCTCAAGAGAAATGGAAAAGAATGAGAGGGAGAATGTGCATACAAGCAAAGCCTATGTGACTCAAACCAAACTCGAAGCAGTGAATCAATTCAGACCCCAGGAAATGCTTTCGGACAGATGGGAACTGTCTTCGTGTGTTTTCAAAAGTTGTAAGTCTTGACAGGAACTGAAAGCCTCATCTTTCTGTTTTGGAGCTGGTGACTTGGTGATTAGCAGTCTACTATGTAGCCCACTCTACCAACAGAGCTCCTTGTCTAAGTGCATCAAACTCCTCCAACTCACTGCCATTGAGTCCCAGCTGACTCACAGTGACTTTGTAGACTATAGTAGACCTGCCCCTGTGATTTTCTGAGACTTTAACTTTCTGTGGGAGTAGAAAGCCCCACCTTTCTCCCACCTAAGTGCCTAACAGGTATTACGTGTCTAATAAGATGAAACTCTTACTACTCTTAGAAAATTGCTCAAAATAGAAGATTCCAGAGTTTTAAATAACTTTGAATGGACTCTAGATTAAAACCCTCACTGAAAGTCATCAGATCCTCAAGACTTTAATTTCTAGATGAAGAAGGTGAAGTTAAGTCCCCAAAGAAATGACTTCCCCACAGTCACTTAGCCAATTAGGGGTAGAGCCAGGGCTAGGAGCCAAGACTCTTGACTGCAATGATCTCTCCCTGGCTATTCGCCTCAGAAGGAGCCCAGCAGGCCTCATGCTATGACCTACCATCTGCTAAAAGGAGAGTGGTTGGCAAGAGATTCTCTGTACACTGCAGGGAACAGAAAATTGCTCAATCCATTTCCTTGTAGACACTGTTGAAAATCTCATTCAGGAGAAAAATGGTGGTGCTTGGGCAATCAATCTGATGCCACCCTGATGAACATAACCACCCTCCCAGAAGATGGCCTTGGTGTAAGGAGTTTTTAGTGACTCTGGACTGAGTTGAGCATCAACCATTTTGCCCGTCCTAATGGGTTCCTAGTGTCCTCTCCCTACCTTTGGTCCCTGGAGGCTGCTCCTCCCTCTGCACTTTGGTCCTGTTCAACTACTGGGAACCCCAGCAAGAAATCAGAGGGAGAAAGGGAGCAAGGATGGGGACATATGGTCTTCCTTCCCTCCAGGTAGGTCACCTCTGACCATTTGGTGCTCTCAACACAAGATCACTATATGGCTGTTCCAGAGGACTCTCTTCTTCATGCTCCCAAGAAATGCATAGTGTCATATAAGGTTAATGGAGAAAGAACTTGGGCAACTTATCACTCTCCATCTCCTTTATCTTGTCAACACACTTCTCTTAGTTTGCTGACTTGAGCTAAGTCTCATAAAATTAGTCAGAAAAGCCATTGAACACAATGGTTCTAGAGTCTTGCTTAAGCCTAAATCCTCTCTCAATATATAGGAAGAACAAGTGTTCTAGGTTTGGAGACATTACCAATAAGAACATAAACTCTCATTTGAGTTGATAGGTGAGATAGCAAGCCTAGTAACTCATTCTGAATTTATAATTCTTGAAGTTTTTGTTCTTACTCTGTTTTTCTAAAATTTGCCTTAAACTAAAAACTAGATTTTATGCTCAGTGACTGAGCACAGGGAATAATGTCCTTGCATTGATTTATTCATAAATATTCATTTGCTATCTGCTGTGACTCAGGTCCTGGTATGGACACTGGAGGCGCAATGGTGACTAAGAAAGATAGGGTTTCCTTAGTTAGCTAGTTTATGTCTAGCCCAGGCTCAACGGTGGCCAGTGTGCTGGCTGACAGTTTTTGTTACTAAAGTTTGATGGAAACACAAACATGCTTATCTTTAAAATTTTGGCTGTTTTGAAAACCATACATAAAACAAAAGGGGGAATTGTGGGATATGAAAGACCTTCCCCAGGTTGTCTCCTCCAAAATATATGCCCAAACTAAGATGCCACTTGCTACACAGGGTAAATGACTGTAAACTTGGAGCTCAACACAAGCTGCATTGAGGTTACCTTTCTGAGGCCTATGAAGTATCCTTAGAGCAATCAGACTGTATATTTTGGCCTACCCTAATTTGGACCTACTCCCTTCTAAGAAGGGCTGTTCAGGGATGTTCAAAACGTTGATTGCTATATACCAGTTGATCACAAATGTAGCGTGGGTAGATTGAATGGCATTAAAAAATAGACATAAGTCCCATCACTTAATTGATATACAGCACAACCAATCTGATACATTCTTAGGTGGCAAATGCATGTACAAACAGCTGCACTAAGTGCAGGAAAATTGATGAGCGAAGTCAAAAGTTATCAAGACCTTTCTTTGCTCAGGCCAGTCACTATATTCCTGTGCTGTCCTTTTCTGGATGATGCCGAGGTTGATTCACTTGCATCAAAAATTGCAACACTGGTTCACCTGAACTCTTCTGGATTGGAAGATGAGATTTTGACACTACAAGCCAACATTCATGGGACAGACCAGAGCACATGAACAATTCTGGAACTTACTCTCAGAGGAAGAGTACCCAAACATGAGAAAATGTGATACCTTCTTGACTACATTATTTGGCTCTACTCATTTATGTGAGTCAGCCTTTCCTACATAAAGATCATTAAGGTTGAGTACTGTTCCATCATGACTGATGGTCATTTGGAAGTGTGCTTGAACCTGGCTGTCAGCAGCTACTGTCTGCACAATGCATCCCTGGTTCATTCTAGTCAGTGCAAATCATCAGAGTCAAACCAGGGAATGACTAAGAATGTACATAGTTCATTGTGTTGTGTTGTGCCAAATGGACTCATACGTTTATGCAAGGTACATAAATATGCATTGTACATATAAAGACTTCTCAATGCATTTATGAATAAATGTAATGAATAAATAAAAATGTTTTCTATTTTTGTAGTTGGGAGATCATTTTGACTTGATCGTTGTATAAGTAGCTTGCATGCTAGAAAAGTGTAAGCACCCCTGGGGTAGTGAATTGTTTCCTTGAAAGAAAGCCCAGAGTCAAGGTCATGCATATTCAAGGATGACCAAGGTTAGGCTGCTATCTTGTCACATGTGAACCCCTAATCCCGCCCCTTCCTGTCACGTGTACAACCCTAGATCATCCCTTTCCTGTGATGTATGTGATGTGAGCATGCTACCAGGAAAAAAAGAGCAACCTCTAAGGCTACACAGGTAGATTTGTGTAGCTATTGACAGGTTCTGCATAACCTATTCAGCTTGCTATTTATCATAGGTGTGTTCAGTCCTTTAAGGAGTTCTGGTGGTGGCACTGTGAATTAGATATTGGGCTGGTAGTCTCAAGAATGGCAGTTCTAATCCATACTCCATCCCTTGAGTGAAGGATGAGGCCATCTACTCCCATAAAGATTCAAATATGTAGTTTCAGAAATCCTGCACCTGGTCATTATGGATCAGAATCTACTGGATAGCAATGGGTGAACTGGGTTGTTAGTCTTCATAGGAAATTGGCAGGCACCTGAGCTCACTATGTACTTTCCTCTTACCTGCCTCTAAGCTAGGCACAGTCTTATTCTCAAAAAATACAATCAATCTGTTATGGTTAGATCAGTGAAGCATTTTCAGCTGAAAGTCATCACTATCATCTCTATAGTAGCAAAGCAAAGCATGTTTTGTGGATTATTTTAAATCTCTAAATCTGAATGAATTTGCTGAAATTTCTGGAAGCTATTGACATGTGAAAAAAATATTTCGCCTTTTTTATTGGGTGGATCAGTGTGAATTCAATACACCTGTGCAACTGTGCAGACACTTCAAAGGGGAAACTATTCTGAGCCCCGGGGTATGGGGAAACCACTGAATAGAACTGTGATTGCTCCCATTCTAGAATTGTGTCATCTGGTTTTCTGCTGCTCTTAGCCTTCTGTAAATGTATTTCTGCTGTGAATTTCTTTCCAACTTTTTGTTCATGAATGCTTGAAGAAAGCAATAACTTCAGAAGTCCCTTTTTAACCATCTCTCCTTCGTTATTTAACAACGATGACGTTTGGGCTGTGGGAGTCACTGGACTTGAGACAGAGGCAGACTGAAGAGAGCAAACACTATGGAGTGGGCTGGTGTATCTATCCTCTAGCTATAACCTCTGGAAAATGCTTAGGTGAGGGCAGGGTCAGAGGACTCTCTGATTCTAAGTAGGTTTAAATGCCCATTTCCTTCTGTGAGCACTTATCACAGTTTATTAAAGTCTAAAAGGAAAGAAAATATGAGTCTTTTTCAGCTGATTCTCCAAATAATTTTTAAAATTAAAATTAGAATATTAACAAAAGAAGCTGTAATGTTCCCTGAAGGAGGGATCTAGGCATATCTGTAGGAAACATTTGATGATGGCTAGTATGGTTTGTTAGATGCCTAAAACTGCTTTAGACATGCTTTTTAGAAGGTCATGAATGCAAAATATTGGTCATGGGCATCCCCCTTAATCTGAGGAAGATTAGTGAGTCCCTGGGTGGCACTCACCTGCCAACTGAAAGGGTGGCTTGAACCCCCTGAATTTTCTCAGAAGGCAGACGTGGCAATCCGCTTCCACATATCCAACCCCAAACCAAAAGCACTTATTGGCCAGTTGACTCTGACTCCACTTTTACCTACAGTCAACCCAGGGGTTTTCCAAAGCTATCCATCTTAACAGAAGCCGAGTACCATATCTTTCTCCTGCAGACTTGCTAGAAGGTTCAAAAGACTAACTTTGTGGTTAGCAGCTAATTGCTTTTAACCACAATACCACCAGGAAAACCCTGTGGAGCAGCACTTCCCTGCAAACAACAGCCGGCATCTCTACTCTTAGCGAGATCCAGCCAGTCCTGAAAACACTCACCAAGGTCTTCCTATCCTCTAGGCCACCGATGCCTGTTACGTTGATCAAGATCTCTTAGTTGATGGCCGATGTAGTGTGGGTAGATCGCATGGCATTAAAAAAAAATAGATGCAAGTCTTATCATCAATCCCATCACTTAATTGATATACAGCACAGCCAATCAGATGCAATCTTAGGTGTCAAACACATGCCCAAACAACTCCACTAAATGTAGTAAAACCGACACACTAAGTTACCGCCAATTTTTAGACCATTTTTTTCCCTCTTAAATGTAAGAAAGGGTATTAAAATGAGTGGGGAGCTGGACCAACTAAGATGACAAAAGATCGCTTTCATACAGAATGGGAGATTTTGACATGCAAGCTGACATTCAGCTGAAGTCCAGAGCACATGAACAGTTTTGGAACTTATTCGCAGAGGGGAAGTACCCAAACATGAGAAAATGTGCTACCTCTTTGACTGCATTATTTGGCTCTACTTATTTATGCAAGTCAGCCTTTCCCACCTAAAGATCATTAAGTCCCAGTAACATTCCACCAAGACGGATGATCACTTGGAAGTGTGCTTGAGGTTGGGTGTCAGCAGCTACTGTCCGGACTATGCCTCCCTGCCTCACTCCATCCAGTGCGGGCCTCAGAGTCAACTCAGGTCATGACAAAAAATGTACATAGTTCATTGTGTTGTGCTGTGCAATATGGACTCATGCGGTTATGCAAGGTACATAAACATACTATGTACATGTAAAGAATTCTCCATGCATTTATAAGTAAATGTAATAAATAAATAAATATATGTTTTGCATTTTCGTAGTTGGCAAGTCATTTTGACTTGATCATTGTATAAGTAGCTCGCATGCTGAAAAAGTACAACCACTCCTGATCTACGCTCCGTGTTTATCCTTAAAAGTATAGCAATGAGGAATTTTAGACTGACTTCCTTGAGCATTTACAATCTGGTGCCAAAAGGTAAGAGAAATAAACCAAAATAAAGAAATAAATGAAGTAAAGCAAAATCAAAAAGAGAAGAATAAACTACTATAGGGTGCAATTTAATTGCCATAGATTGCTTAAATTTTGGCAAAGTAAAGGACTTTTAGAGAATACTTATAGGAAAGAAACTAATTGGTAGAGACAAATGTCACCTCAGGACTTAAATACCAGTGTGAAATGTTTGGACTCTAACTTGTACACGATGGTGAGCCATTAAAGTTCTGAAAGTTGGAAGATGTTTCACAGACAAGTGTTGATTTTTGCCTGTGGGATGCAAATTATACATGACAATCTTTGAGCTTTAGTATATGTATCACTAATTGTTGAAATATTTGAAGTTTTCCTATTAAAACCAGAAACAATTGAAATAGGCCTATTCAACATTATAACACAGTTCTAGGCTATGCAATAAAACATATATAAATAATAAGCTTAAACAAAAAACACAACCATTTTGTATTTAGTTTGAAAATCTAAGTATTTTTTCAGGCAACTGTATTTGAATTTTTTATTTGAAATATTCAGAAAATCCAATGAAGTAGGCAGATGCTATCTATCTCTTTTCTGTATACAAGTGATAATTGTAAAGTATAGTCTTTGAAAATCAACTTGAAGAAAAATCACATTTTTTTTTACTGAGGGTCTAAAATAAAAGACAGGGAAAAATAGAGGTCAATCATGTTAGTGGCTGGGGAGGCTTAATTGATTCTTTACATAGTAATCTGAAGTTTAACATAAACTCTGTCATATTTCTGTGAAACTTTGTATATTGATTATAAAATTTGGGTTGAAAAGAAAATGTATATATAAAATATATCAATTTCTGGGAAAAGGAAAACAATGATTAGGTTGTGTCTCATTAGAGATCAAACATACTATCACTCACTCTCACTGCCAATGAGTTCATTCCGACTTATAGTGACCCACATGGACAGGGTAGAACTGCACCTATGGGCTTCTGAGGCTGTGTTTATGGGAGTAGATGATATCATCTTTCTCCTGCACAAATATACTATTGTGGTATAATAGTGAATATGCTATGAAATCCAGCAATAAAGATCAGGGCAATTCAATATAATTCTGAGATACGTTTCATACATTTGGACATTAAATGTATAATGCAGAAATTATTTGAAAAGAGCAAACATAAGAATCAAAGCAAAAACTGGCAATCTTAAAGGGAAAACCAAAAGTAGGTCAATAATTTACTATCTACAAAACAAGATCCAGATACATTAAAGATAGAAATATAAGTGTATTGTTATATAAAAATAAGAACATAGAAAGTATTTTTTAATATTGGGAACAGGAAAGATCTTCCTAAGCTAGATAACAATTGATAAATCTGACTCAGAATACATTATTCAACCAAAGACATCATTCACCAATGTACATGTTCTGGTACAGATAGGAACCAGAAACATGGGGAATCCAGGACAGATGATCTCTTCAGGACCAGTGGTGAGAGTGGCAATACTGGGAGGGTGGTGGAAAGGTGGCTTAGAAAGGGGGAACCTAGAATTCTACCACTGAACCACCAATGCTATCAAAAGTGTAACTCACTGCATTGGCCGGGAATCGAACCCAGGCTTCCCACATGGCAGGAGAGAATTCTACCACTGAACCACCAATGCTGGTAAGAACAAAAATCAAAATCAATGGACCAATTAACTCCCAATATCGCTGAAGACAAATGGATACAGAGACAAACAGAGTAGAAGAAATGATGGTGCTCAGCACCAAATGATTGAATGTCTGGAGTCTCAAAGACTTGAAGATAACCGAGTCGCCACTCAGCATGGAGACAGCAAAGTTCACAGGGAAGAAGCACACCAGCAAGTGTGATCAAGAGGGGCCAAGGGAGCAGGTATTGAGCATCAAAGAGCAGGAATCACTTCATTACAAGTGAAGGGAAGAGCAGGGTGGGGACCTAAGGCCCACTGATGGGTAATTGGTCACCCCTTTATAGGGGGGTCATGGAGAGGAAACAGACAAGTCAAGGTGCAGCCGGACAGTGATGATGCATACAAGTTTCCTCTAGTTCCTGAGGTCTCCCTACCCCCCAACGATCATGATCCCAACTCTACCTCGAGCATCCAGATGGACTGGAGAAGGTACACTAATGGAGAGGGGAGCTGGAGATATGGGGAAATCAGGATGGGTGAGCCCCTTCGGGCTGGTGGTTAGATTGGAATTTCTGGGTGGGTGGAGAGAAGGTGCAGTAGAGAGAGGGAACCAACTGCAAGGATCTACATATGACCTCCTGTCTGGAAGACGGGCATCAGGGGAGTGGGCTGAGGGAAGTGTTGGGCAGGGTAAGATACGGCAGAACAATAATAATTTATAAAGTATTGAGGGTTGACGGTGGAGGGAGAACGGGGGGGGGAGGGGCTGTTGGAAAAGCCAATACCAAGGACTCAGGGAAAAAGCGGATGTTTGGAGAATGATGACGGCTGCGGACATGCGAATGTGCTTGACACAGTATATTTATTTATGTATTGGAAAAACTATGTACGAGCCCCTAATAAAATAATTTAAATTTAAAAAAAACTAAAAGAAAAAGGGGGAACCGATTACAAGGATTTGCATATAACTTCCTCCCTGGGGTATGGAAATCATGGAAGAAGGTGAAGGGAGATATTGGACAGTGTACAATATGACAAAATAATAACAATTTATAAATTATCAAGGGTTAATGAGGGAGGGGGAACAGGGAGGGAGAGCAAATATGAAGAGCTAATGCCAAGGGCTTAAGTAGAAAGCAAATGTTTTGAGAATGATGATGGCAACAAATGTACAAATGTGCTTTCCCAGCAATGGATGGATGTGTGGATTGTGATAAGAGTTGAATGAGACCCCCCCCCAATGGTTTCTTTAAAAAAAGACATAATTCACTAAGTTCAAAGAGAATGAAAATGTTGAAAATTTTTTCTTTCAGTCTAGCGGAAAAAAAATACTGAACATATTTTGAAATGTTATCAATAAAGAAAGTGATAGAGGGAAAGCAGTAGGTGTTTCACAACAAAAGATGTGCCAATATTCAAAAATATGTAATATAGGTGACTTCATGAGCAATTGGAGAAAGACTAATTAAATAACACTGCATGATCCATCTTTACCACAAGTCCGGGAGGAGGAGCAGAAAGGAGATGGAGGAAAAGATAACAATGATGCGTCTAGCCCCTGGTGTTAGCACTGATGCTGATAGAACATCTTCTTAAACAAAGGTCACAGTACTTATTAAAATGGTGTATTACACCTGCTTCATTGGTAATTCTGAATCCAAGTTTTTAGTCCAAAAAGCTCACATGTTCACAAATAACCATGGCAAAATTGTTTCAGTGACAAACTGAACACAATTAAAGGTTCATGTGTGGTTAAAGGCAGAATATGCATCCCTACTATAAAATTTAAAAGAATGAAAAATCTGTATGTTTGGACAGAACATTGTCTAAGATATTTGGTCACTTGAAAACAATGCAATTTATATAGTAGTACATATAATCTGTATAACAAGCACAAATCCATTTATATAAAACTGAGCAAATGAAGCAAGCTGTGTCATTTTCAATTCAAACATGCCTACATGTAAATGTATAGAACCAGAACTGTACATCTATTCTTGCCTAACAAATTGCATAAAGTTATGTCTAGGAAAAGCTGCAAGACTGGTGTATCTCAGGGGGGAACATTTTGCATTTTACAATAAGGAATTGTTTAATTTTTTACAAGAATACTTACGTATATTAATTGAGTAATTAGAGCATAATAAATCAATTGAAAGCTGAAATAGGCAAAAAAAATCGAAGATAGCCTATTACAATGCATGCCTATAAAGAGCTGGGTCTATGGATTTTTTTTCCTTACATTATATTATTGCACAGTAAGCTCCAGATTTCCCTTTCAGAATTTATCCTTGGAAATGTCAATGATAGAGGCCAATCCATTAGCTAACGAAGTAACTTTCTGAGTCTATAACATATGTTGCATTTCATATCCAAACCTGGGCTATGGGTGGATCATTAACTTGGGTCTGACTCATACTAACTTATATAAAGGTGTTGGAAGACTTCCTTCTTATCTTTGTTAAATAAAATGGTAGTAAATATTACAGTTCTTCAGTGATGTGAATTTGTTCTAGTTTCTCCCCCTTACATGTTGCATTATTTTGAGTTCTGCCATAATAATCTATTTCAAAATAATACCAGACCCGTCCCAAGAAGTTTGAGATTAAGATGTCCCAAATGTCTAACTCTCAAGATGATGATCTTCCATTCCCCGCTCACTTTCCTTGAGTATATGTCTCTGCTTCCCTGGGTCCTGTGATTTGTTGTAACATCCAAGAGAAATTCATGAAACTTTTAGGAAATGTTTTGTGTGGTGGAGGGTACTATTCAGTCCCAAATCCGGAGGTCAAGCAAAAATGTGCTACATGCAGAGTCCACCGCCAGAAGCCAAAACTGTCCATCAATCACAGCAGCTGTTCTTGCTTCTGAGCAAAACTCAGTCAGGAATGCAATGTAAGCTAAAACTGCATGGTGGTACCAGGAGATACAGCCCATCCAAGGAAAACAAAGGATGCGGTCTGAAGCCAGTCTCAACAGAGATAGAATCCTAAAGATGTCCCCAGAGAAACAAAGGATGTGAGTTGGTCCACACCCTCTACTAAAAATGAGTCTTAATCCAATCCAATCCTGTTCAGTGGTATGGTTTACAGTGCCCTCCACAGGAGGAGGATAGTCACAAGCATATCGAGCCAGAGTTATAATATACCACATAAGGAATAGGGCCATATTAATCGCCTATAATTCAAATTATTTAACATTTGCCAATCTTTGAATGGAGTCTAACCTTCAAATTGGTCATAAGCTATGGATAATAATTGACATCTGAATTAGGTACTCAGACCGATAAGCTAAAAAGGATCCATGTATAGCAAAGAAGATATTCAGTCAGCATTACATTTTCTCTGAAAATGGGGGAGGAGATAAGGTTAGAAGAGTCATGATTGGCCAATCTTTGCTGAAGAAAAGGCATTTGTACATAGGTGTTTGTTCTGAGTCAGAATTGACTTGATGGCACACGAGGAAAGGAGTGCTTGGGGGTGGAATGTCTCTTTGCTCAACTATTCATGAAAAGATTGACAAGTCAAATCCACCAAAGACTCCAAAGAAAACGAGACATGGTAGTGTATTCCCACAAAAGCTACAGTCTAGAAAACCCTCAGGAACAACCCTCCCCCATCTCAGGGGGTCTCTCTTCATCAAAATAACCCCAAACACACTGCCAAGTCACTCCTGGTGTGTCGTACCCTGATTTCTCAGATTTTAACCAGAATTAGGAAACCATATTTTCTCAAGAACTTTAGTGCAGTCTCTCTCTGGGGAAAAAATGAATCTTGAATTTTAAGACAAAAGGGAAAGAAGGAAGAGTCACCTGCCTGGGTGGCACGCGGTCCTGGCTCTCAGCAAACATCAATGAACACTCAGTAGGACCTCGTAGAGTTCAGGGTGTAGAACTGAACCAGCAACCCATCCCCTGGGGCAGTGGTTCTCCTCCTTTCTGATGCTGTGAACCCTTTCATACAGTTCCTCATGTTGTGGTGACCTCTCAACCCTACGATGATCTTCATTGTGACTTCATCACGGTCATTTTTAACCACTTTTATGAATCATCATGTAAATATCTGATAGGTCTTTTCATTGTCACAAATTGAGCATCTTGAAAATATCAGGATTCATAACAAACACATGCAATTCTACATTGTGAACTATTTCTTTCTAATGACAAATCAATGAAATGCTCTCTTGAAGCATGGTGTTAAACGGCTCACAGTCTTCACACCGGATACTCGTCTGTGGGTGTATCTGCAAGTGGACAGTGTCTCAGTTCCTAAGATCATGGGAAATATGTTTTCCGATGGCCTTAAGCAACCCCTGTGAAAGGGTTACTTGGCCTTAAAGGGTTGACCCACAGGTTGAGAACCACTACTTAAGGCTTTTTGCAGCCTTGTGATTCCAAGGATGGGATAGTGAAAGGATTGCTCGGTGCTGCAAAAGACACTCCACTGACCCAACACATATTTCTCAAGCCCTTCTTGTATGTCAAATACTGTGCCGGGCCAGGCATGTTTGGAAGCAAACAGGACTTCTTGTCTCTATGGGGATTGACAGATAGAGGGGATGAAAGACAATAAGAATATGAAAATGCTAGGAGAGAATGTTAGGAGGATAGTGTGGGATGGGGCAGGGTTTTGTGCTGTTGTATATTGGGTCACCATGAATTGGAACGTCACAGGTACCTAACAACAGCAACAAGTGAGAGTGCTTAGGGGACATAAGAAGCTCAGTGGTAGTGTCCTTGCCTTCCATGACAAAGACCTGGCTTTGATTCCCAGTCACTGCACATATTCATGTCACCGGTCTGCCATTGAGGGCCTTTGGGTTATTATGCTGAGCAAATATCACTGGAATATCTAGGCAAAGACAGTCCAGGAAGAAAGATGGACTGATTTATTTCTGAAAGTCAGTCAAAGAAACCCTGTGGATCATGATGATGGTGTTGCCAACTAGACATGGATGTGCATGGCACTAGACCAGTCAAAATTTAGTTCCATTGTGCTTGGGGTAGTCATAAGTCAGAAATCACAACAGCAAAAACAAGAGGCCCTAAAGATTTGTTTCATGAGGGGTTAGGAAATAATTCCTTTAGGAAGCGTAGTTTAAGACATTCAGAGAGTCACTTTAAAAGTAAATAAGATATTGTAAATCACAGGCTAGGTGGATCTAGAAATAATGTCAGAAATGACCCAATGCCAGACATGTGATGATACCTGTGGTCCCAGCCCCACAAAGTCTGACCTAGCATTTCTATACACTGCCTTGACTTCCCCAGCTTCCCCTTGCTCTTCTGTGCTGGTCATAACCCCTCCTGAGCATACAATTTCCCATTTCCAGAACAACCTTAGACCATGGACCCTGTTCTTGTTCCCTCGGTGTCCACTCAGCGACTCGATTTTCACCCTCAATCCAGACCTTTCTAAATGACATCAAAATGGCTGACATGAATCCTCACTTATGGAGTTCCTCTTTTTCTTTTTAAAGCAGCCATGTCTTGTATGCTGACCCATTGCCTTGTAAAAGCACAGGGTGCTTATCTCTCTGAGGCTGATCTTTGGTGTCAAATCACCCTAATAGCCCCACTTACTGTCTTCTTGCTTTCAGTAATGATAAGTCATGAAAACCCTCCTGCCAGTAGCTCTTTTTCTGCCTGTGGTCGAATAGACACTTTCCAATTTGCAATTGAATTTGGTATAATCTGCACTTCTTAAGGGCTGCATATCACTTCGGGAAACCTTTGAGCTTACTCTAATACTCTTTTGTAGTGGATAGTGTCTATTATACTTAAAAGGCTTCCAGAATATTTACATATATGATGGCCCAATTTCCCAGCCTCTCCTTTCACAATTACTCCACACTTAGCACACCTAAAAGTGTGTATATACATCTGTATATGTCTATGTGTATATATGAGGGTAAGTTAAAAAGCATTTTCAGTAGGATTGCAGTTCGTACAAACAAACAAAACTAAAAGAACCTCCCTCCAAACCAAATCCATTGTCAATAAAATTTCAACTCACACAAGCATGAGATTACAAAAGTTCATAAACAAAATGTGCCTTAGCATGCCTTTGTGATCATGTTATAGTTACGTTCTCTCAGAAATATATTTGTCTTAAATTTGTTAGGATGACTTTTACAAAATGTGGTGCAACTGTCAGGGTGCAGTGCAGTAACGATAAAGCATAAAACTTTCCTCTAGTTCTTAAATGTTTGTCCCCTCACTATCAAATCCCAATTCTACCTTACAAATCTGGCCAGATGACATGCTGTACATGGGTCCAGATAGGAACTGGAAACACAGGGAATCCAGGACAGATGATCTCTTCAGGACCAGTGGTGAGAGTGATGGTACTAGGAGGGTAGAGGGAAGGTGGGTGTGGCAGTCACCTAATCTGGTGTCAGTTTGAAGATTAAGAGTGGAGTCTAGCCTGTCAATCTGGAGACAGCCAATTAGACCTCTGTGAGGGCATGGCTTTCTCTTGAGAATTATGGGAAATCCAGCGGTTATTTCCCCCTTGGAGGTGAGAGATTCACTACTCAGTCCCTTGGAAATGCTCTATTGTCAAGACACAAGGCTGACTCCCTGTGAGACATCCTGGAGGAGAAGCCCCATGGGTGTACCCTGATGGAACCACACTTCTGAAGCTGAAAAAGCCATGTAGGGACTCCTGCCAGTGTTGAGATGCTTGAGAAGCCACAGAGAGCCCCCTGCCAGTTCTGAGATGTTTCCTATGCCACTGGATCCTAAGACTTTCTTACCCATTGGCCTGTAAATGTCCTGCATTTGATGTCATTGCATGGACCTCATGAATCTGAAGAAGGCATTATAGACTGGTATCAGATATATGGGCTAATATTGAACTTATGACCTTGGACAGGACTGGGTTAGGATGTTTTTCTCAATGTTCAATTGCTCTTTTATATATATAGGAAGTCTATGGATTTGTTTCTCTAGTCTATCCGGACTAACACAGTGGGGTAGAAGGGGGGGCTGATTACAAGGATCTACATGTAACCTCCTCCCAGAGGGATAGGCAACAGAAAAGTGGGTGAAGGAAGACATCAGACAGTATAAGACATGACACAATAATAATAACCTATAAATTATCAAGGGTCTATGGGGGTGGGCAGGGGAAGGAGGGGGAAGATGAGGAGTCGATACCAAGGGCTCAAGTAGAAAGCAAATGTTTTGGCAATGATGAGGGCAACAAATGTACAAATGTGCTTGACACAGTGGATAGATGTATGCATTGTGATAAGAGTTGTACAAGCCCCCAATAAAGTGGTTTTTTTAAAATGTGGTGCAAGAAAAGAAAAAAAACAAACTGTAAAATGTGTAAAGAAAATAAAAAATACAGTGCATGGAAAAAAATTTGAGTCCAGGGCTAATAGGATTAAAACAAAGCTCGAGTGTGCATGTCTCCAAAACATTGAAGGGAACCCAGCAACTGGGTTATAGGAATACTGCACAAAGGATAAGTTTCCAAAGGGGTCAGGCATTTTAAGGAAAGTAGGGGGAGACCTTGCCTGTAAGTCAAGCTATGGAAGACCAGTGCCTTTAAGGAATGAACTAAGGATGGTTGAAGTCTGGAGACTGGTGGGAGAAGACCATCAAATGGCCATTGAAGTGAGAGCTGCATCATGCTATAGCAATTTTCATTTTAGGTGAACATCTTGGTCTCAGCAGACTTTTGACTGGATAAGTCTCAAAAGCCATCAGAATTTTAAGCAATATCACAGCTAATAGCACATTTTATGGAAGGAATATTAGCCAGGGACTGATCTTAGATTTACAAATACAATCCAGAGAGAAAGGTCCAATCAAAATCGTCGATTCCCAGAGGATCTGTTGGGCTCTTGGTGTTCAAGGCTGAGAGATCAAGCTCAGAAGTTTGTGACAACTGGTTTTTAAAATTCTAGTGGGGAAGCCTTGATAGATTTTTCTCAAAGGACACAGGATCCTGGAGGCGTTTTAGGAGCACATTTTAAGAAAATGGGTAACTACATCTGGCAGGATTTATTTCTTCCTATGACAACAATCAGCTTACCTTTTCTTCTACCAGTACCTCAAAGACTGTCCTGCAAGAATCTCATTGGGCAACCTTTCTCTATTTTCCTTACAGCCTTGTGCTTGCCTCTTCAAACTTTGTTGTTTCCAAACTCAAAGACTATTTAAAAGAAACATGATTTGAGTCCCTCAAGGATGCTCAAATCACAGTTTGACCTTCTGGGCATTACAGAGCTCAGAATTCGTTAGAGAAGTAGGTGTGGGAGGGGGTGGTGGTGACGGGGATGGAAACATCCCCTTCAGACACATATAGATTTAGATGAAGATAGGTCAAGGAAGAGTAGATCCACATTTTAATAATTTTGTGTGATAAAGATCTGTGTTTTTGTAACAATCCTTTGTGATGTACCCTCCTCTATATGATCTGGAATTTGGCACCTGCTTCATTATTATTTAGCAAGATGAGGCAGCACTTTTGAAGGAGGTTAGGGGCTAGGGAAGAATTCTGTCTTATCAGAAAGAGAGAGGCAAAGGAAAAGCTAGGAACCTTTGCTCTCTCCCCTAAACACCAAAAATTCATTTATTGATTGCTTCGTACTATTCTTATGTTTCAACTAAACAATAAACTCTTTCAGGCCGATGGCTGTATCAAAGACCTCGTTGTCATCAAATCACATCACACATAAAGCCTTACAAATAGTAGAATATGAACTATTTTTGTCATAATGATAGAAAGAGAGAAAAATGTTAAGTTACAGAGATTAAAATGTGTATGTGGGAGGAAACAGTAAGTACTGATGCTGGTCCTGACAGCTTAGGTCTTCCAGAATGTGCCAGAGTATTTTCTTTTAATGTAAGTAGTTGACATTTTTCATCTGCAATTTAACAGAGGGAGAATGTAAAGAAATATTAACCTAACCTTTGATGCTGACCCAAACACTGGCACTCGCATTCTGAGTCCCAGCTGGGAGCACACCCAGGCATGGTTCTCTTTTGCAAGAACTCAATGAATAATACTTGTTGGGGGAAATGGCAATTAAGTCATACTAAGTTGTTCATGCTCTTTGACCTAGAGATTCTATTTCCATGATTTCTCCTAAGGAAATACTTGCTTATAATAAGACTGGGAAAATACTAACCTATCCCACTGCCACTGAGTCAGTCCTAAAATATTTATTTCAGTCTTAATTGTAATAGGGCAATAGTAGAAACAACTTAACTGTTCATTCAGCTCAGTGGGAACGCTGTTGGAATGTCTGACCATGCCAGGGAGCATCAACTTCTCCCTCTCTGTGCTGTGGGGTGGAGGCAAAAGACCAGAAAGGAGAATTTCCAATCTTTCCTGCTGCTTGTCTACAGAGCCTCCAGGAAGGTTGCTCTACATGCTTATGCTATGTTATCTTACATGGTATATGAAATGGGCACAAACTCCTTCTTCATAAAGACTCTGTGTTACCTAATTAAGAGAGTAGCACTATGCCTGGGATGTGGTAGAAATTATTGTTACTGTAGAATTGTTAAGTACTCATGAAACCAACAGAAAAACCAATTGCTTTTGAGTTGACTCTCACTCCTGGACTTGAGAACCCATATGTGTCAGAGTAGTGAATCCTTGGGGTAGACTTGAACTGCCAGTCTTGTTGTGAGAGCCAAGCACTTAACATGAGTGAAGACTGTGAAAGCAAGAAGAAATGCTATGATATATTAAAAGTGGAGGGGAGAGGGAGCGTAGAACGATAGTGCTTTTTTCTTTTAACTTGTCTATATTTTCTAAAATTCCCTTTATGCCAGCCTAGGTTTAAACAACGAAGACTCTTTTATTTGTTCTCATAACTTGTAGGCATAATCTGTTTCCACATGTTCTCACCCTTTTGGCAGATTGCCCTTCTGGGTATCTATTAAATCAGCCTAAGAACAGAAAGACTGTAAACTGCAGGGACCTGTGATGGGCAGTAGAGCAAGCACAGAAGGGAAAGGCAGGAGATGTGGTTTGATTCCTGTTCTGTGACCTTGGGAAAGTCATTCAACCTCCCTGACATCCTATTTCTTCTGGGAAGCTGGAATATAATACTTGACTGATTCTTTCATAAATTGACAGAAATGCCATGCAAGACTGCATAGGGACGGTGAGGATGTAAAGTGCTTTACAAATATTCATTTACTTTTCCACTAGGCGCTCTCACCCCAGCACAGGTTGAGCCCTACTCCTTTGATCTTGCTCTCTCTTGTTTCTTTTTCTTCTTTTTGCTGAAGAAGCCAAAAGGTCGGAAAACAAGATTCATCACTCCTGTCCTTACTTTGTTTCTTATCTCTTCCCTTTACAAATAAACCAATGCCTACGTCTTCCAGAGCCTTTGTTTTCTCTTTTCCTTCTTTCCAAATGAATTCCAACCAGAAACATCTGCTGTCAAATTAGCAGTGACTAAGCTTGATGTGACTTTCTCAATTTAGATGTTTAGGATGATTGACTCTTGCATTTATCATGTTGCTGCCAACTGGTGTTATAAGCCAAAACAAAAGGTCAGAAGAGAATACTGCCAAACACTCCAAAGGAAGATGTGACCCACAAGCTCAGAGGTGTCCAGGCAGGAAATTCCATTTATGTCCTGGGTAAAGTTGTAAAAAAGAGTGCTCAGCCATTAGAGCATCATTTCCAGATGTTCATTTCACATTTCATGCTGATCCATGCCCAATAAGGAATTTGGAGGTGTTCATGATCTCTTGAGATCAAACAGATAGCTTTGCCCATTAAGAGAATGGGGTTATTATTTTTAAAAGCATTTCTCATACCTCCCCTCAAATGCATGCACGATGGGCTTTGAGTATTAAACGTCCACTCCCTTTCTCTGGTGGACCTATCTTCCCTATATATTTCTGCTTACAGAAAACCTCCCCTTTCTTCCTGGCACCTCATCTTGGATACTCCTTACAGATACTCGGAAAGCCTGACTGCAATTTGGCCTTCAGGTTGATTTCGACTCACAGCGCCCTTAGGGGACACAGTGGAACTGTTCCTGTTCCTGTAATCCACTCTGTCCCCAGACCTCCTTCTCTTTACTGAAGATGTGCCCTTCTTTGAACTCAGATAACACAGAAAGTCTATTCTTTCTCCATTTTCTTGAATGAGCAAGAGCAACTTCTAAAAACAGGGAGCAGGTTCATCATCTTAAAAGACCAGTGTTTGTTTATTTACTGGATGTCTCTGCAAATGATATTTTATTTCTCTAAAGCATCTCTTAGAAAAGGAGTGGACATTTCATGGTTAAATCTTGCTGACGTTTCTCCAGATATCCTTCCCACAGTCATTGTACCTTGAAGAACAAAGGATTGCTTGGGGGAAGACAGTAATTGGTTACTGAAGAAAAGTTAACCTTGTATTGCCCAGGTTGCATGCCAGATCATCATCTCTGGCGCAAACCCAGCCATCTATAGTTTTACAATGCCTTTCAGGTGATTCCAATTTAAATCTAAGACTGTGAAACACTGAGCTAGCCGAAGATAACTTTAATCGATATTAGTGTTTGGTGTTTACAGAGGTCCGCCGACAGAAGCAAGGTTTCATTCAGATTTAGTGATTGTTCCTGGGGAAAGGTCTATCCACATATAAATACTGTAGGAGATATCATTATAAAAATATATTTTAAGGTATGGAAAAGAGACCTAAAGTGCATAATTATAAGTCATGCGAATCTCAAATGCCTATTTGCAGAATAAACAGAAAACTTTCTATGACCCCATAGATGCAGGGATTATATGGAATAACACAGAATTATGTACAGAAACGAGTGCTATCGTTCAAACAACTTAGTCAGCAGAGAATATGATATGCAGGAACACTTTGTCAGAGGATTCAAAAACTGACTTTAGGAGTGGGGAAGATGCTGACGTCAGAGTTACATTTGAAAAGTTAGAATAAAATTGTTATATGACCTTTGAATGTCGAAAAGGGACTACTTCTAGAGCAATATAGGAGGAACTGTGAATAGACAAGCCGCTATTATAGGTCAAAGAAACTCGGATGTCATGGTGAGTATGTCTGCTAACCCCAAGGACAGCATTCAGAGACCACCAGCAGTTCAGTGGGAACTTTGGATCCCTGTAAAGATGTGCAGCTTCAGAAACCCCCAGGGGCAGCTCTCCTCTGTCCTCTGGAGTCCCTGGGAGTGGATGGTAGTGAGAGAGACTCAAGTAAATAAAGACATTAAACATGGATTTTTTTTCAACCACATCTTGAAACACTCCATAATTAAAGTGGTCAAAAAGATGGAAACATCTCAGTGGGAAAATGGAAGGCTTGTACAGTATTAAAATCCTCTTGGGTTTTTTTTTGGCATTTACATTGTTTGGTTTTTTTCCCCACTAAAATTAATTTTTGGAGTGTAGAGACCATCTCTGTCTGATACGTCTTTAAGCATACCCAAGCATAGAAATAAGCTTGAAGGGGACAGAAGCGTTCACAATTTGGGCAGCCCTTTTTAAAGAGGTCATATGGAGCAACCATGAGAATGCATTGCTAGGACTCTCCTCAGATCATGTGAGGGAAGGTATCCTGAGGCTTCGATGTCATGAGCTTCATGGGAAATTCATAAATGTGCCCGACATGTTACATAGCATACCAGGCACCCCACAGGTAGTTCTTAAGTCTCGGTGCTTTTCTTCACGAACTTAGCAAGTCCTAAGTTCATGGGTCTCTATTTCCTCAGAAGCCAGTGGCAAGTTCCTACAGGTGAATAGAGCTGTCAGTTTGCTTACTGCCAGCAGAGCATTCGATGTAAAGAGGGGTGCAGTTTCACTATTGGCACCTGACCTGGACTAAATCAAGACCCTCCATCCAAGAGATGGGTTTGGCCAATCAAGTGTGGGCCATAGCGTTCTTGGAATGGAGGTAGGGGGATATGAAGCATCTGATAATAAGTTAGCTTCCCTGAGCAGAGATCCCTATCCCTTATACAGTCAGAAAGACTTATTTAAATTAAAAGCAGCTTTAAGACTCCCACTGCTGGAATCACTGAATTTTGCGCGGACTTGCGACTGCCCCCAAGCATGTGCCTGGCACAGTCTGACTGGTGCTAAATGCTTCCTGAGTTTACCAAGAAACATTCAATGAAGACACAGCAGCGTTACTGCGAGTCAGATTCCACTTCTCAATGTAGCCCATACGATTCATTGTACGACATCCATTCCTTCTTCTCTCTCCAATCCCTGGATGAGAACCCAGCAGCAGGAAAAATTTGACTTAAGAGTGAGTTTTACACAAGCAGGATTCTACTCAGAGCTCAATCTCAGGAACGCGGAGTCCTTCTGCATTGTTTCTCAGGAGGTTCTGATGGAACTTTGAGACATTTCTTTTCTTTCTCAACTTGACACTTGGAATCTTCCGGTCTTTGCTTAGTAGAGCTCAACTTTTCTAACTCAATAAATGAAAAGTGTATGAAAGAAAAGTGCTCAGGTTTTCATATGCAATAGACATTCTCCCCAAGTGAGTATCTGACACCACTTAAAGGGGAAGATGAAAGCGGCTGAGATGACTAGCTGGTGTGGACCCATGCTGTTCTCCAGAGAAGGAAAAGGGCAGCTAAGAAGGGGCAGCCCAGGAAGGAAGAAAGATCAAAATGCAGAGCCTGGGGAACAACTGCAAACACGAATGCTGCCCAGATGCTGGTGCTCTCTTGACATTCCGTAGCCATTCTGAAGCCAAAATACAGCATCCTCCAGGGAACAGGCCTTTGAAGAAAACCCATGTGAAAAGAACACAAAAGTCTTCTCTATGCCTGGGAAAGAGGGAAACCATAGGGATATCGAGGTATGTACTAAAATCCTAAGATTGTGAGTCTTTTGCCTCCACTGAGACAGGAAGTAGCCCAAAGAGGGGGACTTGGGTTCAGACTCTGTTTCAGTTCCAGGCAATACGAAAGTGTTGCTTCTCTGACTTCTCTGACTTCAGCAGATACAAAGATACATTGGCCCCTCAAGGAAGAGGCCCTTGAACCACTTACTCTTCATTTGAAAAGATCTACATGGTCTGAAACCCCCAGACTACAGTTCTTACCCTGTCTGGCAAGGCTACTCTGTCCGGTTCAATTCAATGGCTGTGTGCTTAGTTTAGGTTTGCGGTAAACACAGTTTCTGGCGAAGCATCTATAAACTCTTTCTTGGAGGTGAAGTTGAAACAAAGGTCAAGGATAGAGATTTCACATTTCAACAGATCTGATCAGGAAGGGAAACCTTTAGGCAATTCTATAATCTTGCTTGTATAAAACTGCAGTGACAGCGAAAGCTGCTTCACAATCCGCTGTGACATTTCTTGGATCACAGGCTGCACTCTGAATGGAAATTTCACTGGACACATTTCATGCCTGGTGTTTTTTAAATGAGGGAGGAGAAAAAAAAGAAACAACCCCCAACAACCAACCGTGTTAAATATTACCGCAAATTTTCACTTTGTTTAATGGCCAATAAAATAACACAGTGTGTTCAGGTGGCTCAACCTTCTGGTTTGACCATCTGGCCTGATGAATACATACAACATCCTTCATCTCTTCCTGGCTTCCCTCCTATTGTCTTTTGATGGGTAGTTGACTCTCTGCTCAATTAATTCTGTCCTGAGACCAGCTGAAAGGAAATGTTCTGATTCATATCCAATAATACAATGGAAGTAAAAACAAAACCCAAACATATAAATAGCACAGTAGAAGAGATTCTAGATCTAGTCCCTCAAGTGTGTTGGTTTTTCCTTAAAGGCTTGAAAGAAAAATTCAAGAATGTTGGCATTCCTTACTGAAGCCAAATGCTCAAAAGAGTTGGCCATCACTTCTTCTGATACCTCATTCTGGCTTCAGCATATACAAAGATGCATTGGACTCTCGAGGAAGAGGGCCTGGAATCACTATAGAGGAAACATGCCACGGGAAATCCAGGAGAAGTGACAGAAATAGTTAGTCTGCCCTATTTAGACTTAAGGAATCTTAAATTTCTTAGGAAACGCCCCTCCCTACTATATAAAACTTGCATAGAAAACCTAGAGAAGCGGGTATAGTCATACATAAACAATAATTTTGAGGGTTCCAGCCATAAATAATTTGCAACTTCTTTTCTTTTTGTCTCGTGATAAGAATACTTTTAGCTTCTCATCTTAGGCTTTTGCAGAATTCACATAAAACCCTTTTGAAGAACCGGTACCAAATATATAATAAGTTTTGCTTAGAACTTCTTGATTTTAAAATACATGCCTATACACACAGGTTTGGTATTTGAAAACATATATATATATATATATATATATATATATACACACCACGATATTTTAATAGCCTCATAGACATAGTTGGACAATGAATAAGGAAAATGGAAGAAGTACTGATGTATTTGAATGGTGGTACTGATGAAGAGTATTGAAAGTACCACGGACTGTCAAAAGAACAAACAAATCTGTCTTGGATAAAGGACACAAAAGGTTCCTTGGAAGTGAGGATGGTGGGACTTCACCTCACATACATTGCAAATGTTATCAGGAGAAACCAGTTCCTGGAAAAGGACATCGTGCTAGAGAAAGCAGATTGCAAAAAAAAAAAAAAAAAAAAAAAAAAAAAAGGAGGGACCCTCAGTGAGGTATATTTGTCACAGTGGTTGCAACAATGGACTCAAAAATAATAACAATTGTGAAGATGGTGGAGGAGTGGGTGGTATTTCACTCTGTTGTACACAGAGTCATTATGAGCCGGGACTAAACAACATTGAAACAGTAAAACAAGCTGAAGTCTCCATCTGGCTACACTAGCGTAGCCAACTAGTCTTCCCACCACAGACCAACCTACCAACCAAATGCCAACATTCTTGAGTTGCCCTTTCAAGCCTTTAAGGAAAAACCAACGCCTCTTCGATTGCGTTGTTCTTATGTTTGGGTTTTGTTTTCACTTCCACTGCCTTATTGGATATGCAAGGAATGGATGTGGAATATGCGAGGTAACTTCCTGTCCAGGGGTGGATGATTGTAATTCCCAAGAGAAACCACAACCTCAGCAAAACCTCATAAACGGAGCCCTCACCTAATCAGCTCTCTGCCTGAGTACCGTGTTCTAACTCAGCACAACGAACGGGAACCCAGGGAGTCTATCCCACTGAGCTAAGGAAGGAGAGATTGGAGGGAAAGAGACTACAAGAGCTAGAGGCTATAAGGGTAGGCTCAGACAGGAGACAATTGCTCGAAACTGGGCAGGGGGCATATGGTACGAGGGTTCATTATGAGTATCAGTTCCGGGCCAGGATTCACTTGTGCGAGTTAAGAGCACGTGAAGGGAAACCAAAAATGAGTGGCTAGTGACACAGAGGGTGCAACAAGATTTTTAGTTCCAATTAATATGATGATCCAAGGTATGACTCACGAGGGTGACATAATAGTTCAAAATATGGATGCACCCACTAAGGAAGTCTCCTAGAGTTCGGCTGAACTGCTCAGGCCTCAGGGACTTTGCTCACTTTTGTTTTACTTTTGTAATTCTGTTAGAATTCCTAATACATGGAAAAGCATTGCTGCTTAGATGTGAGAGGTTAACCCGCCTCCTTTTAAAGGAGTCTGTTCAAGCAGAACTGGCTAGCACTACAGGGCCCTCAGATGGAGACAATACACTGAGACCCAAACAGCCTGTCTCATGTTAGACTACATCAACTTGTTGACAAAACACCTGTTGTCCAGGAAGTTTTCTTTTGAGTCCACTGTTTCCTTAAATATGAATATTTGATAGCATTCTTGTTCTTTCCTCTGTGCCTGTCTCCTGAATTGACCTTCTTGTGACAGGCAGACCAAATCGCCCTATCGCATGGACAGCAACACTGCAGCTAAATCCATCAAGTCAAAAGTCAAATCTAGGGTGAATAAATCCACTATCATAGCCAGAGTGTTAACATCTGTCTCTTAAGGATGTTGCTATACTTGATATAATAAGTAGATTTTTAAAAATCTGATAGAGGTATGTTTAAAAAACCCCAAGCCCCAAACACTAACCAACAAGACCCAACTGAAAGACTTTGAGAACAGTCTGCCTATACAACTGCAGGAAACACATTTTGTACAAATGCACATGGAATGCTCTCTTAGATCATCTCCTTAGCCATGGCACAAACCTTCGTGATTTTCAAACGATGAAAATCTTATGAAAAATATATTCCAGTTGTATCAGGGAGCTTACATTAATAATCAATAATGCAATATTTTCAAAATACCTAAATATGTGTAAAACAAATAATGCATATTTGGACAAGCACATTAAAGAAGACATCACAAGAGAAAACAGAACACATTTTGAATTCAATAATAACAAAACCCCAAATGTTTCAAATAGGAGATACAGTTCAATCCACTTCAAATGCCTATCAGGGAAAAGGTCAAACATGTCAAATGTGCTATCTAAAATTTTTTTCCCAAGGGTGAGTAAGCCATTAGCAAACTAAGGGTAAATTAAGTAGAAGAAAAAAAAATAAAGATGTGAGTAAAGAGGAATAGATAAAACAGAGTCATCAGTTACTGGCTGGTAAGTGAGTGGGTGGTGGTTTGAATCCACCTGCTACTCTGGGAGGGATGGCCTGGTGAGCAGCTCACCGGTCACCTGACAGTCCCAGTGGGGAAAACTCCATGTGGTCTTCCTACTGTGTCCTCGGGTGACTTGCTATGAGTCAAGATAGGTGCGATGGCCCACAACAACCACACTGCTTAATTGGTACATTTAATTTTACAGAGGAAGAACTTTTTAAAAGTTATTTCCATTGGGGAGAAGGTACCTAATCTAACTCCTCACCCCATACAAAAAGATTAATTCAAAAATGGAACATGGGCACCAATGTAAATGCTCAACCTAGAATTCTGATAAAAGATGACGTAGGAAGAAATACAAGGGGGCTTCACAGAGTTCATGGGAAAATGGAATGAAAAAGTAATGGAAGTTTCCCATGAACTTTTGGATGACCCCTCAGATGTGTAACTTCATGGTAGGAAGACAGTTCTTGTAGGAAAATATGCACCAACCATAAGAAGATAGCTTAGAAGACCAACCATAAGATGATATCTTTTTGTTTTGCTCTTCAAAAGATGCAACTAGGAATAAAAAATCAAAATGACAGGACACTATGTACTGCACAGATGACACTGAATAAATATATTATAAATACTTGCACATACAACACATAACTTTCACCAATTGAATAATGAGAAAAGCAAATCAATTAAAAATGGACAAGATTCATAAGTCCACTAATGAATGGTCAAGCCCATGGAATGACATTTGCTATTACTAATAAGAAGAAAAGTGAAATTAAAACTACAGTGTGATACTATTATGTATCTATTAGATTGACATAAAACTATCTGAAAATCCCAAGTGTTGACAACAATCTGAACAGCTGGGACCACTCCATTGTTGAAGGAAGTACAATATGGTACAATCATTTCAGCAGCTAGTTTGGTATGTTCAAAGGAAGTTAGACACACACCACTGGCCATATGACCCAACAATTCCAATCCTGGGTATTTACTCAAGAGAAATGAAATCACACATTTTCACAAAGATGTCATGAATGTTCACAACTGCTCCCAAATGTAGACACAGACCAAACAGCCACCGTGAAGGGAGCAGATTGACTTATTGTGTGAGTTCCTTCCATGCAACATTACTCAGGAAGTAATAAAGTCTACATTCAAAGATAGCATAATGAGCTCATTTGGCTGGATCCCAGAGAATCCATGTGATATGGTTTAATTTGTGTGAAGTTCAACCAAAAGCAAAATAAGGTCTGTGGTGATCAACGTGAAACTTAATTTTCTTGAGTTTTCAGGGAGTGATTGGAGATCCTGTATTCTTGATGGTGGTGGTGATGGCAGGCATTGAAGCAATGATTTGCAAACACTTGTTGAATTGTGCATTCTGAATCTAGACATTTTAGTGTTTGTGAATGATGTATATTTCAGCACATTTGATCTTCAAAACAGACTTTGAAAGTTCCCTGTGGAGGGCTACACAAATCTTTTTTCTTTTTTGATATCTAGTCTGACTAAGGAACTCTGGTGGCAGAGTGGGTAAGGCATTTGTCTCCAAATCAAAAATTGATAGTTCAAACCCACCATCAGCTTGGCAGGAGAAAGATGTGGTGGTAGTCAGGCTTCTGTCAGATTTATTACTTTCGAAACTCTCTGGACCAGATATAGTCTGTTCTACAGGGCCACCAAGAGTCAAATGTAATTGTTGCAAGGCAATGGGTTATTCTGGGCTACACTGACAACAGAATTCACAGCGGGTGGTCAATATAGCTTCCCAACATACTGCTATTGATTACCAGGTAGAGAGATAAATATATGGATAAATTTGTATTTGTGATGACTTGCTGGTAGGATAACAGCAAATTTATGGAAACCCATGGCATTGATTTTGATATAAATTATTGATGGGCATTTACATTGAACTAGAGTTGGAAATGCAATCCAATATTTGTTAATTAGACTTTTCCCATGGCCCCTTTTCAGTGGAAACAGAAAGGAGAGAAAAGTATGCTTTAGAAATTCCAATAAAAATGTAACCTTAGTGTGCAGTTATATTCTGAAGGCAGTTATAATGTTTTAAGATACTATAAAAGCTAGCCTTTCAAAGTCGATTTGATATTTCAAAATAACATGGTGGAGGTAAAATGCATTTCAAGTAGCAAAGTGGTTGGCATGCAAAAATGAGGAGTCAGTGCAGGGGTGACTTGAGGAAAGCATTGATTCTTGATAAGATCCTCTTTCTGAGCTGACTTCAACTTTCCCACTTGCATCCTGTTTGCAAATGATTCAAAGGAATGGGGGCCTGGGATCATGATGACTGGAACAGTATTGCAGTCAATGACTAGACTGGCTTGGGGAGAAGTGGATTTAGTGACAGATCCATCATCTGGGGCACAGACAATGGGCACAGACAAATGACAGTAACAAATTACCAATAAAACCCAGCTTAAAAGGTTTCCATAAGCGGAGAAAATAGGAGGGGGTGGGTGCCTTGCTCTTTGTTTATTTGAACTGCTCCCAGGTCTCTAAGTACAGGGCAGCAGGCATCATACAAGATGTTGCATAATTGTAAATGACGGTGGATGAATCTCAAAAACCATGTATCTAGGCTGACCGCAAGAAGAGGAAGGGTTAGATGTTTATCTTGGAGAGGATTTGACTCATCTCAAACTCTGAAGGTCGAGAACAGGTCTGGGTTTCTCGGAAGAGTGACTTGCAACCGAGATGTTCCTGGCAGGTGGAACTGCAGTGCTCTTGACTGATTGGACTACACGTCATGGATGAGAGATGCTTCTCAAAGGTGCATGCTTATCCCTTAGCATGGGGTGAATATTTTATAAACTGCTTCTTGGTTTCTTGTGGAGGAATCAGGGTTGGATTATGGGGATGAGGAATAAGCCAAAACCAAACTCACTTCCTTTAAGGGGGTTCCAACAGATAGTCACCCTGTAGGAGAGGGTAGAACTGCCCCTGTGAGTTTCAGAGACTCGTTACTGAAATAGACAGTCTCTTCTTTCCCCCACATTGCTGCTGCTGGTTTGGAACTTCTCACCTTGAGCTGAGCATCTCAACTGGTCACCATGATGCCATGAGGATTCCTGTGGCGGAGATGACCTACACTTGACTTGAGTTTGATTTCTTAATAGTAACATTTCCTGAACTGGATTTCTTGGGGTGCATTTTTATGTGTTTGGATGAAAGGGAGTCTTGTTGAAGAAACAGAAGAAATGGAACATCTGCTCTTCTCCCTTTTGGTGTTTCACAAAACAATGTGGTCCCCGTGCCGTTCTCGCCAAGGTTCTGCGGTAAAGATTCCTGTTCCTTTGATCGCTTGTGTCTTTAATGTATCTTTCCCACCCTCTTCAGTCCCTTTTCCTCCTATTCAAATCATATTCAAGAGAGAAATAATATTATCAATCACCTCAGAGATTTTTGAACTTTTAAGTAAGTAGTCGGCTGGGTTGGGGCCCTTCAAGTTGTGTCCAACTCATCATGATGAATTCTGAAGCGGCCTCCCCATCCTACTATGTGTGGACTTCCTTTTTTTCAGAAAACTGTTGTGTAACTTCTTTAAGAAAAAATTCAAACATGTAAAAGTAGAATTGTTTTATGGATACCAAGCTATTCACCAGGTAGATTGAACAACTACTAACTTTTGGTCATATTTCCTTTATTGCTTTTTTTCTTTTGCTTTAGTTCTTCGTATAAAATATCAGCTCTCATGACATTTTATTCCTAAATATCTCAGTGCATTTCTTATAAATAAATTCATTTCTATGTAATCATGTAATAGGATAACACCTAACACAGTTAACATTTGCTGAACACATGAAAAATGTATTTTATATCATCTACTACTTAGTTAGCCACATATCTCCTCAATTATCCCCCAAATGCCTTTTATGTTGATTTATTTAGATCAGAAAGAAAACAAGGTTTGCTTATTACCCTTGAATTTATCTCTTACCTATCTAGTACATGTATTTTTTTCTACGCCATGTTCTTGTTAAAGATACAGGTCAAGTTTATGGAAAAACACACCAAATAACTTAACCAATCTGTACTCTCTAATCCACTTCTCTATGTCCTATTTCAACATCCCATGAAGACAAGTTCCTGGTGTCCACATTAGCACACCCAATGGCATGCTTCTTTGGCTTCAAAGATAAAAACATTTCAAAGGGACAGGCTAGAAAATCTTCAATAATATCCTGTCTCTATGAGCAGCTTCCCTAGGCTCTTAGTTCTGTTGGTAAACATGAAGCACAAAGAATATAATGCAATTTCCAAAAATCCATGGCAAAACAGAATGAAAAAATAATAATACAAATGTAAGTTTTATTCTTCAATATAAGTTCTATTAAAGTTAAGACACTTTTGTAAATGATGATACCAATCACTTAGTTCATCCCTAAAGAATCGAGAGTCCTGGGAACATAGGCATGCCAATATAGTCCATGTTGCATTATTAACTGAAGAAGAATGGGTACTCTTTTGATATTTTTAAGATTAGAAAAGAAAGCTAAGTCAGAGGGAACTGAATCAGGACTACAAGAAGATTTCCTAGTGGTTTCCATTGAAAAATCTCACAATAGGACCCCTTGGTTGGGGACAGGAGTGAGAGGAGCTTTGTCATGCTAAGGAAGGACTCACTGGAAAAGCTTTCCTGGATATTTTTTTTTTCTGCTGAAGCTTTGGTTTACTTTCTCAAAACACTTTCATAAAAAGCAGATCTTGTTTGTTGGCCTCTAGAATATCTACCAGTAAAATGCCTCAAACAACACCTACCCCCCAAGACCATTGCCATCGTCTTTGCTCTTGATCAGTTCATTTTTGCTCTTTGGCTAGTTATTGCTATGATTAGGCCTTTATCTTCCAGATCCTACAGGTAAAGTTGTGCTTCATCTCCAGCTACAATTCTTCCAAGAAGTGCATCAGGATTTTGATCTCACTTATTTGAAATGTCCATTGAAACCTCTGCTCTCTTCGGAAGGTGATCTGGCTACAGTAGTTTGGCACCCACTGAGTGGAAAGTTTGTTCAACCTTAACTTTTCAGTCAACATTATGTAAACTGAACCAATTGGGATGACTATGGTGTGGGCTGTTTATTTCTGTTCTTGATTGTCAGGTCTCTTCAATTAGGGTATGAAAAATATTCGGCATTTTTTTCATTGCAAACCGGTATGGAAGATATGCTGCTGCAGTCTTCATTTTGAAGATCATCCTCTCCCTTATTAAAATGAGTTATCCATTTGTAAACTGCTGATTTCTTTGGGGTATTGCCCCGCCAACTTTTTCTAAGGCATCAATAATGTCAACAGTCCTTCACCCAAGCTTCATAAATTGGATGCTTTTGCTTCAATTTTAACAGATTCATATGCTCTGGTTGCAGCAATTTCCAAATTGCATTCTCCTTCCTAGTGCCTCCAACTAGATCTTGTTGAGATATGTTATAAAAAGCTAGTATGAGTTTATTTTCGTGCCAAAATGTTTTGAAATTCAGGCAGTTTTTCTTTATATGCAACAACATGAAGTGTTTGATGTCTAGCCGAGTCAAATAGAGAACAGAGCTGCAAAGTTCATGAGGATATAGGTCATATATATATTTATATATATATATATATAAGTGATCTGTGTGTGCTGAATTCCTATGCAATGTTCTAACTTCATACAAGATGCTGGAAGTTATCAGAGACAACATTCTAAAGACCACCAACAGAGA
The DNA here is from genome assembly GCA_004026705.1 of Nesogale talazaci. Lineage (NCBI taxonomy): Eukaryota > Metazoa > Chordata > Mammalia > Afrosoricida > Tenrecidae > Nesogale > Nesogale talazaci. The sequence goes on along the minus strand of PVJH01000167.1, from coordinate 352,213 downwards.
TCCACTCTGCACTTGGGCTTTAAAAACTGAGGAATTTCAAATTCCACTAACATAACTACACAATGTCAGTCTATGGGCATCTTCCTTTATAGCAAAAGACTTAGTGAGGCACTAAGCCAGTCAAGCTGTGAGATTTCCTCATGTACACAACCAAAAAGCTTCTGCCACCTGGTGCACTGAGAGGGAATTGCAGTGCAAAGGAGACCGGGAAGGTTCCTGCTTCACCTTGCAACTCCCTGAGTTTCATAACCCAGGTACAGTGGTCAAGTTTTCTTTCCAGACCACTGTGAATTATTTTCAGTGGAAATATTGCCTCATACAGCAGGCAAAAATGAGCTGCTTCGAGTACTGTCGTTTCCAGGGGCCCTTGGAAGTCCTAAAGTTCTGCCTTCTTGGCTTTCTTTTTATCGACAGGATTTTGCTAGTGCCCTTTCATGGAACCCAGAGGTCATGATTTATAGAAGATTTGAGATGAAGAGTTGAAAGAAAGAAAGGAGGGGAGGGGGAGGGAGGGAAGGTGCGAGGGAGGGAGGAAGGAAGGAAGAAAAGAAGGAAGGGAGGAAGAAAAAAGGCATGTTTGCAAAAGTCAAGTGGGATCTTGCTTCAGGTGACTTGCACTCACTCACACGTGGCTCACTCCTCTTTTGTGCCTAAACCTTATGCACCTTAACCCATTTGTTCCTCACACTTGCTGGTGAAGTATGCTTTATTAGTCCCATCTCAGAGACAAAGCAGCTCAGCAAATGAAAGTTCAGGGTTTTACCCCTGATGACTCAACCTTCCAGGAACCCCAACGACAGAGTGGTTACCTATCAAGCTGCTAACCGCAAGACCAGCAGTTCAAAGGCATTAGCCTTCCTCCAGGAGAATGAGGAAGCTTTTTATTTCTGTTAAGAGTTACAGTCTCAGAAACTCACAGGGGGCAGTTCTACCCTGTCCTAAAGGGTCTCTAGGAATTGACACGGACCCGATGGCTTTCAGTTTGGTTTGACACAACTTTTGATGTCTTGTGTCAAGATTCAAGCCTGGGTCTTCCTGCCTTCAGAGCTAGAGTTTTCCTTCCCGAATCAATGCTGGTTCTAAAGCCCGATCCTTTCTGGATGGCAAACATAGTCATAAGAGAGTTTTTAAGATCATCTTCCCTCCAACCCCATCTCTTTTGTCTCCTGGTAAACATCCTTCCTGACCCCAAATCAAAAGGTAATTTATTTGGTAATAGCTAGTTGACTGGGTATCCCTGGAAAAGCAATACTTTAACTTTAGCTGCCTCTGGTGACTGACAAGTGTCCCAGAAATGGAATTCCTGCAAAGACATGGAAAATGCATAGGAAATGGCCAGTGGAAACGAGTCAGCTGTGGAAGCTGCATGGTGGATGTGAGACTCAACTTGTCTGCTTTATGCTCTTCAGATGACCAGATCTGCCAAGCCCAGAAGCTGTCTTCCGATAGGAGCCCTTAGGAATGGTACAAATTAGGCCTCCAGTAATGCAATCACTTCTAATCAGTGTTTAACAAGCATATAAGCAGCCTCAGCTTACCCCTGTTGTAAAGAGGCAACTGCACATAAACCTCAATTACTCAGACATTTAAAAATCAATTTCAAATAAAATGTCCAGGTGATGGAACTAAAGAGATTAGAAAGATCAGGATGTGTACACAGAACTGGCATGTCTTGTCAATGCAATTGAAGTAGGCACTTTTCCTAATGCAATAAAGCTGGCCAAATGTGTGCCCACGGGAGTTAAAGGGGGACAGGCTTTGTCTCACAGCTCAGCCCCCAGAAGCAGAGGACTCTTCCAATGACAGGAAGAGAGGTGACATCAGTGACCTTTGTAGCCTCACACTCTGGAATGCTAGCTTCATCTCATTTTATTCTTGTGGAACAGAAAAAAACATTAAGCTACCATTAAAGTCCTTGCCTCAACCTAGCCCTCATCTGGACCACTAAAACAGATAGTGTACTATTTCCAAAAGTCATCTTATTTACTTATCTCGCCAATTATATTGACTCATCATCGCATTGACCTGCTGATAATTTAGATCAACAAATTTATTTTTTAAATCATTTTATCACAATCCATATAGCCATCCTTTGTGTCAAACACATTTGCACATATATTGTTATCATCATTTTCCACACATTTCCTTTCTACTTGAGCTTTTGCAATCACCTCTTCATTTTCTCTCCCTACCCACACTCCCACCCTCCTAAACTCTTGATAACTTATAAATTGTTATTTCCTTTCTTTTGAAAAATCATTTCATTGTGGGATCATACAACTCACCACAATTCACACATCCATCCATTTCATGTCAAGCACATTTGTTACCCTCAAAACATTTGCTTTCTACTTAAGTCCTTGGTATCAACTCCTCATGTTTCTCTCCCTCCCTGCACCCCCATCCCTCACGAACCTTTGATATTTTATAAATTATTATTATTTTGTCATATCTTACACTGTCTGATGTCTTTCTGCACCCACATTTCTGGTGTTTGTCCCCTCTTGGGGGGTGGGGGTGGGGAGCAGGTTAATATGTTGATCATGGTATCACTGCTCCTATTATTATTCCTGAGGGATTTATCTGTTCTGAATTCCATGTGTTGAGAGCTCTTATCTATACAAGTGTACATGCTGCAGTCTAGCTGGATTTGTATGGTAAAACTGGGGTCTTGATAGTGGTGGGAGGATGTACTAAAGCACCAGAGGAATATTGTGTGTTTCATTGGTGTTATAATATACCCTGGCTGGCTCCTCCCTTCCTTGAGAGTCTGTGAGTTCATGTTGTTTCTCCTGATGATCTCCTTTTTCTTTCTTTATTAATTTTGAGGCTAGAGCTGTTAAAAATCAAGTATCTATTACTTATGTCACAGAACAGTCCTATATTCTGTTAGGAGTGAAACAGAGAGGTCTACTGAGGAATAGACCCAGAAGACAGAGCCCACAAAGTGAAGCTGTGGTTTAAAGTTGAACAAGAAGTTCACAAGGCACCAAATCACAGGTTCCAGCCTTAGGGAGGCAGAAAAGAGGACAGGTTGTAAGTTTAACTAAGACTGACATGGATTCTTGATTCAGACCCAAACCAACTAGTTATTGTCATGCTCCACACCTCAATTTTAGAGTATCCTCACATATGTACACTCAGAGAGACAACTGTTGTGTGACAATAATACTACTTACTCATAATAATAATTTATCTACTGACTAGGTATTAGACACTAAATACTGTGCTGTCTGTTGTCCTTGAATTACCTTTTTAAAAAATGTCAAGCCACTTTGTGAAGTAGGCTGTATGTGGCTGAGGGAGCTTCCCCCTACCTGCTGCAGTCCTTCATTCAGCCCAAGACAGGTATACAAATGGTCTCCAGCACTCACACTGCTAAGGGAAATGCTGCCTGGTGTCCACTGTGTCCTTGCTTAAGAGGGGAATGCTGCCCAGCATCGATGGGACCCTTTACCAATAAGGTACACCACCCTGCTGCCTTGACACAGGGTTGGACTCCTCCAGACTCACGATCAGATGATGAGGGCTCAGTTATCTCCCTCCTTACTATTTTTTTCTTCTCTCTTTATTCTCTTTCCCTTCTCTCCCACCACAGCCAGTCTCAGCAGGCCCAATTTTTTCTTCCCTGTTTTTTTTTCCCCTTGTGCTTGCTATTTATGTGCTGTTTTTGAGGAGCCCGGCATCATCTTCCAGAGTGAAAGAGCACAGATCTCTCTCTTGGGAGACTTGTCTGAGTGCTTCTATGAACTACCTGCAGGTAGCTGTCCTGGGGGATCAGACTACTGCTGGATTGCCCTGTGGTTTCACTCTTACCCTAGCCGACCAGGGTTTCACAATTTGGAATGTGATTGCTAACATCCTCTCACGGGATGCTGGTCTGGTGGACTTGAGTCCACGAGAAAGGCGCTTCACTGGCTGATCTTCCAGGAAGCCTTAGTGGTATGCCCCAAAATGCTTGGGGTGAGTTCTTGTCCGCACTTGTTGACTTTACACACATCTGTGGAAATCATGCCCACCCTCGTCTACAGTCCCCTTAAGGCTGGGGAACTCCTACCTATGCCCCAAGGTCCTACAAGTGACTGGGAAACTCTGCTCACCGCTGTGGTGCTCCATGCTGCTGCAGGAACATCCACCCACTCTCCCTGGAGATCTCTCTGACTAGGGTAATTCCTCCTGCCATCCACAGTGGCCTACACCAAGAAGGTTACACACATCCACCCTCCAGGGCACTCCAGTTGCAGAAGGCAACACCATACCACAGAGGGGTCACAGGGAAGAGATGAGCCAGTCAGGGTGCAGTATAACCAATGAAAGACATAACTCTTCTCTAGTTCTTTCATGCTTCCTCCCCTTGCCCCCACTATCATGACCTCAATTCTGCCTTACATATCAGATTAGACCAGAACATACATACTGCTACAGAGAAGAGCCATGGGGAATCCAGGAAACATGGGGAATCCAGGATAGAGAAACCCCTCAGAGCCAACAATGAGAGTAGAGATGCCAGCAGAATTGGGAGTGGGGAGGGGAATCTATCACAGGATCAAATTATAAACCCCTCCCAGGGAGATGAATAATGGTAAAGTGGGTGAGGGGGTGATGGAGGATGATATAAGATATGAAAATAATGACCTATAACTTATCCATGGTTCATGAGGGATGTTGGGTAGGGGGGCGGGGAGGGAGGTGGAAGAAATGGGGAACTGATGTCAGGGGTTCAAGTGGGAAGAGAATGCTTTGGAAATGATGATGGCAGCAAATGTGCAAATGTGCTTGACACAATGGGTGGATGTATGGATTGTGATAAGAGATGTAAGAGCCCCCAATATAGGTATTTAATAATAATAATAAATGACTGAGGGCCAGAGTTTATCAACTCTTGTTATAAAATATTAAGTGGCACTTCAAAACATAAACCTCATAGTCATTGAGTTGATTTTGACTCATTGCTACCGTACAGGACAGGGTAAAACTTTTCCTGTAGACGCTACAGTCACAGAAAGTCTTCTCTTTCCCCCAGGGCGCAGCTGGCGGTTTTGAACGGTGGACCTAGTGGTTAGCAGACCAACATGTAATGCACTGTACTGCCAGGACTCCTTTTAAGCAGCACTTAGTGCTGTTAAACAATGCCCAGTGGTAAAGTTAAAAGGAGATATGTTTTATCATCTTGTTTCATTTCTCACTTGCTTATTCTATTATCTCTTTCAAGTCTATTTAACTCCTAGCTACCCTATAAGAGTGTAGAATGTTCACCTATGGATTTCCAAGATCATCAGTCTTTAAAGGAATAGAAAGCTGAATCTTTTTCCTACAGAGCAGCTGGCGGTCTCAAACTGGTGGCTTTGCAATTGGCAGCTGAACAAGTAATCCACCAGGCCACCAGACTCCTTAAACAGCAAGTCATTTTGAATGAGACTTCCAGAATTTGCTGAGATAGTGACCCTACTTCATCTCATCTATATGGATAGAGTGGTGCCCTCATGATTATTTAAATTGACCCCATTATCTTCCCTATCTAGTCCCATTAGAATAAAAGTTGATAATACCTAACCTCAGCTGACCTGGTCTCCACATTTGAATAGTTCAAAATTATTCAGCTTTCTGAAGATGAAGTAGTCTAAACTCTAATACTGATGGAAGAGGTAATTTTCTGGGAAACAAGGAAAGTGAATTCAGAAAGAACCCCAATTATATCACTCACTGCCTTGCTGCACCTCAATTTCATGATCTATTCAGTGCAGGTAATCATGTACCTGATTCACAGGGTCGGTCTTTCCTTTTAGTGTGATGATATAGGGGTGTTTCAATAAGTTTCTGGATAAAATGGAAATAATTTGGGCGTGTGAAGCACCCAACTTGTAACCAAGGAACCAAGCTGCTCATATTCTCATCTCAGGTGACTTCAGTGCTAAGGGGGTTTGGCATCAATGCAGAAATGCTGATGCTACAACTTTGCAATCTCTTTGGTTGGGTCCAATGCCCTTTAGCCCCCACATTCACCTTGTAATTCACTATTGACTTCTAATCTTTGATTTTCATTCCCCTTGCTTCGAGTAACTGTGTGCTTAGCAGTGGAATGACTATGCAGACTCTTTTGATTGCATCTGTGACAGAGGAAAAGGAGAGAGGCAGAAAAGCTCCAACCTTAATGGCCTACAATGTATCTGGGGGCCTTGATGCCACTCATCTAAAAATCATTTTATTGGGAGCTCTTATAGATATTGGAAGAACTCATAATTCCCTCAGATCAAGTATAATTGTGCAATTGCTGCCTCCATCAGTTTAAAAACTGATTTTCTTATTGAACTCCATGATATCAGCTCCCATTTATCCCCTTCCTCTCCTGCCTGCCCCCCCCCGAACACTTATTATTATATATTTTTGTTTGTTTGTTTTTGGCCATGTCTTACATCAGCCAATGTATCCATTCACCTGTAAATCTGTTGTTCATTCCTTTACAGTGTGGTTATTACTATCAATTCCCCCATCCCTCCTCCCCCCTTCCCATATCATCAGGGAATTATTACTACCATTATTGTTTCTGAAGGGTTATCTTTTTTGAATTTCTTTTTTTCTTTTTTGCTATCACTGTCCTCTGGTGGGAACGGGAGGCCCAGCCTTGCTCCTGGAGAGCTGCTGCTGGATTTGAACTGCCAAGCCAGTGGGCTTCAGTCTTGCCCTCAACCACAACACCACCGGGGCTTGTCTCCATCTTTTTTGAATTTCATGCATCAAATGATCTGATCTTAATTAAAAAATGGACCTACCTATGCAAGTCTAAGAAGATTAATGAGGTAAAACAGGATGGTAATGGTAAGGGGAGAGAAAATGAATAAGCTAGAGAATAGTTATGGGTTTCATCAGGATTGTATTACATTCTAGATATATCATCCCTTCTATGGCCTTTCTGTAAGGGGTTTTTCAATTATCTTACAGGTGGGCTTTAGGTCTCAACTTTGCCCACCTCTTTCACATCAATTTTATTGCTTGTAATTTCCATCAACACCTCATGATCACACAGGCTGGTGTGCTTCTGTCAATGTGGACTGTGTTGTTTCCCTGCTATATGTCAGCTTGTTTAATTTTAAGCCTTTAAGACCTCAAATGCCATGTCTTTTAATAGCCGGGCACCATCAGCTTTCTTCACCACATTTACCCATTTTTAGGGACACCCTTGTTCTCATTGTACAGCTGAGGAGACTGAGATTCAGAGAAGTTTCAGTCATCTCAGATTGTACTCCTAGAAAGTACAACCCATGCCTGCTTAATTGTTAGGATAATGAATGCTTTTCTTCTGTTATTGCACATTTCCTTCAAAGTGCTCTTCATTTAGTTGATATTTTTCATCTTATGTACTTTTTAAAAAAACTGATCTTCTGTGGCTCAAATGAAGGGGAGAAATACATAGTCTAGTGCCTACAACCAAATAAGCAGCTTTGTGACATAATGGGCTCCAATCCTTCAGCAGCAGAGTCCCCATTTTGCATTCCCACCGTGGTTGTTTCACTTTTCATAACGTGCTTGCCAGGGTTTCTAGCAGCTCCAGAGAACAGTCTGCTCTGAGCATGACACAAATTCAGAGGCCAGAGTCAGATAAAAGCAAGAGGCACAGTTGGATCCTGCTAGGAAGTTGATGTCCATCAAAATGCAGCTGCAGTTCTGAAAAAGAATATGTGCAAACACAGGTCTGCTTCTGAGAAGAATATGGCCTATGGTAGCCAGGACCAGCCGGTGCAGAAATGAAGACAGGAAAATGACAAGTCTGATATCTATTTGTTTTTAAAGTCCCTTTTACTGTGAATTCAGTTTGTGTGTGTGTGTGTTCCACATCAGATCATCATTTTTGCATTTTACCTTCAAAAACTTCTTGTAGAGGAGAAGCAGTTTGCTGTTTTTGCTGCCTGGTTTTGTAACATCTTGACATATTTGAAATAGGTTGAAATAGGTTGAAGGCAGACCTCTCCCACTTTCCATTTCCATTACAATTATGGTCCTTTCTCCACACGCATGATGGACAAAGTATGACCATGTCACCTACCTAGTCAATCATATGTTACCATCAGAACTTGTATCTATTTCAAGAATGTGATACATAAACATTCTTACGGAGACTTAGAGGTTAGCACAGCAGTTGTGCAGGAATTTACATTGTATCCAGGGGTGTACTAGCATGTGGTAGTAGTCCAGAGAGCATTCCTGTCACAGCACATTGAGGGTGCCCAGTTCCCAATGGTTTCTGCCCATTTTCTCAGTTCACTTCTCCCAGATCTTTTCTATGTTGTGAATCATCCAATGAATTTCTAAGACATTCTTACTAATCCTACTGAAATGAGGCTGTTTTGCTCTCCCTCTCTGGCAGCAATGTGCCCTGAGTGATACACTTTTCAAATTCTACCCAAGATGGTTGGGCTTCTGCTCCTACTGCCATCCCAGTTGGAAGGGGACACTCTCAAAAGTGACAGTGTTTCCACTTCAAGGGGTAACAGACAGGAGCCTCAAAGCCTTACCTCTTTGGAGTCTTTGCGCAAAAAGGAAAATGAGAGGTGATTCTGGTCATCACTCTAGTTTTACCCACCAATGAATCCAAGACAGATATTTGTATGGAAGCCCCCTCAAGGATGTCTCTTCTGGCCAGCAAAGTGTATGCAACTCAATAACCATGTGCCAAAGTCTCTCCCTCACATGAATTGGGGTGGGGGGGGCAGTTTGCAAAATTAACCTAAATTTCTGCATTCATCCGTATGAAACAAATAAGAACAATATCAGACCTGTCTTGCTTGCTTTGAGTCCTGTCCTGTCCCAGATGCTGTGTAATGTGCACAGAGTTGCGAAGTGCAAATGAAACCGACATCATGCAGACTGATGGTATCTCATTCACTCCTCAACATACAGGGCATGGTAGGAACTAGCACACCCATTTCTCAGTGGAGGAAAGAGGTTCTCACAATCACAAAACTGCTACCTATACAGATGGGATTCAGAGTGACTCCACAATCCATGCACTGTCCACTCTCAAGGTTTGGAAAAAGTGAAGACATTGGTGTTGGTGAATTAAATCACAGATTTAATGAGACCATCTGGCCAAAGGAGGAGTGGACTTGGACCAAAAAACATAACTATGTCATAGTTTTAATTAACTCTTTGTTCTTTCTCTTTTCACTCTCCCATAATCCCCACTTCCTCCTTTCCTTTTTATCTTTTTGACCCAACAATTCCACTCTTAGGTATATAACCCAACCACATTTCATTCGAATTATTTCTGTGCATTTACAGCTCACATCCTCAGTTGTTTTATATACAGTGTGTGCATTTATATGTAAATGTGTATATGGATTAAATACTTTCAAACCAATTGAAAATAGGAATTGCTGAAGTAGAAATAAAGAAAGAAAGTGGACTTTTGTGTGGCATTTATACTTTTAAGTTCATTTTGCTGCTTGGCAAAACGAAATCCAAATTCTTTCTAGGCTGCTCCATTATTGGTAAATGAACTTGGCCTAATTGTTGATCCATAGAGAATGGTTAGCAATACCAATACTCTGGGGTTATGTTTTCCAACTCTTGCTGTGAGAGTGTTTAGTCAGCTAATGACCTCACCCTCTCCACTGTTAGCTTTGGCAGGCATTGCACCCATGGTTTTTAAAGAAACACACCCACGGTCCTCAAGGAGGACACATACCTGTGTGAACGAAGCTCCTGAAGGATTCCGATGAGGACCGTCCGGTGCAACATGAAGAAGGAGGGAGCTTGAATTCCTTGATAAATAGTAGAAGGGAACTCAGACTCTATGGAAAAGATAAGAGATCTTTTATAGAAAAAGGAAATGAAAAATAACTACTCTCAAAGTAAAATAAGAATTAACAACCATAACCAATAAATGCAAAAATGTGCACAGAGCTTGGAAGACAGGCTGTTGGTTTTGAAGACTTTGATGGAGATAATACAACATATTGAGTCTCTATGTGCTTTGATGAACATTTATTATTTACTTTGCAATGGATACTAAACTAAAAAAAAAAACAGGGCAAATATTCCACTTAATTCTCATGATGATCATGTTTGTTTTCCAACTAATTTTCAGGAAAGCTATATAATAAGTATACAGTTTAGTTAATGACAGGTCAAAACTTCCAACCCAAGTCCATCTGATTCCCAAACCAATGGCATGTTGTTCAGCACGCTGCCAACACATCAGTTTATAGAAGCACAACCTCCAAACATGAACCAAATGACAATCTAGTGCTTGGCAAACCATAATAGTTATATTTTTAGAATATCAAATGATAATTGCTCAAAGACATGTGTGTGAGAGCACGTATGCGGGTGTGTTTCTTGAAGGATCACAGTAAACTCTTGGAGGGGGGATTAAGGAGGAAAATTAATGGGCCAGAAAGGCTTTCTGAGTTTTTGGCAGGAAGTTTGAATCATAAAAAATGGAGTGAGGGAGTTCATTCGAATCAAAGGGAACTGCATGGGTGAAGGCACAGAGTGAGAATTGTGCCCTTTGACTTTATAAAGCAGTGGGCCATGGAGTCAATATCATTTGCAGACTGTATCTCTCATATCCAAATAACTCTCCTTTGGTTGTCAAAAACCTTTAAGTTCATAGTTGAGACATTATAGATTTGGAGACTTTATTGTAAACAACCAGTGTGTCTTCTGAAAACAAAAGAATTTCTGGGCTGGAAAATATATCATGCAACTGATTCTTAATGTGAAATTATTAAGGCAGGAAAGAGTTGACATGTTAGCACACCCAATCAGTTACTTGTGTTAGTCTGGGTAGACTAGAGAAACAAAATTCATAGACACACATATAGATATAAGGGTAAGATTTATATACAAGAGGAATGGGACATTGAGAAAGCATCCCAACCCAGTCCAGTTCAAAGTCATAAATCTGATATTAGCCCACATGCCCGATACCAGTATATAATGTCTCCTTCTGACTCACAAAGTCATAGGCCAGCGGGTACAGAATCCCGGCTCTGGCAAGAGTCTCCCCATGGCAGGGCTCAGGGTCCATCAACAGCATCCAGTGGTGGTAGAGACAACTCAGTGCTGGCAGGGGTTTCCACGTGCCTTTGCCAAATTCCGAGGTCTGGTTCCATCAGGGTAAGGCCGTGTGGCTTCTCCTTCGGCTCCTGCAACTCCTAAGACATTGCCATCTTGGCTTGTTTGTAATTTACCGTCTCTTAGACTAACTCCCAACACCTGGGGAGATAGCTTCTCATTTCCATGAAGAAAATATCACGAGATTTCCCCGAAGTCTCAGGAGAAAGCCATTCCCACACAGAGGCCTCATTGGCTACTCAACGGCTATCTCCACATGAACAGGCTAGACTCCACCCCTCCATCTCAATCATGAAATTAACAGAAGCACCTGACCGCCACATTACTGTACAAAGTTGTGGCCAGAGTTCAGAAGAGTCAGTAAGGGCTGGTTTGTTAAGTGTCCTGGGATTAGCAAAAGGAAGCCCACCTGCCTGACGCAGCTGTAGCTAGCTGTAACTCTGGCTGGAGACCCAGGAAAGGGTTGCCTTTTATAAGGTTAGTAATCCTTGGGAGAGAAACCCAAAGTGATGGGAACAATTTCTTCAACCAACCATTCCTCCTGTCCTCCAGTGCCTTGATGGCACCCACCTTGGCCAGATCTATTAGGGAAACAGAAGACGAACACATTTGAATTTGGTTTTAAAAATACCCTACCAGAGCACAGAGGAGAGTGACAATGGGTAGAGAGAGGCCCTGGAAAAGCAAGTGGAGAAGGTCTATCTAATGACTTACCAGCTGCAAGGCAAGACAGAAGTAATTTGCCACCGTGTTGACGATGTGAACTGCTGTTTAGTTGTCACCTATTTGTTATGTGAATCAAATCGAAATATTGCCACGTCCTCTACCATCTTCGTGATCTTGGCTATGTTTGGCCCTATTGTTGTGACTAATGTGTCACTTCATTCAAGGAGGTTTTGCCCTATTTTCGTGTAAATTCTACTCCCCAAGTATTATAGATTGGTCTTTCCTGCCAATGTGAGACTGAAGTTTTGTTGTATATCACTAATCATACCTGAAGTAATGAAGCTTCCACAGCACGTTATTTTATTTGGGGAAATAAGGCAGGTACAGTGTCTTCCCCCCAGCAGTTTTCTCTTCCTCACCTGCATTCATTTTTCTTTCATACCTTGAAAATGAAAGGTGGCTTTTTGCTGGTGGGAGCCATGGTGGTATAGTGGGTATGTGTTGGCCTGCTAGCCCAAAGGTCAGAAGTTTGAATCCACCAGCTCCTGTTCTATAGAATGGCTTGATTCTCTACTCCAAAACAGAGCTATAGTCTTGGACATTTACACGGACAAGTCTAGTCCGAGGGGTCTCTATGAGTCTGTATCAACTGGATGGTAGTGAGTTTGGCTTGGGTTTTGTGTTGCTCTGGGTAGACTAGAGGAACAAATTTCATAGACTCGCATATGGATATAAGAAAAATGTTTATACACAAGAGGAATAGGACATTGAGCCCAGTCCCGTTCAAAGTCATAAGTCTGATATTAACCCATATGCCCGAAATCAGTCTATAAAGTCTCCTTCCGACTCATGAAGTCACAGGTCAGGGGGTGCAGAATCCCAGCGCTGGCAGGGGTCTCCACATGGCTCCTCACTTCCAGGGCTCAGGGTCCATCAACAGCAGAAGTAACTCATCACTGGCAGAGATCTCCATGTGGCCGCCCCAGCTTCAGAGGTCTGGCTCCATCAAGGCAAAGCTGTGTGGACTCTCCGCCGACTCCTCCAGCTTCTTGGATGCTGCCATCTTGTCTTGTCTGTGATTCATCATCTCTGAGACTAACTCCCAACAACTGGGGAAGATAGCTTCTCATCTTCACGAGGAAAACATCGCGAGATTTCCCTGAAGTCTCAGGAGAAAGCCATGCCCACATAGAGACCTCTTTGGCTACTCCAGATTAACAGGCTAGACTCCACCCTTACATTTCAATCATGAAATTAACATAAGCACATGACTGCCACAGGTTTTTAATCAGCTACTAGCTTTGCAACGAGACCCTGGGTCTTTTGTGACGCTTAGTTAAGTAGGATGTGTGTGTGAGTGTTCTCCATCATGTATGCTGCGGGTTTAAAAGGTGAGTGGACCAGCTGGCCCTATCAAAGGAATGGATCACTGACTCCACCCCAGGGTGTAAGGGTCCCTCTAGCTGTAGGGCATAGGAGGGAGAGTTGTGCACTGGGGAAGAGTACTGGGAAAGGGAGTGGGTACAGGGAAGGGCAACAATAAAATGTGATGCGTTCAAGATTTTGCTTTGAGCTAGGTCTTATTGTTTTGAGGTCTTACTTTGCCCTTCTCACCCCCAAAGCTTACTTACAACTAATGGGAAGAAATGAGCAGTAGTGTGTCTCCTCCTTGATTTTATGGGCAGAGGATGATCACACACACACACAAACACACACACACACCCTTCAAGAATAGGAAAATGGTAAGCCCAAGCTGCTATTTTAGGTGGAAGATGTGTGTGAATTTCTCCTTTATCTCAGCGTCACGCTGATTTGAAGGGAGCATGCAGAATCCAGGATGGTGAGGGTGAGATTTTCCCTCTAGGCTCTGAGAAGCTACACTCCCAGGGAATTTGTTAGAAGAAGGCCCCTAAGTGCTGTATTTATGCACATAATAATCTATTTCCCTATTAAGAAATTGTTCTCATACATTATGGCTGGATGGGCATGAAATAGTTTCTGGAGGCAATTTTTAAATGGTCTCCCTTCTCTTTCCTTGTTCTTTTTTTCCCCGCCGTGGGTGTGTGCACATTCAGAAGCACCTACAGAACTGTACACAGCAGTGTGCATAATGGAACTTGAAATATGCAGTTCATTGTAGTAAATCCAAACAGGCACACAAGACTTGAAAAGCAGATGCTAGATCCCCCCCCCCAAAAAAAACTACAATAATGGGAGAAGCGATAAGAGAGAACTATAAAGTGAAGTAAAACTTCCAAGGCCATTTGAGGTACAGGAAATATAAACTAAAAGTTTTTTGAAGAAGCTGGTACCCCAGATCCGGAAAATCTGCTCTGAATTCTGATGTCTACTTTCCATTCCAAGCCATGACTTACTTGGTCCAGTCTTTCCATTATCCATGTTGCGCACAGGCTTATAGATGAATAAGGAATTTTGAAACCAGCATTTGAATTCAGCAGGCTGTTTCTAGTACATAATTTGAAACCCTGAAAAATGTCCAAAACATAATTATGACTCCAAATAGCCTTTTGTGTCTGCATTAGTAAAAAGGAAGATAAAGCTCTGGATAAAGACATAATTTCCTGGCATGCTCATATGTTGAATTGTGACATGAGCTGTGTCAGTCGCTTTATGTCTTTACACGGTCACTGTCATCGCCCTTGAGAAGTGAGCAGATGATTGATTTACAAATACACCAGAAGACAGGTGTGGTCTTGCTCCACAAACACTTGGTCTAAAACTTGGGGGCCAGACTGGAAACTGTTGAAAGAGTCCAATTGGAACGGCAGAAAGAGAAAAAAGCTGTCCAACCCTAGTACTGCTCGGAGGCTTTCTCCTTCGGTCTCTAAGGGAAAACAGCATGGATTCTTGTGGCAGCTTTCATTGGAATTTACCCTGTGATCACAAAAAGTTGTGTTTATCGCACTTCTTTCCAACTTCCCCAGTGTCATTAGGGAGTGGCATTAGGGAGAGGAAGTCTGGACTGCCCTTGACAATTCAGGAACTATGGACCGGGGAGTTGATCCGAGGAGTCAGTGTCTGAAAGCGCATAGTGAACCAAACCCTTTCCCACTGGCATTCTCGCTCTCTAAGAACTCCGAGGTCTGACGTTGGATCTGCTTTGATTTCTCTTCCCCACCCTTTCGCTATCAAGTTATCATTGCATTTAGTAGCTTGCGGTCTATCTCAGTGGGGTGAGCCATGGAATGCTAGGGACTTGCTGTTGATTGTCCAACTTATACTTGCTGTATTTCCTTTCCTTTTAACTAAGAGAAGCCTCTGCCAATCTAACGCCTGAAAGTGCCACACATCACTGTGTGCATTTTCCTTGCAGTTAAGGTGTAGGCATGATGAAGCCAAGTCCTGGCATAAAGAGCAAGTCTGCAGAGAGGCCTTGGCAAAACCTTTTCTTCTCAATATGAAGAAGCACACTTTACACACTTCTGGATAAAATCAAAGGATACATAAGACCAAGTGTTGAAAAGAAGGGAAACCAGCTGGATCGCTCAAGCACGGTGAATGAAAGAGGTGAGCGTGAAAAGGCTCGGTCACTTTGGAAAAGGGTTTGGCTGATTTATCTAGAGAATTAAAGAGTCGTTGATCAACCGACTCATCAATTTTACTCCAAGATATTTTACACAAGAGAATTCAAAACATCCAAAGGTTGTGCATTGTTTTTCAAGACATAGGTTGTGCATAATAGCCCCTAATTGGAAACCTGAATCTCCACCAAGTGAATGATGGCACTTCTATAAAATGGAATATGATTCATGAATAAAGAGAAATGAAATATTGGTACATGCAACAGCATGAATGCCTCGCTTAAGCATTTTGCCTCCAGAAAGAAGGTGGACACACAAAATATATATGATGTATGGTTGCATTTCTATCAAATTATAGAAAAGACAGATCTAATTTATAGTGAAAGAAAGCAAGGCAGCATCTGCCTACAGCTGTGGGTAGACACAGGGAACATTATGAAATGATGGAGATGTTCGAGATGGTGGAGAGATTTTGCTCTGGATTATAGACATGATCACATTTGTCAAAATGGATTGTACTGTGCCCTTAAGATGGATGCACCTAATTTTTGCAAGTTTAATTTCAATACAGTTGATAATGTAGATAAAAGAGATACGAGAGAAGTGGGCCTTGTCTACAGCTAGATGCTGTTATCTAACCATCTTATAATGATGAGACCAGCTGGGTGCACAGCCTGTGGAGACGGTGCAGGAAGAGGGCAAGAGCTTGTGAGGGCAAAGAGACAGTCCAAGATTGGGGCTGAGAGCATGGACAGTGCAAGGAGATGGCCACTTCCTGTCTGCATGCAGGGAGATCCATTCCTTTTGCCAGCCAAAGTTTTCTCCTCCGAAAAATGAGAATGGTAGCCACACTCTCTGTTGCCTAAGATTTAGAGGAGTTTTTCATCTGTCGGACTGTGAACTCGATCATGGAAAAAATACTTCTTTTCCTTTTTGAAGGCCCATTTGTTGACCTACCCCAAGCACTAGGCCTGATGGCTGGTGCCAATAAACTCTGAATAGCTATTTGCTGAAATAATAAATGTTTATATGTAACATCAGTTATAATGGCGCCTTATACCTAATAAATAAAACAGGTACTATATAAGTGCTTTCGACTGTGGTCATCGTTATTATTGTTGTTGTTATTGTGATTGGAGATCTGTCAAAAAAAAAGGCATCAGCCTTCCCTCACTTCTGATGCCATCTTCTTCTTCATATGCTGTCTTTTGGCCAACCCCATTCTTCATCGTGTAGGGTTGTTTTGTGCACTGGAACATGTCTAGCGGCATCCCTGGCTGTGGTAGTCAGTTATTAGGCACCGATTTCTTCCAGAGGAAAAGATCAGTGTGAAGGATGAGGGAGTAAACAGAGGCTCCAGCACAAAGGCTCAGCAATGACTCATGTTTCTTATGAACTTTCGAGGGCTCTGCCAGGAAGGTCATCTTCTAGATACTACTTATTTCCTGAGATTATTTCCTAGGCCACAAGGTTCTTCCCATAGTCTGAGATGAAACTTACACACTTACACACACACACACACACACCCCTGACGTGTGTGTGTGTGTGTGTGTGTGTGTGTGTGTGGTGTGTGGCAATGAATGACATTTAAACGTGGATGTAAGTATTTTCACTGAGAACCAGTTGTAATCAGTGGGGAGAAAGAATCAGGGAATTGATAGTCATTCAAGCAGGGAGTACCCACAAAGTAGGTGTTTGGAGGAGGAAATTGAGAACCCCAAAGACAACACTTCTCAAGCTTTCAAAGTTGCCACATTATCCCTGGCTAAAGTCAAGGTGAAGGATGCTCCCCACTTCCATCCTGTCCCCGGCTCCTTTGTAGCTGTGATTGTCAGGAAAAGACCCAGTGCCACCTATGGAGTCAGGTCAGTTGGTGATGATTTTTGATACGTTCCTTTCTCCAAACCATTGTGCATAGAAAATTATTAAGAGTGCTTAATTTGGAGGCATTTCCTTAATCCTACAGTTCCTTATCTGCCAGGAGATGGGAGTGTGGCTGTCAGTGTAATGAGGGCATTATTTTATTAAAGACATGCAATAGGAAGTCCGAATAGGTCCTATGTGAGCCAATCACCCATTCGAGCTGGGAGATCTTGGGAGTTTTAGCGTGATTGCTTGTGGGCAAAACAATTTTAAGAAGCAAATTGAAATTCTGCAGTTGGCATTGCCTTAGGGTCCTCCTGGGGTCGGAGCAATAATTCTAGGCCCGTTTGGGATTAAGTGTTTCCCACTTTCCCCTGGAGAACTGCTCACAGTCTCTAAGTAGTAAGTGGCCTTCGCAAACAGGGCTTTCCCTGGAGACTTGAGGAGCAGGTGCCTGGGGAAGGCTAGGAGGAGAGGATTATCTAGGGAAGAGAAGCAGGGTGTGTTTGTTATTGAACGTTACCCTCGAGGGAAGCAAATGACAGTTACAGCTAGCAGCCAGGTTGAAATCTCTACACAAGAGTAGGAGGTTTATTCCAAAGACCTTCCTAGGAAATGTTTCTGAAGCCCTTCACGTCTTGGATGACATTACAACTGAGTGTGATCTCCAAACTGCAAAAGCATCAAACCTACTGAATCAAAATCTGCATTTCACGAAGGATTCCAGATGGCTCTGTGCCATGAAGTTTTGAGAAGCATGCCTTAAAGGACTGCTCACTCCGCTGCGTGTGAACCGAGTGGAAAACTTTCCACTATGGTTTGGAAGGAGGGAAGGACAAAGAGAACACAACTTGATTTGCGGTAGCTCAGATCCGCTCTCCCCCTCCTCCTGTGCTAAACCAGCCTTACTAGCAGCAGGCTAGTAAGATGTCAGCAGTACATGCATAGCCTACTCTGGTGAGTTATGTGGACGACTATTGTTATTGGTGCCAGAATAAGTGCCACTTAGGGCAGATAAATCCAGAACCCATGGACTTCATTCCCTCTTCTCCCTTTCAGATCTCCATAAGAGGTTGGGCATCAACTCACTGTTTTCTGCTGTGAGCCTGGGTTTAATGTCTTGGCCCCAATCAAATTACCGCTGTTACCAGAGAGCATTCCTAAAGCTGGGAAACCCAAAGCTACAGGTTAAAACTGTTACATAAATGTTTTGGTTTCAGACTTGATGTGATCACCATTTAGAAGGAGAGCGGCATGGTCCCAAGTGAATCCATTGCTAGGCTTTACAGTCCTGGGGAGAAAGGGCATGTTTTTGAACTCAAAGCATGTACCTAGACATCGGGAGTGTTGATTTTCTACAGGTGGCCAGCTGCTGGTTACAACTTCTGAGGGAATGTCCATCACAACCTGGACGAGCATGCATGGCCTAATCTCTTTATTCTTTGTAAGAAAACACATTAGGGATGATGGTAGAGTGACCAAAGTGTCTGAGAGTAGGGTGGCTGCCCATGCAGATTTGTCTAAGACCAAGGGGTTTCCTGGGACATGAAGCGTTCAGTGCAAAACTTAGCAAAATCCTGGGGAAATTGGAACAAGTTAGTCACTCTTTCGCTGGCTGGGAGACCAGTGGTAGCATGCAGTGCAGAAATAGAGCATTTATTGAAAGACAGTTGGAGCCCTGGACTGAGCTCCACTGATCTTGTTATACGACTGTGTGACCTTGGATAAAGGACTTCATTTTGCATAGTCTAAATTCTTCCTGGAAAATGAGGCACTAAATTACTTCAAAGGGATGGTCTAGTTCTCATCAGTTCTCATGATTGATTTTGGAACATTCCATTATTTGAGGATGGGGAATCTCCAATGGTTTCAATTCACAAAATAACCTAGGACAAGGGACAAGGCTCTGAAGTAGGTGCTAGAACACAGCTGTGGAGAAGAAACTGCCTTTCTGGAGTTAACCGTCTACTTGGGACACAAGATAATAAACAAGAGCAGACTATGACAAGCACCGGGCAAGAAAGAAATAGGCTGTTATGGTAAATGATGGCTGGGTCAGTGTCTTGGAGGAAACAGTGCTTCTGCTGAGACTGCAAGGAGCCAGCTACAAGCAGAATAAATGGGAAGGTATAGGAAACAATAAGAACAGAAGAGCCTGCAGTAAAAAAACAATTATGAAGCTAAAGGAATAGGACGACTCCATTGTGAATGGCGCAGAGGGAGCTTGGGAAGAGATGGGAAGTGAGGCTGGAGAGGTCCCCAGGAGACTGATATGAGGCCAGGCTTGTTAGCCACGAGAGGGACTTTTTATTTTACGCTATGCAACAAAGGGAGGCTATCAAATGGTTTGGGATGATATCAGAATTATAGGAAGATAGTCACACTACTTGTCGAATTATAATTTGTGTAACTACAAATGATACAAGTAATTGCATGCCATATGATGTAGTACAAAGTAATCTTTCCATTCCATAGGTTTGGTTTTAATTAACTGAGGAGGGCCATTAGAGATTTGCAAGTTCAGGATATATATCCCCTTCACCCCTTTGCATTTTCAAACTGCTTCAGCATGACTTTCATGGCAAATGACAAAATGAAGCTGTGACTCAAATTACCCAACCCTACCCCACTGGGAGTAGAATGGCACTTGGAACGTATACTTACAATTAAGATCTAATTGTTATTGATGCTCAAACAAATGTTCTTGCTGGCTGCATCTCTGAAAAGTCAAAGACAGATTGGGTGGGGGGGGGGGTGTGCTCACCCATGGTGATTTTCTCAGTGTCAGATAGCAATTGAATACATACCTAAGTAATTCCTGCCCCTGACTTTGGATCTTTTTTTAAAAAAAAATCATTTTATTGGAAGTTTGCACAGCTCTTATCACAATTCCTACATCCATCCATCCATTGTATGTCAAGCACATTTGTACATTTGTTGCCCTCATCATTCTCAAAACATTTGCTTCCTACTTGAGCCCTTGGTATCAGCTCCTCATTTTTCTCCTCCCTTCCCACTCTCTTCTCCCTCATGTACCCTTGATAATTTATAAATTCTTATTATTTTGTTGATTTTGAATCTTGACTGGATTTTGAACTGATGCAGGGAGAATTATATATTAGAGTTGTGCCAGTTAAAGTCTATCCCCCCAAAACTTGCTAAAAGAATTTAAGACAGTCTCAAAAATGGCATAGTAAATAGAGCAATGGAGAGAAGAGCAAAGAAAGTACAACTTCCGAAGAAGACATGGCTTTGATAAATAGATTCAATGACTAACCTTTGCCTCTGAGTTTTCTAGAATGTAAAGCAAGAAGAGAAATGCATGTTTTTGTTTTTATAATCCTAAGGCAAAGAATGTATCTCAACCAGTCTGCAGCAACCCCCCAAACACACACACACACACACACACACACACACACACACACAAACATCTTCTTGGAACATACTGAAGAGAAGATTTTATCCTTTGGTTGTTTTGATAAAGGGCATTGGGCATCAAGTGGACAATACAGTCAAGGGAAATTTGAAGGCAATGAGACAGAGGGACAGTTAACAACGAATGTGTCTTAGGTGAGTTGTCTGTAAAAGTGAAGAAGGGTATACATCTACAAAAGTGCTTCTGTAGGAGGGCTGATCTTGTGGTCCAGTGACTTTGCTTTATGACAGAAATTGTCCTTGGAGGTCTGAGAAGAACTGTCTCAGCATGTCCATTAGAATCTTTCTCACAAATTACAGCAGTTTTTAAGGTAGCCTGTGGTAGGTATTGTGTTACAGTCAATTTGGGAAAGTACACATCTCAGGGAATATAGACAGTCAAGGTGTTCAATCAAAGTGAAGCTACACAGCCAGGCACGAACAGAGTTGACTCGTTCTGCTGGGCTGGGAGGGTAGGTAGATGGCTCCTCTTGTTCAGAGCACAGCCCATTTTGTCATGGACTCGGCAAGCTGGGCTGCCTGGAGAGAGATCGCACCTTTTCCTTGCAAAAGAGCTTTTTGGTTATTCTCGAGAACTTGTACAAGTTCTTGGTTGCGAGCCCAGATTTTGATTCTCTATCCCATGAAGAAATGCAGAGCGTGGGAAGAAGTAAAGAGAAGAATGGTTTTGGGGGTGGGGGTGGGGGCTGTTCATGTCCTGGCATGTCTGTCTGACTTGCCCACTCCTACTAAAGTTATTTAAATCACATCTGTATAGCACATCTTTGATTTTGCTATTTTTATACTTCCCTACTCAGCTCTAAGGTTGAACAGTCCTGGAGTCCTGCTGGCTCTGTGGGCTGAATATTGGACTTCTAACCTAGGTTTGATAGTTCAAACCATTCAGAGACTCTGCAGCGAAAAGAGGCAAAAGAAGAGGTTGTCTTTTCTTCAAAAGATTTGCAATCTTGCAAATCCCAAATGGGTTGTGTGAGATAGAAAGTATCACATAATACCCAAAGCACAAACATCTATGTTAGAAGAACTACAGCCAGCATGCTTCTTAGAGTTAAGAATTGGAGGGTGTGGGTCTTCATCTATTCTACTTTAGACATTATGCTTGGCAAAGTAACAGGTCAGGAAAAGAGAGAAAGACCTTCAACACAATGGTTTGACATAGTAGCTTCATCAATGAGTTCTGTGTTAGTCTAGGTAGACAAGAGAAACAAATTCATAAGCATGCATATGTGTTTAAGAAAGAGGTTTATATACAAGATCAATTGAACATTGAGAAAATATCCCAGCCCAGTCCAATCCAAGGTCATAAGCCCACTATTAGCCTATATGTCCGATACCAATCTATAAGTCCTCTTCAGACTCATGAAGCATATGCAATGACACCAGGACAATCACAGACCAGTGGGGGCAGAGTCTTGTGTATGCAGTGGCAGTAGAAGTATCTCAGCATTGGCAGAGGTCTCCTCTTGGCTTCACCAGTTTGTAGGGCTCAGAGTTTATCAGCATGCTACAGTGACCCCCAGGGAGTGAGCCTTGTCAGTCAAAGGTCTCCAAGGGAGTGAACTCAGAGAGACAGTGTCCCTGCCTCCAAGAAGGAATTACCACATTTCCCAGAATTCCCACGAGAAGGCCATGTCCACTCAGAGGTCTCATTGGCCATCTCTAGATGGACAGGCTAGACCCCACCCCTACACACTGAATCCTCAAATTGACACTAGATTAAGTGACTGCCGTAAGTTCAAACAACAATTGTGAGGAAAGAGTCGGATCAGGCAGTACTTCATTCTGTTGTGTTTAGGGCCACTAGGAGTCAGAATCTATAGGGACAACAGCTACCTGAGTCAGAACTGATTTCATGGCAGTGGGTTTGGTTTGGGGCCACCCATTATCTTCTAAATCATTTATTTGTATGGCTTCTCTGGAGCTCAAGGACTCTGTTATATCAGTTTCTTTGTTCCATTAGAATTATTTACCAGTAAAAATTAAGGTACATCCAATATGTACTTTTTAGCTTTTAATCTGATATGTAATATTAGATATGAACATATTTGTATGAATTTCACCATCACTGAGAATCTACTCTCCCAAAGCAGAGGTAGGGTGGTGCCTCTTGATCTCAACCTGTTCTTGTGTGGCCAAGAAAATCTTTATTCCACACCTCAGAAGTCTGGCCAGAACAAGTAGTATGGAAAGTTCCCTCTGCCTCCAGTTCCAGGGCTCACCTGCTTTCTTGGCCCACCTCACTAGCTGCTCAATATAATTTATCTCTATTGCTTTCAGGGTACCTAATTGAGCAGTCTCACGAATGGGTCCAGTAGGTAATCATCATCAATTGGAAATTACAGAGTAGTCAAGAGTTGGTTCATTTCTGAAGATTGGATGATAACTATGGAGTTCTATTGTGCATCGATGATCTCCATATTGGGTTGTATGATCTGAGGAGCACATACCTCAAAGGACCCAAAGACACTGCTGATATTGCTGTGAAGGCAACTCTAATTCATAGTAATCCCACAGACAGAGTGGAACGGTCCCATTGGTTTACATGGCTGTATGGATATAATTACTAAGAAGAGTGCTGCCTATTTCTCCTTTGGATTGGTTGGTGGTTAGAGACTGAAGTTCTGCATCACCAAAACTTGTTTTGGACACTTTCATCCTCTCTTGATTCTGGAGGATAAGTCATCTGCCCTCCTTCCTGTCATTTCTTGCCCGTGGTCTCTGTTTCTATAGTGTGACCCATGTGTAACTCAAGCAGAAATGTCACCCTCAGTTGTGAGGTGGATTGTAAGAGTCTATAAGTTCCTGCAGAATCTCTTCTTCACCTGGCAGAGGTGAGAAAGGGAACTCTCTTAGAGAGTGAACGTTTGGCAAAGGATTCTGGGCTAGGTGCCCAAGTCCACTTTTAAACTTAGTATATCTGTCTTAAAAGAAAATGGCAGGAGCAGAAGAGTCTCTCAAAATAACCATTTTCCTCTCATTATGTGCATTCTCTCCTCTGAAATGCCCTCACTGTCCTTCCACATTAAAGGAAAGAGGGGAAAAGGGAGTTCCATCTTACTTCTGATTTTAGGATTCTCCGAAGGCTCATAGAGGTGAATTCCTCTGTTGGCATGAAAAGAACCTTCCAGAGAACACATTTATAAATGTTACAATGATATCAGTCTCCTCAGAAGCTGATTCATCAAGACCTTTGAAGGCTCACTACAAGGCAGGTGGCAAAGACAAGAACGTCGAACAGAGGGAGAACCTCTAGAGGCAGAACTTTGCTACAAGCTCTAATATCATCATCCTCATGATGGCAAGAGGGAAGTGGGCTGACCATAAGGAACCATTTCACTCCATTTTTTTTTCAAGTCTCTATGCTGGTTTCTGAGCATAAATCAATACTATAGAGTTCATTCAAAACCAGGCAGAGATAAATAGAGGCATTTCCCCCCTCTGGTTTCCCATAAGGGTGAAGGTAGAATTATTTTGTGATTTGAAGGCAATTATAGATCCTTGCTTTTCTGTTTCTTTAAATAGGCAAGGTCAAAAATAACCTTCTGTTAAGTCAAGGTATTTGACAGTTAACCAAAGGGAACATCATCCTGGAATAAGTGCATGCATCAGTGAAGGCATAAACAACCTGCATTATACTTTATATTAAAACTTCTTTGGGAGAAAGGAGAGCAGGGGAGGGGAGGGTTTGGCAGACCAGGAGAACAAAGGTGCCTGGATGCTGTCCACTAGGACATTCAGTCCTCTGGAAGACTGAGCTGCGGCAGCTTGTTCAATCAAGGCAGTGAGTCAGCTCCTGGGAGAGAGATTCGAGTTAGAGCAGAGGGCTCTGAGGGACTGCCTGCCTGGGTGGTTGGTGATGCAGAGGGATCTGGTGCAAGGACCAGAATCCCGTGACAACTGAAACTTCGGTTCTATCTACCATCCAACTCCAGTGCTGTACAAGTCAGAGGTCCCTGAACTGCTTGGAATCTTTCATCCTACAAAGAGCACATCCTGTCCAACACCCCGCTTATATTGTCTGGAAAATTGAGGCTCTCAGAAAACGTTAATAAGAGCTCAAGATGAAGAGCTTATTATGATCCAGGCACTATTCTCTGACCTCAACGTATGTGCTTGTTTGGGTTGTCCAGAGAAACCAAACCAGGGACACTCATGTTTATGAGAAAGAATGTTATATCAAGAAGGTACCCCAGGTCCGTTCAACTCAAGTCTCAAGTTTGCTGCCAGCCAGGCCCCCTTCAGACTCACATAGCTGCAGGTCAAGGTCACAGAAAGGTGAAGCGCGATGCAGCGAGCTCACAGGCCAAGAGGTTCAGAGTCCACGGAGTGTAAAGTCAGTGGAAACATAGCATCAACAGCTCTCAGGTTGGCTCCCAGGATTAGTGGCCCGCCAGGGGCTGCCCCTGGAGGCAGATACAGAATCTCAGCAAACAGGGAGTGCAAAGGGGAAAGATCCCTGTTTCTCTCTTATAAAAAAGGCCACACCCCATTTCTCTCTTCTAAAAAGAGGTGGAGTGGGGGAAAAGATCCCCGTTACTCTCTTGTAAAAAGGGGGCATTGCCAGACCACCACTGGATTCCACCCTTACCTTCATCCACTACCATCTGGTTGACATAAAATCTAACCGCTACAACGTATAATACTAAGTCACGTCATAACACTGCAACTCATTTAACTTTCACAGCAGTCCTGGCAGTGGACTTCATAATTACAGGAACCTTTTTATGTATTTATTTAGCTGTAGTTTGGGTGAAAGTTTGCAGTGCATCTTCGTTTTCCATTGGATAATGTTCACATATTTGGTTTTATGAAATTGGTTGAAATTTCCTCAATGTACCAGCACTCCTGTCCCCTCTCCCTTGGTTCCCTGTTTTCATTTGTCCTTCTTTTCTGCCTCATGAACTTTGTTTTGGGGGAAATACTGTCCTCTTTTGTGTTCTGATGACTGGCTGTGTTTACCAGTCCATTCCTGCCTGTAGTTGTGATTCATTTTGTCGACTGGTTTGTGTTTTAGCCAAAAGTTGATCCCTGAGGGTGAGTTCAGTTCCAAGCTTGAAGGGTATCAAAGAACCACATGCCCCTTCAGGGGTTACACTACCACCAGACCAAGAAGACTGGTAACTCATCCTTAAAAAAAGAAAGAAAGAAAGAGGAGACAAAGGAATTAAGTATTTAGCTAAGGTTCTATGGATAGTAATTTATAGAAATTCTGATGGATGACCTTGAATTTAATAACTAAACACCGAGCTTCCTTCCAACAGTTAAAACTTTGTCAGTTGATCCCCACTTTGATGCATACTGGATCCCACCTGATTTTCAACATATTCTATATTATTGTTTGTTCGTGTTAGAGTTTATTTCAGAGGTGTTATGTCAGGGGGAGTCACCCTCTCAAGGCTGTGTTACATGTTTTTCTGTTTTATTGGGGGGTAATGAAACCCAGGATTGATGAACCTATAGGGACAAGTAATAAGGGTTTCTGGGGAGGGATATAAGGGTGATGTTGGGAGACTAAAAGGTGGTGATGTCAAGGAGTCTAAGAAGAAAAAGGATGTTTGGAAATTGATTGTGATAGCAATTGTACAATACTGATTGAACTATGGAAATTATATATATTATTTTATATATAATATATAGATATACAACTACATGATTGAACTATGGAATATATATATATTCTCCCAATGGATAATACATTTAAAAATAAAGCAAAACAAAGAAAAATAGAGTGTGCCATTTTGGTTGAGTGGGATGAACTAGGTTATCAAATTTTAGTGGATGTAGAATTCAAGAATTTAAATTCTACTAGGTCTTTAAGAACATTCTCTATATTTTGCAACCAAGACAACAAAGCAGAGAATAGCGTTTGCTTCAATAGTCAGCGTGAAATTCCTTTGGTCTTCCACAATGAAAAATTGACTTCCATCCATTTTGCTTTAAAGAACTCACACTTTGTGTTTCTTATTTCATAACAAGTTCGATGATTTTAAACGATCAAATAAAAAAATGTCACAAAAGAAAATGCAATGATCAGGAAACAAATATTGTAAGAGTTTACTATATTAGTAAATCATTGTTTTCCAAAATGGGTGCTAACACCCTCTAGAGGTGCTGGGATGCTACCTACACTTTTTCTGGGATGATGGGCTGTATATAGTACAAAAGCTTTAAATGCTGGGGAGGGGAGTACTGAGTAGTCTTTGTTTCTCTGAAAAGGGGGACAATAGGCCAAAAAAGTTTGGAACTTATAATTTAGATATATCCTTCAGCTCTAGCATGCTGTAATGAGAAACATTCTTTCTAGTTTTTGCTCCTGTGGGTTCTTGAATGGTTCAATCACAATTGAGCTTCTGAATAATATCTACTTTCAGCCATCATAAAGATAATTGAAAGTTTATTGAATCCTTGTACATGGAGGGTTTAGAGATGAAAGTGAGCTTTGAGTTGTGTGGCCTGGGATTATTGAAGAGAGGACTGAATGTGAGTCTATATTAGAAGAGTCTAAAGTGATAAGGAATATATAATAATCTTATACAAGACTTATCAATGGCTCCAGTTTCTTCTTGCGTCCTTCCTGTTCTGTCTGCTATGGCCCTTGCTTTCTTCTTATCCCTTATCTACTTGGCCTCCATAAGGTTGGGTTTTTTTGACACTTGTTGTCTCTGTTATTTTTTATTTGTGCTATTGGTAAACAATAGTAATTTGCTCTCTCACAGTTTTGGAGGCCCGAAGTACACAATATATGCGTTGAAAGGGCCACATTTCCTCTGGAGGCTGTAGGGAGAATCCTTCTTTGTCTCTTCCATTTTCTGGTAGCTCCTGCAATCCTTGGCTTGTGGTAGCATCATTTCCAATCTCTGCTTCTCTCTTATCTCTCTTCTTCTCTCTGAGGCCATCTCTTTCAGTGTCCTCTCTTCTTTTTATATGTTAAGTACAATATGACCTGAGTTGTCTTGAGGCTCCCAGCAAGGACTTACCTTGCTTATTGAATATTTGGCCCCTGGACTAGTTCCTTCCCTCTGTCTGTCAATCAGCAATAGACTATCTTCTTTCTTGGTGGTTGTGCAGTGTAAAATATGCCTCTGTAACTTTTGGTACTAATCTTAGGCATTCAGTTAGTAAGTGCTGGAAATGGGATGCTTAATGGAAGCAGGGAAGACAAGGATGGTCATGTGCTGATGTAATAGGGTTTTTGCTCCTTCTCTTAGCCTGGAACAAAATCTGCTGTGAGTGGTGAAAGTCGGGGTAGGTAGGGAAGCATGGGAAGTGAGGAGACTGGTGAATTCCCAGCCCCCTTACAGGTGCAAACCTTTTCACAAAATTGAAATTAGCACAGATGTGTTCAGGGATGCATTTGCATTACCCAAACTGCATATGTAAAGTGCATATACGCCTCATTCTTGACTAAGTGGGTTTCCAGTTAAATAGAATTGCTAAGCATTTCCAAAAATGTAGGAATAAATTACAGCTGCCTAATCAGTTCTACAGAGGTTTTCTGACTGCCCATCGCCTACCAGGACCAGAGCAAAGAGACAATTACTTCCTTGCTGGGGCAGGGTGTTTTACAAGGGACAGCTGGGAAGACAGAGGGGGCTTGGCAAAGAGGAGTCCAATGACAGAGCCCATTGAAATGGGCATTTCTGAGTACTCTATAGAAAATGAGTAATTTGAAAGAAGATTAGAGTTGGGCAATTAATGACTTAAACCTATGCTTTAGGAAGACTTATGTGGCAGAAAAGTGTGTGGGGTAGTTTGGACATCTGGATGCCTGAACTGGTGGACAAAATCTAGAGGTTAGAGAACTTAGACTCAATGGGGAAGCATCCAGGTGATTTTTAGAAAATGGAAATCCCACAGCATTTCTTGAATTCAAGAGGTAATAAAAAAGAACAATATACACATTTTTAGCTTCCTAAACTTTAAGAAATGCCTATGAATCTGTAACATGTGGAGTCACCTATTTCTTTCTGTGATTTATGGCTATAGACAATGAAATTTCATCTTACTGCTGGTCTGGCTGTGTTCTACATACATAGTTTGACCTTTTTTTTAAATGGAAAGTTAATTTTCATTCACTTATCATTTATTCACTAAATACTTGTTTAGTATCTACTCTGCTCTAGACACTGTTAGTGGTAATAAAATGATAAGATGGACAATTGGTCACGGGACTTACAGTATGGTGGCTCTATTTTAATTCAGCCTGTGGACATATTTTCTCCTTGGTCATGCTCACTGCCTATTACTCATACCCTAACAAATTTCCTTACATGCCATGCTTTGTAACCTTTGTAACCAAAGAAAAGTGATTTCTGCCTGATGTTGACATGTAGAGTGTATAAACTTCATGGGTGTCCACCAAGATTTTTATGTTCAGTGAGAACATCTCAAGTAGGAACTCTTTCTGCAACCCTTTTTTCCTCTGGATTTGTAGAAAATGTAGCCTCTCTTAAGACGGAAAAGTAGATAGTAAGCATCCAATACCCATCCAAGACTGGGGTTTTCTACAAGCAGAGTTTCAGATGATTTGTTTGGAATTAAAATTTAACTTGAATAGAATGAGTTAATTTTTGCAGAGCCACAAATAGAATGCCTGACAGGCAGTAGCCAGTGAAGACAGTATCATTTTATTAAAAATAAAGCTAGCTATGTTTCAGCTGTGTTAGCACTCCCACCTTTTTGCTGATCCAAAGAAAACCTCTCAAAAAGAAAATTATAGACTCTATCTAAATGTGATTTTTATCCACTGCTTTGCTTATAAGTAACCAGGTAAGTGTTCTTTTCTTCTTATTTGAACATTTCATATTCTTTTACGTGAAGCGGCATGGACCAGTGCTAGCAGCACAGATAGGAGCAGCAGGAAACAGGCTAGCTTATGCACAACCTGCCTGGGATTTGGTGGTGACTTGGGCAAGACCGCAAGTCAGGACCTTGTACAACGTGTATCAAATGAACCTCTGTACTAACTACTCCATACCACCCCCCCCCAAAAAATATTGCTCAGCAACTGGAAACCAGCACTTTCCAGGAGCTAATTTTTAAACCACAGCTTTTGCTTCCAATGTAGGGAACTGGACAAGTCCTGTGTGTAAAATGGTGGTTGCTTCCTCCAAGTAGCACTGAGTCCCAGGACATGTTAACAGAAAGACAGCAAAATGAGGAGCTGGTCTCAAAGGCTCTAATAGAAAGAAGGTGCCTTGAACATGATATTGGCAACATATGTACAAATGTGCTTGACATAATGGGTGGATGTATGGATTGTGAAAAGAGCTCCCAATAAAATGATTTAAACAAAGAAAAGAAAGTTGCCTTTGAATGTATTCTAGGCAAACAAAGTGGAAGATCTTGTGAAAAGGGCACCGAGCTTAGAGTAAGGGTTCTCATCTCATCTGTTTTTTCTCTCTTTTTGTCATTGACCAATATTAAAGTGTACAAGATCCATGATCTGAGTGCAGAAGCTCTCTACCTTACTTAACTCTCTGCACAATAATCAGGATTTTTTTTTCACAAAAAAATTTCAAACACACCCCAAAGAAGAGAGGTAAGTGTAGTGAATCCTAAAACACTTTACCTAGACTCAGCCATTTCCTAGATTTTTCTACAGGAACTTTCATTTTGGACTAAGCTATTTTTTGGGGGGAGGGGCATCACTGCCCTCTGGTGGTGGGAGTAGAAGAACCAGCTTTTTCTCCCATAGAGCTGCTGCTGGAATTGAACCTCCATCCCAGTGGGCTGCAGTCCCACGCACAACCACTACGCCACCGGGGCTCAGCCAAAGGACTAAGCTCTTTTATAACAAATGCCAGTTCTTATGTTGCGTCCCCTCATTATAGGGAATCCTAGTGGCAAGTGGGAGATGCAATGGGCTAGAAAGTCAGCAGCCTAAGCCCACCACTTGCCCCATGGAATAAAGCTGATACTTTCTGTCCTTGCAAAGATTGATTGCCTGGATGAACCCTGGAGAATAGGTTCGACTCTCTCCTAGGAGTGGTTGTGAGTCAGAAGCATCTTGACAGCAGTGGGTTTGATTTTAGTTTTGATACTTTAATACCAGGTCATGGTCTTTTCAATCACCTCTTATCCATGAAAAAGCTGGATAATGAATGAGGAGGAATGAAATATAATTCATTTGAATTATGGTGTTGGCAAATGCAGTAGTTACACAATCTGATGTCAATTTGAGAGGATTGAGAGTGAAGGGGTGGAGCAGAGTCTGTCAGTCAGCTCACAGGCAGTGAGGCCTCTCTGTGGGCATAGCCTGCTCTTGAGAATTCTGGGAACTCCTGGATTTTCCTTCTTGGAGGCCAGAGACATCTCATGCTACACACTTCCTTGGAGACACTCCACTGACAAGGCTCTATCCCTGCAAGACAACCCTGAGGATGAGCTACATGGACCAACCCTGATGCAGCCAGCACCCTGGACCGGGAGAAGTCATGTGAAGACCCCTGCCAGCACCGAGATGCTTACTGGATTTACAAGACTTCCCACTCATTGGCCTATGATCATCCTGCAATCCCATCATTGCATGTGTTTAGTGAGTCTGAAGAAGACTTTCTTGACTGGTATCGGACATATGGGCTAATGTCAGACTTATGGACTTGGACTTGACTGGGTTGGGATGCTTTCTTCATGTACAATTACCCTTTATATAAAACCCTTTCTTATACACATATGAATTTCTATGGATTTGTTTTTAAGGCTACCCGGACTAACACAGCAGGGAATAATGAAGGTGCCATGAGCTGACAGAACAAACAAATCTCTCTAGACGAAGGACAGCCAGAATGCTTCTTCGAAGAAAGGATAGTGAGACTTTGTTCTGTATACTTTAGACATGTTACCGGGGGGAACCAGTCCCTGGAAAAAGTCATCATATTTAGTAGAGACTCAGCAAAAGAAGAGGAATATGTCTGAGGAGAATTGAACAGTGGTTGTAGCAATGGGCTGAAATATAGCAGTCATTGTGGGTACGGCACAGAACCAAGCCATGTTTCATTCTGTTGCGTGGGACTGCTATGACTCAGAACTGACTCAGTGACACCTAATGATGACAATATACTAAATATATAGACATTTGGTTACCTAACCATAATGCCATCGTGGCCCAGAATAAAATTAACAATAATTATTTCTATGACTCATTATATTCCCATTTCCTGATTGTCTCCACAATGTGTTTTTATGGTTGGCTAGTTCAAAACAATGTCCAAACAGACTCTACACATTGCATTTTGGTTATGTCTCTTTGTATCTCTTAATCGAGAAAAATGCATCTACCCTCCTTCTATTTTTCATTCTATGATCTCAAAAAATAGTTTGGAACATTTCAGCCTCCATCTGTCTGTTTGTTTCTTCATAGTGACATTTAATTTGTTTCTCTATGCCCCATATTTCTTGTCAACAGAAATTTAGCTCCAAGGTCTCAAATATATTCAAGTTTGCCCTTTTAATTAAAATAAAAATGCAAGAAAAAATGCAAGAATATTTACTCGGTGTGGTATGTATCTCATTTTGCAGCAGAAGGCAAATGATTTCTGGTTTTCCCACTAGGAATAATATTTCCATTGATCATTGGGCTCAGATGGTAAGAGTGTGATTGTTCTCTTGTAAAATTCTCCATAAATTTTTGAAATGTTTATATTCATTCCCTCATTGTCTCTGCTTACATCAATTATTTCATTAGGGATTATAAATTGTGATTGTCTTTTAAATTTATTATTTACTGCTGGGATTTTATAAAAAAAAATGAGGAGCCGTTTCCTTTGTTGCCTCCGGCTCTTTGGTCACAGTGAGGTACATACAGCTCATTCAGAAAATACAACGTCAATATGTAATTCTTTCCTTACATTGTCAATTTTGAAAGTAAAGGTTTATTTCTGATGCTGAGGGGTTTGGAAGTTTGGCAGTAGGTGTTAGTGATTTTGAGTCTTATTACAAACCTAGAGATTTTAGTACATTCATTGAGCCTTTGATCAATTGAAAATTATTTAGTTTGAAATTCACATCGCCTTATCATTTGGTCTTTTAAATTGATGTCTAGGTCTTTGTGCTGCAACTCCATCTTCTTGACTTACTAAGCAGGTAAAGATGGCCCAGATTAATCTTCTACATGTCCTGTCTTGGTCTTTAATTAGCTTAGATCTAATTAAATTTGCCAGGGCTTTAATTTCTGCATAAAATCGTGGATTTTTTTTTAGTAGAGAACAGTTTGGTGTTAGGAAAGTGGGATCATAAATGTAGATCATTAAAGTAACTGGATTCTTGTTTATATTTTCTTCCATGTGCCACACTCCTAATGTCTACCAGAATAGGTGATTGAATTGGCTAAAATTCTTCTTTTTTAATTTTTAAAATTATTTTATTGGGGATTCTTACACTCTTATACAGCAAGTGTATTGAACATATTTGTACATATGTTGCCATCATCATTTGCTTGTCATTGGCCACAGTGCGATTCCACATCTCCCCCAGTTTCTTTGCAACAATCCTGAAGGACAGGTGGGTGTGCACACCTTTGATATGGGGGTGATAAGTGAGAGCAAAACAAGAAAAAGACTGAAGGAGGCCCCTGGGGTGCATCGGGATCCTTGAACTTCTTTTTTGTCTCCCCGTTAGAAGGGGTATACGTTTTCATTTCTCTCTTATAACGGGCCTTGTCTGCCTTAGCCACGTCTTCAAATTTCCCCTTCTCTTTAGCAGACATGGTCTTCCACCTCTCTGAGCACTTCCTAGAAAACCTGAGGAACTGACAGAAGCATCCATGCTGCTTCTCATGTTCCTCTCAGCCAGTTTGCACAAAAGATGCACGTGATGACATTTTGACTCTCAGCTTCTGTGGTTCTCCTTTGCCTGTTCTGTTATGCTTTTATTTCATCCTCATGGCATGGAGTTGCCCAGTGCCTTCCGATTTTGCCAGTCCCAGCACTCTCTATGGAGCGCAAAGTATTGCTGCTGTTGTTTATGTTTTAACATCATCAGTAAGTGTGTCAAGTCTCCTTTGCTTTCTATAACAAACAACTGTGTCATCTGCACCTTGGAGGTCACTAATGACCTTTCCTCCAATCCTGTTATGACTTTTTTTTGCATATAGTCCAACCACTCAGCTTATTTGCTCAGCATACAGAACAAATAAGTTTGGTGAAATACAACCTTGAGGTGCACCTTTCCTGATTTTTAAACATTCTGAATCCCCTTACTCTGCCTAAATGAATTCTTGCTGGTTTGATTAGGATCTTGGAACGATCTACTATTTCCTTCTCTGCAAGCCATACCAATTGCTAAATGATATTAGGTAATACATATCATCTCTCACTGGATGACATTCACTTCCACTGATTCAGATTAGACCCAAATTACCTCCAACCTGTGACATTAGCAGAGATTCCTAACAGCTCCCTCTCTCTTCAATTTTTTTCTCCCCACCAGTTATTTTTGTGCATGGTGTGCACAGAGATTTTTCTAAGGAACTTGCCAAATCCTGTCAGGTATATCCTAGTCATTTCCAAGACCATTGCGAGGTGCACTACTGTTGCTGCTGTAAGGTGCTGTTCCACTGGATCTGACACATAGCAACCCTGTGACCAACAGAACAAAACCCAGTCCCAGGCTGTGCTCCCAATTGCTGCTCTACATGAATACTAACAAAACTATATATGTATATGTATATATATGTGTATGTATGTATGTATGTGTATATATATATATATATCTGGGACAAATCAATGGGCCACTCTCAGAAATCGAAGGAGAAGCTTTCTAGACATTCAAACCAAGATCAGGAAGGGAAGCCATCTGCAATGTGGAGGAGCCACTGAGCATTCTGTTGGAGCGTCTGGTGCATGATTGGGAAGAACTAACCACTTGGTGAGGGTAAGAACCTAGGGGGACAATGGGTCAGATTTTATGTTCCTTGGTAGACACTGTGATTTATTTTCTACCTGGCCTTTAGGGAACCACATGATGGACTAGGCACCAGGATGATTACAGAAGCTGATCTGGCAGGCAGCAGGGCACCAAGCAGGAACTACACCAGAAAGACTTAACCTACGAACCTCACTGAATGAACTCAACCCCAGCCTTCCAAACTGCTTGAACCCTTGGACTGAGGTCTGGGGTACTTGGATGAAAGAGGAAGCAGAGAGGGGCTGTTTCAGGATTGTGGAAGTGGTGGCTGTCATTGGACCTTAGGGGTAAACCCCAGCTCAGTGGGTGTCCAGGATCCCAGGATCACCATTCATGTTGTACCTCAATGCCCACCCTGCAGAGACACGGCTAGTTGGGATCCATTGAGCAGGGATCTACACTTGAAAGAATTGAGCCAGCAGGACCCCCACTGGCATCAACCGCATACTTAGGGTCAACAGAGCCCAACTGAATGAGAGATCTAACTGTGCAGGACAAAAACTCATGACTTGTGGCTCATGGTGGAACTGTACTCACATAGACTCCTCCTTACTGACAGTGTCTGGAGTGCTGGGCATTGGGAAAATTGAGGATGATAATAGTGCAATGACATACCCCAAGAGGACTATTGACAATGCTGTACTTCTTTGTTTATATGGGTTTTTCCTTTCCTGCTTGTAGCTTGTTTTTTTGTTTTGTTATGTTTTGTGTATGTCCTGTTTGGTTGCTGGTTGGCTTATGGCTGCATTGATGCAATTGATATTACAGGGTTGTGATTTTACCATATTGCAACCATCAAAGTAAACAAGAGATGTGCAAACCCCATAGCCAAGCAGATGGAGTCTGGGCTCCTACTTAACTCTAGCCCCAAATTCAAGAACAGTTAACTCTGATAGCATGGCCCTGCTCAATACTCACCCTCATGAAAGGATCACTAAAGAAAAGGGTGCTACAGCAAAATGTGATGAAGAAAGTAGATGGTGCCCAACAATCAAGCGGTATAGTTTCTGGGTTCTTAAGGCTTATATTCAAACATGCAGCCATCTAAGCAAGAAGTCGCCTAATTCCACATGGAAGAAACACACCAGTTTGTGTGAAACAAAGATTACAATTAAATTATTCAAATATGGCAAAGTCAAAGAATCAGAGCTAAAAGTATAAACTCCTAACTTATAGAGGGCTATGAAAGACAGTGGGACCTCCAAGCCCATCTACAGAATATCTACCCAGACTGAGCCACTGGCAGATTCACTTTAGCCAGGCAAGAGTCTCAAACAACAGAGACCATTGTAATCTTGAATATGCTGAATCAAACTGGATACTTGGCCAGATGACATCCTTATAGACCCCATCTGAATTGGTTCTGGGTGCATATACCTTACTTTTTCCATGACAGAAATTTATTTCTGGTGATCTTTTCTTTCTTTCTCATTATTTGTATCGTGGTCTTTATATTATTATTATTTTAGCATTACCACCTTATTTTGGGTTTGCCTTTTTACTGTTTCTGTTGAGTTTTCTAGTTTGTGATTTACAGGAGAAGTGGATGCAGAGTGATAATAACTGATCTGAATGTTGATAGGGGTGGAGGGGTGGGGGGTGGATGATAGGGAGAGAAAGGAGATTTCAGGAATAAAAAAGGAAGGCAGGAGGTGGGAGGGAGTGTGATGGCAAAGCTCATTTTAAAGGCAATTTAACCGTGGGGGGTGATGTTTCCAAAATTATTATAGTAATGTTTTATACAATTCTCCTTGATATAATTAAACAATTGAACTATTGTATTGTGTGTTATGTAACTTGAGTGCCAATAAATATACTATATGAAAACACAACTATACAAACCACTATCTCATTCTGATATTCAGAGTCCTCATCTAATACAAATCTATATAGTCAACCTTTTCCTCTCAACTCAATGGCAATGAATTTGGTTTAGGCTGTGTTTAAGATTACCTGAAATAGCTGTGCTTTAACCACTTTGGATAATTTCTATTTTCCATTCTTTGACCTGGGACACATTCGTCTTACCTTAATACCAAAAATCTGTTCCATTGAGATGCTTCAAAATCCTGTATAGTTTTGGATCTCAACTTACACTCTTCCTCTTCTGCAAAGTCTTCACTCCTAGGATAGGACAAAGGGGAGCTCACTCTCAGTTTCCTTGCACTGTGTCTGTACCACAAACTCACAAGCTCTTTGTGAGTTTTCTGGTTCTACAATTCTTTCTTCTCTCCAATTGGCTAAGACCTCTACTCATTCAAGAGACACAAGGAACACTACAGCCACTACCACATGTAGTACATCAGTGTCTACAACTGATCCTGCACACAACTCTTTCTTTCCATCTGTGGTTCTTGCTACTTTTGAATAGCTTTTAAATTCCTTAAAGTGATTGCTATGCCCTGCATAGTCTTGTCTTGCCTATAATTTTTGGGGGAGAGGGGGCATCCTGGTGGGAGTAGAAAGTCCAGCCTTGCTGCTGGATTTGAACCGCCAACCCTTTGGGCTGCAGTTCCGCACACAACCACTACACCACTGGGATTCAGCCTGCCTATCAATTTTTTCAACCTTATATTTGATTAGCTTTTCTTTGTCCATCCAGATCTAACTAACCTCATTACATTTTTTTTGTGTTCTTCAAAATTCTCATTCTACCAGACCTTTGGACCATAGACACTTTCTTCTACTGACATGATTCTCTTCCTTCTCCTCCTCCTTCCTTATGCCCAGTGACTTTTAGTGCACCTTTGGATGTCAACTTCAAATCAGGTTCTGGTGATTTCCAAGAAGCACTCCTACCCAGACTAAGTTAGTGCTTACCATATTAGATGGGGTACAATTACTTGTTTATTGCTTAGGCTCTCCACTAAGCTACATGAGGATAGAAAGCATGCCTATGCCTTCCAGGACTCCATGTCCTCATTCTTCAGGAGGTTCCAAATCAATTCCTACAGAATTAATGATCAGGCAATCCATTATCAGTCATTTATCATTCTCATAGAATACAGGACATATACTACTTTCACCCCATAACAATTACAACTTCTAAAATGATTTGGATTCCTAGAAGTGGCTTAGGAAATGCTTTTTGAACTGACTAAACAGTGTCTCTAATGAAACAATCGATTTCTCTAGCTGTGCTGAATATAGCGTTTCTTGGCACAGCCCAAGACTCCAATCAAGAAGTTGAATCTGAGGTGTTTTTCCTCCAATGCCCTAATGCAGCTGTGTCTTTATATTTATCCCTTATAAAGATTTCATATAAACCAACTCAAACTCACTGCCCGTGAGAGGATTCCAAATTTATATTGACCATACACAAGTTAGACTGCTTTATCTTCAGTTCTGAGTAGCTCATCATGCCAAAGAGTCAGCAACTTAACTCTAAGGGTGGTCTAGGAACACTGCCACATCTGGGATTGCATTATCTTTTTGTACAATCAAGAATCAGTTATTTTATCGATATGACCATGTGCCTTACAAGGATGGAGACAAGGTGAGTGCAAGCTTGTCAGAAGAACTCTGCTTCACTCGGAACAATTCACTTCCTATACAGCCATGTAGTAAATCAGGAAGATCCTTAATAATGGAACAACTTCACAGCCAGTTACTACTGACTTGATGACACTAAACAACAACTACTGTTAGCATGGCCATTTCTAGTGCCACCTACCAGGTTCAAGTTAAAGCCAACCCAAATCTACTACCCTTAAGCAGATTCCAAATTTATAGCAGTGCCATATGACTGAGATCAGAGTGCACAGAAGCAAATGAAGGGCTAGGAAGAGAGAGTGGAGCACATCCTGGGCCATCCAGCCCTGAGGACGATATTCCTGCTCAGAGCAGCCAAAGCACAGGGAGGACCATACAGCCTGCTCTACCATGAGATACGACATCCCTCACTTAGTTAACCCCACTCTAAGTAGAGTAGTAATTATGGGATCCAGGTAATTGTAGAAGTAGTTCTCCCCATAAGGAGCTTCTGGAAGTGTTATTTTGATAATGTTTTCCCCACTTTATTACATAAGGTGAAAAGGGCCCAGCTCAAACTCTCAAAGAACTTACAGACTGGTTGGGGGAGCCAACATATAAACTCTTAACTGAAATACAATACAACATCATCTGTTATACAGCTATGAGGAAACAGGTGGGAAAAATGAAGTCCTTTTGGCGTAGGGAGCAGAAAGATAATTAGATTGCACTTTGAATAATAAGGAGAATTAAAACTAAGATAAGCAAGAGAGAAGGACAAACATGAGTGAGATTTTGGTGAAACAATAATTGCAGGACTGGTCCAGAAAATATACTGATATGCCTGGTACTTTGAGGATGAGGAGTTTTTTAGGTGGGACAATGTTCAAAGGAGATATAGTGCCAAGGACAGGAGTGGGGACAGATGCTCTGCAAGGAAGAGTCTTTGCGTGTTTTTGGATATGAATAATCAACGCGTCTGTGTGTGAACTGTGTTTTTCCTTTCTTTTAGAAATGGACACAGGATTTTTCCCTTGAGGCACAAGACCTCTTTAACTTTATGTCCATGTCATTTTGGTGGCATTGACCAGCTAAACCTACATTCATAGTCAGTTTCAAGGGTAGACTCGGGTAATCAGTATATCCCATCTGCAGGATTGCAGTAATGGGGTCAGAGGATGGTAATGCTAACCGGAGTGGATCCGATGCCTACCAGAAAGAGAACAAATAGTTGCATTTGCTGGCTAAAGGGAAATAAGTCACCAGGGGTCACCACATGTACAATAACGAAGACAACAGAGAATGAAAAAAAGGTAAGTCCAGCTACGTAATTTTGACTTCTGAATCCCTCCAGACCTGATGGCCTTTTCTATCCCTAGACTTTCCAATAAGTACACCTTTGAATCAGATTATGTTGAGTGGGTTTGTTTTCACTTATAAATTATTATTATTATTATTATTATTTCACTTATTATTTTCTCTTATAAATCTTTAACCAATCAAATACTGCTTTCTCAGAAAAAAAATTGTTTTAAGCTATTGCATGGAGGACTCATTATTGCTTGAGAGATAATTCCTAAAAAGTATGACTACCTTTCTCAGCTAAGTCAGGGATATTTCTATTTCCCCAAACCAAATGTTTCAGATATTAACTTTGTATCTCTGCGGAAGGAAGATGCAATCTATTGAGCCACAGATCTGTAAGGAAATTATTGCAACATGTTTTTGGCCCTAAAGTCAACACTCTAACAAGAGCTACATGTCATTTTCACACAACTAAGATCTGAGAGCACTAGTACCAGCTTTAAAGAATGTGACAAGGCCTTAGCCTTTTACTGGTCACGTTTTCTCTCCGAATCCCCACTGAATGTACAAGACGAGAGAAAAGCAAGATGAAAGAGCTCTTTGCTGCAGACAGCTTTGATTTTTGCCCCAGAACAGCATTACATTTGAAAATCAGCACACTTGCCTGATGGGTCTGGCACCCAGCCAGGTGACAAGAAAGAGCCATTGTTCTGGACAAGGCCACAAGACCGGGGTAGGTGTGCCCTCCCTGGGAAGGCATGCCCTCTCTGGGCAGCCCCAGCGATAATTCCTCTGCTTAGCACCCGGACACATCTGTGCAGGATGCCTGGAGGTTTCCAAGGAGCAAAGAAACGTACATAAAGGCATGGCTCAGGCATGATGGCATTTTTGAACTTATTGTTGCTATTCTTCTGTAATTGTAATGTTTCAAATGTTAATAAGGTATCTTTTGGTGAGGGAGAGGGGATCCCCAGCGTGAGCCATGAGTTGTAATTCCTTCCGAAGGCTGCAATTCTTGAACTTCATCACAAGTCCTACTCATTTTCAGCAAGCAAGGTGGCATGATCTACATACCACAGGTAGTTAATTAACCCCCCTCCCATCCTGAGACCACATTCTTCTTCTTACAATCCAGCTGCTTTGATGAGTTACTAAGCATACAGCGATGGGGAGAGGCTACAACCCTGTTGTACACCTTTCCTGATGTGAAGGCATGCAGTGTCCCCTTGTTCTGTTTGAGCAATTATGTCTTCAGCAGGAGCACAGTCAAGTGTTCTGAAACTTCCACTCTTCTCAGAGTTAGCTATAGCTTATTGTGGTCACACATTCGAATGCCTTGGCAGAGTCGATTGAAAAAAAACCAAGGAAACACATCCCTGGTATTCTCTGCTTTGAGCTACAATCCATCTGACATCAGCAATGATATCCCTTGTTTCACGCACTCATCTAAATCCGTTCTAAAACTCTGCCAACTTAAGAGACTCCTCAAATAGCCCTTTGTGCGGAAACCAGCTGTTTGCTGCAGATAGGTGCCACCAAAATCAGTCCTGACATTTAGCGACACTATGTACAGCAGAATGAAACACTGCCAGGCCCATGCCATCCTCACACTTGCCCTGGCCATCGCCTCAATCCTTCTTATGCAGTAGCTTTCTCCTTTTTTGGCTTGCCTTCCGTTTCTCAAGCTATTATGCCCTGTTTCAGGGACTAGTCTCTTCTGTCAATACGTCCAAGGTATGTGCAACAAAATCTCGCCACGTTTCTAAGGAGCATTCTGGCTTTGCTTCTAAGACATGTTTGTTTGTTCTTCTGGCAGTCCATAGTGCTTTCAATATTCTCCGTCAGAACCATACTTCAAATGCGTGAGCTCTTCTTTGGTTTGCCTTCCCCATCATTCAACTAATTTGTGTTTTTGTTTCATTTGTTTTGCTACTTGCAACAGAAACAGCCCCGATTAATTCTTTTACTGTGCTAAAGTAAGGGAAATGCCTGGGCTGGACGATATCTGAAAACTGTATGAGAGCCTCCAGAAATCTTTTCTTTCACAGTTTCACCCCTGCCTAAGTAAGCTCTCCCTTGAGCAGCCTTACCAATTCAGTTCTGCCTCTTCCTGTTACCTTCGTAGGCAGTCCCGGCGGAGAGGCGGCTGTCCTGGTTCTTGAAGAAAGCAATCCTCAGTGCCTGTGCTGAGCATGAGCTGGCGCCACTTTCTCCAGAATAGACCAAGGAGCCCCTAGATCAGCTGACCATCTTCCTGCCAACTAAACCCAAAGGAAGTTAAACCCAAAAGAAACACCAAGCATTGACTTCTCAAGAAATGTTCCTCGGATTCTGGTGTTTTTATTTTTCCTCATGTTAATGATAGGTTTAAAGCACGCTCTGGGGGTGTCCTCGCTAGACTGCTAGCAGCAAACCCAGCAGTTCAAAACCACCAGCCACTCTGCAGGAGAAAGATGAGGCTTTCTATACCCTTAAAGACTGACGGTCTCCGAAGCCACAAGGGCTGTTCTACCCTGTCCTATAGAGCCATGTGGTAGTTGCCTAATCTGGTGCCAATTTAAAGATTAAGAGTGTACCAGGATAAGGCCTCTGGGTAGGCATGGCCTCTCTCTCTCTCTGTCCCCTCCCTGCAAGACATTTCTGACAAGAAACCACATGAAGCTACCCTGTTGCAGCCAGAACCCTGGGAGCTGGAGGAATAATGTGGAAACGCCAGCCATCACTAAGATGCCTACAACTACACCACTGGGTCCACGACACTTCCCACCCACGGATCTTCCTGTATCCAGTGCCATTGCACGAGTTTTCCAGTTGATTCTGATGGGGTACTACCCCCTGGCCCCACGGTCTAGTTTTGGTATTCCCTGGGGGCTTTGTTGCTCTCCTCCCCTTGCTGTTCTGTTCCATGCCTTTAGTGTGTTCCCTCAGTGTGGAGTCAGATCAGGTGCCATTCCTGCACCTGTCTCCAGTGTTGTCCCCTGTAGGGCTACAGGTCAGTGAAGGATGTGGTGTCTCATAGTAGGGCCAATCATATCATCCTCTCTGTGCATTACTTGCTCTCAGTGGGGATGTTGTCCTCAAGGCTTGGTTGGCCAGGATATGTTCCATTTTCTCTCCCACCCCCTTCATTTGCTCCTGTGTGCTCTGATAAGACATGTCCCTCTCTCTGAGCCGTAACTTCAATGCTTTCCTCTGAAGTCAATCCTTCTGGGGGAGGATGGGACTGTCCACCTAGTTAGGGTTGGGGCTGGCCCCTCAGACCTCTCTACTGGTTCCCTGCTTCATGCCAGTCTGTTGCATTCACATCTTGGAGCACTGAGTTGAAGTCTGGTCCCTCTTTCCCTGTGGAAATATAAACAATGCCCCCCCCCTTGGGTGGGTTAGTGCCCTGTTCTCCTCCCACCCATGTCCTTTTTAAAATCCCCACCCTACCTTTTCAGTTGGCTACCATGTGTAATAAAGCTCTTTCTTATACATATATAAGTAGGTCTATGAATTTGTTTCTCTAGTTTACCCAGACTAACAAATCTCAAATGAGTGGGAATTATCTCTATGTATGTGAGGTGTTTTTTGTTCTTGTGTGTTTGTTTTTAAGAATTACAGGTTTAGATAAGAGCCTGCACGTCGGCTCTCTATAAGCAATAGATAAAGATAAGGAAGGAATTTTAAGATGAAAGAGGAATCTAGTCTCAATCTGGATGTCACTATTCACTGGCTGTGTAGAGTCTGGGTAGAACAAATGATGAAGCATTCAGTTGTTAGTCAAAACGTTGGTGGCTTGAACCTACCAGAAGTTACATAGGAGAAGACAGACTGGTGAGCTTCTGAGATGTCACCATTTTAAAAACCCACGAAGCAGTTATATTCGACACCATGTACAAGGTCACCAGGAGTCAAAACAGAGGCCACTAGCAACAGGGAGCCATATAATCTTGGCCTCTTCAGAGTGTAGTTTCATTGTGCATAGCGTGAAGGAGCCAGATTTTTTTTTTACCTTTTTAATGTCTATTTGTCTAATAATAGTTTGTCAGCATCCTTGAGAAAATATGTTTTGAGGACAGATAATTCAGGATAATTTACACTGTGATTTACTTGCATATTATGTTGTCCAAGTGTCCTAATCCCTCTGCTCATTGCTTTCATTCTCTATAAATTGGTGAAAACAAAATATGTGTATTTTAAGTATTAAATAAGATTACATACCGAGTTATTTAATTCACAGCAGGTGTTAAGTAGTAACCTGTTATGATCATCAACTTGAAACTGTTTATAATTTTATAGAAAGTCTCCCAAAGTGGTAATGCAAGATGAGACCTCTCTCAAATCCAGGTGCTCTGTTGTGTAGATGGACTCCAGGCACTGCTTCAAAATTAGAGTCCAGGATGAACAACACACTGCAGGGAGTGCAAGAAGGAATTTCTTCGGCATCATTTCTCTTCCTTCTGAGCACAGAAATAAAAAATATTGAAGAAGAAAAATATATGTGCATGAAGGAAAAGCTCTTTCCTCTGATGAGATCCCCCACAAGGTGTGTGTTGTTTGAAAAGGGTGGACAAGTTCTGGTTTCCTCCATACAATCCAGAACCTGTTACTGTGGTCAATGAGGTAGGCCCTGGCCCTTTCTAAATACTTCATGAGAAGCTAGCATGTCAGGCTGGTACGAGTGGATAACCCAACTGCTTAACTCTAAGGTTCCAGGTTCAAACCTAGCGCTTATCCGGAGGAAGCTCAGAAGAAAAGCCTGGTGATGCACATTTGAAAAATCACCCAATGGAAACGTGATGGAACATAGTTTTTCTTTAACACACACAGTCGAAGTTGCTTAGAGGGGAGTCTGCAGGAAAGGTAAACATGTTTTTATGCGCTAGGCTTCAATATCTCCCTGCAGACTCCACAGCCTGAAAATACTTCAGTGTAAAGTCCTTATAATTCCTTGGTCATGGCATCACAGCATTTGAATGTCTGAGGGCTGGTTGTTTTGGGTTTTGTGTTTTGAACTCTTAGTCTTAGCATCATGTTGTCTGAAAATGTAGACATCAGTGGGATGACTTGGAACTTAACAGTTATAATATGGAGCTCAGCAATGTTAAAATAGTTCCTTTAAGAGTTTTTTTTTCTTTTAAATAAGAGAGGTATAGAAATCCAGTCTTAGACATCTTAAAACAATAAAAAACAAAAAAGACTTCCATGTTTTTTCAGAGCTTCATTTTTCAACATGCATCTCGAAAAAGCATGACAGAAGCAATTGCATTTGAGAGCAGTGAAATTATACTTAATATAGCAATAAGCATAAATCTCTCCTCAGCATCATTTTACTTCGAACAGTCTTAAGTAATATTGAAGAGATGTTTAACGGGAACATAATTTTCCCT
Source organism: Nesogale talazaci (assembly GCA_004026705.1). Taxonomy (NCBI): domain Eukaryota; kingdom Metazoa; phylum Chordata; class Mammalia; order Afrosoricida; family Tenrecidae; genus Nesogale; species Nesogale talazaci. The sequence goes on along the minus strand of PVJH01000167.1, from coordinate 307,578 downwards.
TCACACGAAAGAAATATAAAGAAGACCAGAATAATTTATGACACCTACATCTCTCGCCCAAACATGAAACAGAAAGAGATCAATTTTCTTACCACATGAGATGGTGACATACTGGGGAGAGAAGAAGAATTAGTTGATCCCTTCGCAGGGCATGAAACATATCACAATATATTGGGTCAACTTCCTTTGCAATGAGTACAAAGATGGGTCACTTCTAGGTGGGTTGCCAGGTAGTTGTCTTGCAAGGTTTTTTTAGCACTTCCAGTGGTGTGCTGGACCAGGTAGACTAGAGAAACAAATTAATAGACATGAACATGGATATAAGGGAAAGGTTTATATATAAACATTGGAAGGGAACATTGAGAAAGCATGCCAACCCAGTCCAATTCAAAGTCATAAGTCTGATATTAGACCATATGTCTGATACCAGTATATAAAGTCTCCTTCTGACTCAAGTCCAGTAGAGGTGTCCTGGTGCTGGCAGGTGTCCTGGTGCTGGCTCCTCATTTCCAGGGTTCAGGTTTCATCAGCAGTATCCATTGGTGGTGGGAACATCTCAGCACTGGCAGGGGTCTCTCTGTGGGTTCTCCAGCCCCAGAGGTCTGGTTCCATCAGGGCAAGCCCATGTGGCTTCTCCTCTGGCTCCTCCAATCTCCAGGAATCAGGATCAATCAGCATGCTGTCATCTTGTCTTGTCAGTAGTTCATCTTCTGGAAGACTGACTCCCAGAGACTGAGAGTCAAGTCTCTCTTCTCCAGTTAGGAAAAACTTAGAGCCTTCCCAGAATTCTCAGGTCAAAGCCATGCCCACACAGAGGCCTCATTGGCTATCTCCAGATTAACAGGCTAGGCTCCTACCCCTACATCCTAATCATGAAATTGACATCATGAATACATGACTGCCACAAGTAGTGTATGCATTTATGAAAAATCTCAATTGGGTACTCCATCGTTTCTCAAACTCCAAACTCATTGCCATCAGTTACCACTCAGGGCGACCTAGAGGGCAGAGCACAATGGCCCGCTTTTGGGATCTCCAAAGCTTGACATCTTTATGGGACCAGAAATGGTCATCTCTTCCCCACAGAGTAGCTGCTGAACTTCCAGTCACTGTTGCCACCTAATGAGTCATCCACTTTGTCCCCAGGCTGCTCTCTTTCACATCTATGAGCATTATTTTTCATCAACGTCTTCAGTGTAGTTTAGCTTTCTTCTATCAGTTCATGCTCATCTGGAGTGCTCTTGCTTCATGAGTTAGAATCAATTCAATGGCCATGGGGTTGTGTTGTTTTTGAAGCCATTTCTTTTGGGAATAGTCATTCTGTCTCTTCCATTTTTCATATGATATTTCCTGCATTGTTTAAAATTTTGCTTATAGAATCTTTCAATATTATAGCCGGAGACGTGAATTTCTTCCCTTTGTATTTGTTGGCTTGAGAGAGTCCAGATCTTGGCACATGGCATTGTGATATCTTGTCTTCTCAAGTCACCCGTGAAGTCTTTCATCCAGTTATTTTACTTTAGCATTTCTTTCATTCATTTTAGCTGCTGTATCTTCAAAAACAAGTCTCAGTCTCTTCTAACATCCATTTGGATTCCCCCCCTTTTTTCTTCTCCTTTTAATGACTGTTTGCTTTTTTCAAGTATGATGAACCCGATGTCATCCCACATCTTGCCTGGACTTTGTTATTGTTGTGGTGGTGGTGGTCCCGTGTATCATTTTATACTTGAGAAGTTCTCTAAATTCAGGTGAAATACAAGGTTCTACTTAGGCTTATTTAATTTTCTTTAGTGTTAAGGTTCTACTTAGGATTATTTAATTTTCTTCAGGGTTAACTTGAACCTGCATACTAATATTAATATTCTGTCTGGCTTGTTTAAGTTGATGATATGGAGTTTTTTCATTGACTCTTTCTATGATTATAGTCAAATTGATTTCTGTGTACTTAATCTGGTAAGGTCCATGGATATAATATAATCACTGTTAATGTTGTTGACCAAAAGGTATTTCTAATGAATATGCTTTTTCCCCCCCACACACCTAATATGAAGATGTGGTTTTTATTTATTTATTTATTTATTTTAGGCATCACTTCCCTGGTGGTGGGTGTAGGAGACCCAGCGTTTGCTCCTGTGAGCGGGAATTGAACCTCCATCCCAGTGGGCAGCAGTCCCGCGCACAACCACTATGCCACCGGGGCTCAGAATGAATATGCTTTTTATATTAAAACATGCCAGGATCATTTCTGTCCCCAGACCAATGACCTCTCTGCTTTATTTCCAATTTTGCATTCTAATCACCAGAAATTATCAATGGATGTATGGTGAATCTCAGAATTTAAAAGTTGGTTAAAATTTTCCATTTTTCCATCTTTGTGATTACTGGCTGTTGCATAAACTTGAATAACAGTCATATTAAATTTGCCTTCCTTGTAAACATATGGATATTATTCCACTACTGACATAATTACATACACTTTAAAATAGATCTTGGGGTGTTCTTTTTGACAATGCAATATTACTACTCTTCAATTTATTGTTCCTGAAATATGAGGTCAAAGGTTTGTCTGATTCAAAATGGACACTACTGGTCCATTCAACTCACTAATGCCTAACGTATCAATTGTAACCATTCAATGTTATTTCTGATAGTCTCCAATTTTGCTAGATTCATATACCAAACATTCCAAGTTCAATTATTAATTTATGTCTGCCGCTTTTTTCTTCTTTTGAGTTTGGCTCCATCAAAGGAAGGTCCCCAAAGCTTTCTTTCATCCATGTCATTACAATCGACCTGACCCTGGGGAGACGGCTCTTCCCTATCTGTATTCTGGTATTTTGAGTATCTTCCAGACTGATGGACTCACCCTCAGGCATGATATCAAACAATCTTCTACCGCCAGTGATAAGGTCTTCACTGGGCACTGTTTTTAGAAGTAAATATTCAGGTATCCTAGTCTGTCTTAGCGTAGAAGTTCTGCTGAAACCTGGCCATTATGGGTATCCCTGTTGGTAATAGAAACACTGATGACATAGCTTCCAGTATGGCAGCACCATTCAAGCCATCACAGTTTGATGAACAAGCTTGGGAAGACTGGAGAAGATGCATTGGACTATGGCATTGGCAAAGAATACTGACTATGCCATGATGGCATGATTGCAGAAGAACAAACAGACCTGTTTTAGAAAAAAGTACAGCAGGAACACTCTCTAGAAGTGAGAACAGCATGACTTTTTTTGTCATTGTTCTCAAATATTCCTTTTTTAAAAGATTATTTTATTGGAGGCTCATACAACTCTAATCCCAATATATGTATATACACATTGAGTCAGTATTTACATCTCTTTTTTTTGATAGCCAGACTTCTGAAGGGATGTAGAGGATTGAATACTGTGGACATGTTCTTGGGCAGGGTTAGTCCCTGGAGAAGAACATTATGCTTGGTAGAAGTTCAGCCAAAAAGGGAAGACCATCAGAAAGATGGATTGACCCAGTGACTACAATGATGGAATCAATCATAACAATGAATTTGAGCCTGGTACAGGATCTGCCAGTTCATTTCTATTGTACCTAAGGTTGTTATCAGTCAGAACTGATTGATGGCATCTAAAAACTACAATGAAGCATGAAAACATCTAAGAACAAACCATCCTGCTTAAAAATACAGAAAGATAAATAAGTTAAATGTGAATACATTTGATCTCAAAACCTTCCCTGACTTTGTTCCCTCTTTGAAATAATAAGCTGCTCCCATCCCAGTCAAGCACAAAGAGCTTGGATTCTTGAAAGGGTTATAGCCTCAATTTCAGTTACAATGTTCCCGACAGCTGGAAAAGTTCGGTATCAGACTATTTCCACTGCAGTTTTTAAATTTAATTACTTCCTTTTTCACACAAAAGCAGTAATGTTTCCAAGCAGAGTTCAAAATTTGGGGCATTTATGTGGAAAGCAAGCATGGGGTTAACACCATTCCCAACATTTTCCTCAATACTCCTGCTCATCTGCAAAGTGTATTTCTCTAAAAAAGATATAAGCTTTTTCTCCCTAAGGCCTACATGATGCAGAGTGTATGCCCTAAAATTTATTCTTTCTGGAACATTCTTATCTAATTTCAGCCATGAGTGCTTTCTACAGATTCTTTAATATTTCATATATATCATATTATATATCAGGAGTCCTCAGTTAAGAATACATTGCATTTCAAAAGTCCTTGTATTAACTCTTTGAATTTCTGTCTTTCCCAATAGGTGCCATTTGCTGCCAAGTTGATTATGACTCAACAGAACTCGTTGTGTGTTTGCTGTTCAATATTACTAATGGGATTTTTCAAGAAGTGGTAGTTTTGGGTTAGTCCTTTCTTCTGAAGTGCTTCTGGATGAATTTGTGCTTCTGGATACCAAGTTCTTAATTAATGCAGTGTATTAATTGTCCCAGAGGTAGACAAATAGACCCACATGTCAGAATAAGAATCTAGAAATTGACCCACACATACAAAGACATTTGATTGGTGGCCATGGTGGGACCTCAGTGTAGTGAAGGGAGAATAGTCTTTTCCATCAATAGGTTAATAGGATATACACAAGGAAAAAATAAAGATGACCTTTATTTTACATTATCATAAAATCAATCCCAAATAGATTGGTGACCCCAAAACATTTCAAAAATACATTGAAGAATAGCATCATTATCTGGGAGTAGTCAAAGGAATTTGAAATTGGACATAGACAGCATTAACCATAAAGGGGGAAAAAGAATTTATCAGATTACATTGATGTCTGTTCATCTAGTGACATCACTTAAGAAAGTAAAAAGTCAAGGGATGGATGAAAACAGTATCTGCAATACTTTTTTCCACTATATTTTCCATAGAGAATTATTTTAAACCTATGAAGAAAATGTACCTACAGAGATGACTACATTTAGTCAGTTCAGGAAAAAGGATACTAAAGGACAGAAAACATAAAGAATTCTCAATTTCTTTAGACATCTGGAAAACGCTAATTTGCATGACATGTAATGCCACACCACCCTCCTTTTAATGACTAAAATGAAAGGGATGAGTGTTGCTACATTCTACGTGAACTAACTGGTTGATTTCCCATCAACACTGTGAAATGCTATTTGGTCCATCTTTGTGCTATCTGTCTTGGAGAAACTGGTAGTCGATAACTACAGAAACTGAAAGAGGTGGTCCATCATTTCAATTTAGGAAGATACCTTGCAGAACTTTCAATGTCTATAACCAATGATTGCTACAAATGATAACATATATGAATCTCCTACACATTTTAAAGAAGACAGCTGGCAGGTACAAAGAGCACATATGATTTATATGTATGGTTTAATTTGTCTAAACATCCCAAGTCTGATCTCTGATGTGAGGAGTGAAAATATTGGGTAAAGGTAGTGAGTAGTTGAAACCAGAGGGAACTTTTGGGTCCCGCTGTTTTGTGTCTTTTTTTTTTAATCGAGGGTCAGCTGCATCAGTGTGCCCAATGTATGAAAACCCATCGGTGTGCACTGTTATTGTTTGTGCCCTATCCAGTAAGTAGGTATGCTTCAATAAGAAGGTAGGAAAAAGCTAACGGTGGAAGTAGGCGTCATGGCCATCCACTGATACGTGTATATAAAGAGTCTGCTAAATCAGAACAATAACAAGATGATCAGGAAAGGCATGTTTCAGGGTTGCAACCTTACACTCTGCTTATCCAATCTGCAAATAATCAGGGAAGTCAGTGTATCTGAAGAATTCGGCATCCGGTTTGGAGGAAGGCTTACTAACCATACGCTATATGTAGATTTTACCACTTTGCTTTCTGGAAGCGAGGAGGATTTGAAGAACTTTTTGCAGCCTTCAGTTTGGCCCACAACTGAATGCAAAGAAAACCCACATCCTCACAATTGGACTTTAGGTGACATTGTGGTAAACAAAGTGTGATGGTGTCAAGGATTATATCTTGCTTGGATCCTCAAACAATGCACCTCAGAACAGATGCCAAGAAATCAAAACAATGAACTGCACTGGATACACCTGCTGCACAAGATCTCTTGAAGGTGTTGAAAAGAAAAGATGCTACTTGCACAACTGAAGTGTGATTGACCAAGCCATGGTATTTTCAATGACCTCATATGCACAGGAGTGAAACATTAAATAAGAAAGACTGAAGAAGAATTGATGCATTTGAATTATAGTACCAGCAAAGAATATTGAATGCACCAGGGACTGCTACAAGAACAAACACATTCGGTCTGAGAAGGACAGCCAGGATGCTCCTTACAGGCAAGGATGGATTCGTCTCACACATTTCGGACATGTTGACAGGAAAGACAAGTCACAGGAAAAGAGCATCCTGGTTGGACAAGTCGCAGGGAAGTGACAAGGAGGAAGGTCTTTGATAAGATGGCTTGACGCAGTAGCTGCATGGGTACACTTGAACATGGAACCATTGCAAGGGTTGCACAGGACCAGGCAGTGTTTCGTTCTGTTGTACAGAGGGTCATTCTGGTGCAGAGCTGACTTGATGGCTCCTACCAATACCAACAGCATGTCAAAAAATGTACTATTGTTTAGCCACAAGAAACAAAGAAGTTTTGACACAAACTGAAACATAGATAAACCACAAAAACAAAAAACAAAACAAAACAAACCTATGAAAATATTATCTTGAGTGAATTCAGTCAGTCACAAAAGGACAGAAACATTCCCAGGAGTGGGCAGAAAGGGAAAAGGAGAAATCAGTGCTGAAGGGATATGGAGTCTCTCCTTAGAGTGAGGAAAAAGCTGATAATCGGTAATGTTAATATAGAAAATGATAATGTTTGCATAACATAGTGAGTTTAAATAATGTCACTAAGGTGTATGCTTAAAAATACCTGAGATTGCAAATATGTTATTTATGTATTTTACCATAATGGGATAATACATAGAGTCCTATTGACTCTTAAAGGTCAGATACTGAACACAACATTGGATTTCCATGTAGGGTCTTGCATACAACTAAGCACAGAACTAGAGCTCAGTGAATCCATTAGCTGCAAAGAGTGAAATAGAACATAATGAATTGTATTCCTTTTAGGGAAGCATAACATTATTAGTTTCAGTTCATCCATTTTATCTCTGGGAGGGAAGAGACTGTTTGCCATGGCATGTGCCAAGACTGTCAACTATAGAAGACAAGCTCTTTCCTAGCAAGAAACACATATGGAATTCCCCCCTCTTATCAGCCCATATTTTAAGGAAGTACTCCCAGACCATGAAGGAATTCTTTCCATCAAGAAAGGAATGAGTCAACCAGGGTGCAATAAAGCATTGATGAAGCACACTGTATTCCTCTGGTTCTTTGAGGCTTTTTCACTCTCCATGACCATGACCTATTGCTGCTTCTCAATTCAGACTAGACCGCAACATGTACATAGATATAGATAAGAGATGGAAGCTCACAACACACAGAATCCAGGAGCAGGAGTGGGAATACTGATACCAGAAGTGTAGGGGAAAGAGGGGGAAAGAGAGATTAGGAAATTTGATCACAATAATAGACACATGACCACACACCCCTCACCAGGGGGAAGAACAGCAAAAACATGGGGGAAGGGAGACAGCAGTTGGTGTGAGATATGAAAATAATAACAATGTGCAATATATCAAGGGGCTTTGGGGGGTGGGGAGAGGAGCTGACACCAAGGGTTAAGTAGAAAGTAAATTTCTAGAAAAGAATGAAGGTAACATGTATGAATTCGCCTGATGCAAGCAACATGTGGATTATGACAAGAGTTGTAAGAGTCCCCAATAAAATGATCATTTAATAATATTTTAAAAAGAAAAATACATATGTGTAAATGATAGTTAGGGGAGTAAATGATGATTATTAAATATTTTTCTTAGATATTATCTGGTCTTTTCCTCTGTTGTCCATCCACTTTCAAGATGGGGCAAAGAAAGAGGCAAAGGGAGAGGCTGAATCTAAATCTACAGAGTGAGTTCTGGTGGCCCTGAGATGAGGACTCCCTTCTTATGAATGCAGGCCTGTGCTCTCCCTCTTGCATGAGGTTTCTTCAGGGGTTTGCAAGAGTCATCCATTGGAATTTATGATATCTCTGCACTTCTTACTGCAATGTCGCTCCTCACTCCATATCATTTCAGCTCTCTTCAAGGAAAGGACTAGACCTCTGCAAAGCCCAAGGACTGACACACATTCGGCTTTCCACAACCACTTACCAGTTGCTCCAATCAACCACCCATGAGTTCACACATCCTCCAGAATTACATTTTCTCAGACCATGTAAGGAAGAAGAGATGACAAGGTGAAATATTATGAAGATGATCCTTGGGAGAATTCCTTCTATGCTAACAGAGACACTCCTGGTCAAGTCAACAGACCCGAATGTCCCCCTGTCTGCCTTATTCTGTGAACTAATGCAGTCTGCTTACCATGGATGGAGAGCTTAAAACTGAAAAACTTAACCAAACCCACCTCTGCTGGTGTGGTTGCTAGTGCTTCATTGACATGGAAGTGGAAATCAAAGGAGACAAATGGCATTTTAAGTTTACTCAAGCTCATATTCATTTCCCGTCAAATTCCCATTTCGCCCCTTAAATGGGAGAATTTTAGCTTTTGGCTCGTTATTTATTATCATTTCATTCCTTTGCAATGGAAACCTGAAGCGGTTTGATTAAGAGATTAAATAACTTGCTTTTTCAGCACTAAAAATAAATCTGTAAACCTAGGTATGGGTTGAATTAAGTTTCAAAAGATTTGGGGTTCTGATCAAATCTGTAAACACACTATTGCCAAATATTTTCCCCTCTCAAATTGTAAACACATGCATCATTTCAGGAAAATGAAGCACAAAGATTTCAAAGTCACTGCTAAAGAGCCAGGAGTTTTCTAAAGAGCCTTTTCCTCCACAAGTAAAATAAACAATTTTCCCCCTAAAATAAAACCAGTCCGTGAATAACCTCATGTCCTTACCGGCCGGGCAAAAGCTACAGATATCAATTCAGCCAAATAACTTCAGTTTTTCCAAAGGAATGTTTCTCACAAAAAGTATTATCAGTTGATCATAGCAGATGCCCTGTTTTATGTGTCAAGTGCCTTATTTACTTTTGAAAATAATTCTTAGATGAAGGCAACATTAGTTCCCCAGAACCTGAGTCTTTTGCTTAATATTTCCAAGCAAGAAGATGGCAGAGCGGAGATGTCACACCAAATCTGTTTGATTTTAAATTCAATGTTCTTTCAAGACAATTGCCATCAACTGTCTTGGAGTTGTTTAAAGTAAGAGATATAAAATTTTTAAAAGCAATAAAATCAATAGCAAGGGAGCACAACACTTCTTTTACTCTGTCTTGATAAGAAAAAGAAGAAAACAAAAGGAAAGGAAAAAGAATAAGCATTATGAAATGGAGCCTCTAAAGACAATTTAAGTTTTGAAGTGTTTAGCTGTCTCTAGCCAGGACCCCAAAGTGGTATGTGTAGGATCCTCTCCAGGACTTCAGAGTAAATTGGTAAAGTTAAATAAAAGGACAGAACTCACCGCCAAAATGAGTATCAGCTGTGAATGTAGCACAAAAGCATCTCTTCTGCAATTTCATGCAGGACGGACTCCTAACAGTAGAAGTAATACTCAGAGGTCAAAAATGGCTTTTCAGAAGTGATTGAAATAGATCAAAGGCAATGTGTCAGAGAACACTGCATCCTGATGAGGTCACATAACTTCATCTCCACTCAGCATGCGTTTAATATCAATCAGACACATTTGAAAAACTCATATATGCGTGTGCGTACTAGGTATATCTTTAAACCTGAAAACTACCACGAGAAATACGAACAGGTAAAATCACAGAGGAGGAGATTAAAGCAATTGTGATTATTGCCTGGGTCCTGGTGTCAGGTCAGAGTCAGAAATTAGCATTACCTTCATGTGTGAAGCACAATTGGCTTTCATAGAGGGCAAAGGTTCTCCCAGGGGCCATAACGAAATTGAACTAGCCAGAAGGATTCTTCTTGCACCCATTCCAAAGGGACTGAACAGAGTGCAGCGAGAACTATACGTGCAATCGTACAGGCTTATGTTATGTGATTTTTTTTTTCTGCCTGCCAATACTCATCGCTAATAAATATTATACTTATCACTATTGTGGCAAGGTGGAGGCTCCCTCTGAGGGTTGTAGGGAGGAGACTCCAACCCTGCTGGATCCCAGTGGAAATAGTGCCAACAGAGGCAGCCTCTCAAGAAGCACTCTTCCCTTCGGGGAGGTGCTGCAAAGAAAGAGGAATGACGCAATCACGTGGCGCTTTGGGTCTAATGATCTGAACATTCCAGAAAAATCTAATCACTATTCAGAGTTCTCCGGCATGCATGCTTGGATGCCAGAGCCTTAAAACTGGATTCCCAAGCAAGAGGGAGGCAAGCCCTGGGTCAGGCTAATCTACAGCACAGATGTCCATGTCTCTGCCTGCCCTACTCTATGGGGGCATTGAGAGGCAAGCGAGGTCATCCCACACATCTGAGGCCTAGGGGTGACCAGAGAAATTCTCCTTCATGGATAGAAAGGGGCAAAACTATGATTTATGGAGCAGCTATCCTCTGTCCGGTGACGTAACTAAATGATGACAACAATAACGCTTTCAGTAAGCTCTTCGGGTAACTTGATCCATGTGAAGGGTAGACAGGTATTTGAACTCAGGTCTTAGAACAATCCCACTGTGTCTTCCACACTGAGCAGTCTCTGCCACTCTTCTCTGATGTGTGTTTGTACGAGGTGTTTCATGATTCTGTCCATTCTCATCTATGGCACCCTGAGTAAAGATTGCTTTTAAAGGATGAGCTTGCTTTCCACAGGATCTTATAGTTGGATTTAGACTATATCAAAAACATGAAACTATCTTTTTTAATGGGGATAATCATTAATTACAGCTGTGAACTGGGTGCCAGGCTTGCTTTTAACTGATTGTAACATTTACTTGGCTGAAAAGGTCCTCCAGGAACAATTCTTCAATCCCCTCATTCTATTTTTCATTCAAAATTTCAGCAGACCATACTTCATTTAAAGTAATTGTCTGGCCGAGTGGCAAAACATCAGGATGGCAAAATCACTTCTTGAGCAAAGCTACAACTCAGACTTTTCTTCAGCTTCTCTGAAGCTGTGTAAGAGCAAGCTGAGGCATGATGTTACCTTTGGCCAGTCATGAATCACTCAGTCAAATACCTGACTCAGTAAAGTTCAGACACACCAAAAGGTCAAGAGTAGGATGATTTTTTTTCATCTCTTCCTTTGACTTCACTTTTTCTCCCACCTCCATCACACCCCCTCTTTATTCTATTTCTCCTCCTGTAAAGATATACAATGCTGGAAACCCACAGGGGCAGTTTGACCCTATACAGTTGCTATGAATCAGAACCAACTCAATGATGGTGAGTTTGGCGTGGGTTTTTAATAGTTTATCTATCTCGTTGTTGCTGAGAACAGGCATCGGAAAAGCTGCCCCAATGAACGAGTCTCTCCACGTACAACTTAGTGACATCAGTTACTCTCTCTAAGCTGTGCCATCATTTGCACCTCCCTTTTCCAGTCATTTCTCCCCCTTTACCCTTAAACCACTGCTCCCTAATCTACCAAGTGAATTCTTGTTGGCAATACGGACCCACTTTGATAGCTCATCTTTGTTTTTCACTGGCATTTGAATGAAAGTTTACAAGACATGTTTGTTTTTCAGTCAACGGCGGGTATGTATTTTTTGTTTCATAGCATTGGGGGCAATCACACCTTATAGTGACAGCACCTTTCTCCCTTCCTGTTTGGGTTCCTCATTTCTACTCCTCTCCCTTGCTCCTTCTCGCCTTCTTAATTCTGTTTTGGGGGTCTTTGATACCTTTTGATCTCTTAGGGTTGATTAGATTAAGTAGTACGGCTCCCTTTGGTATTACTAGTTACCTGTCCTTGGCTTGCCTGAAAGGTGATCCCCTGGAGTGAGTTCAGTTCTAGGTTCAAAGGGTATCTAATGGTCACAGACTTTGAAATCTCACTGGTGCCTATCAGACCACTAAGTCTGGTCTTTTATGCTTTAAAGTTCGATTCTCTAGATGTTTCTTCTTTGTTGGCTATCACTTCCCATTGTGATACTGTCCAGCGTGATCTGTAGTAGTAGTCAGGTACTATCGAGTACTCTGATTTCAGGGTAGTTGAGGGAGTGGTTCATATACTCCATCATCGGTCCTTTGGGCTTATGGTTTCCTTCACTTTCTTTGCCACAGATAAGGGGAGACTGATCATCGCATCTTAAAGCTGCTGGTGAACTCTTAAAACCCCAAAGTAGGATGTAGAACACTGTTGTGCTGGCCTCTGTGATACCAATTTACCTTGCTGTTCCTCAACGCAATGGTCCTACATCTCCAAGCTCAGTGTTTTGCCAAAAAGTTTCAGAGCTTCGCTCTTTATATGAGCTATTATGTCCTTGGATCTAAAGAGGACTGAAAAAAACATCGTGGGAAAGTTCTATTATCTTTTAATTCCATCTTTCATGAACCTCCTGAAGCGCTCTCTTATTTACTGCACGTACAAATACAGATGTTGGCATATCCTCTGCCAAACCTCTATAGGCTCATGGATAATCACTACGCCCTCTGGACTCCTCTACTTGAGAATTATTAAGGCTTTCTACTCCCTCAAAGAGTTTTGAAAACCAACAGGGGCAGTCCTATCCTGTCCTGCAGGGTCAACTCAGTGGCAGTAAGTTTTGTTTAGCTGTTTTTGTTTTTACTGCACTTAGCATAAAGTGCGAAGGTTCATCATGTTATGTCGTGCCTTCTTCATAGTTCTTCAAAGTTCCATCAGATTTCACTGGACTATAGTTTGTTTATCCTCTCCTGCAGCAAGGGGCACATGGATTGTTTCTTTTGGTTACAGGGAATAGTGGGGCCATGGATCTGGGCTGCATATACCTGCTCATTGTCTCAACTATCGGATGTATGCTTTGTGGTGGGTTTGTTGGATCCTACGGCATTTTTATTTCAAATGTTGGAGAAAGCACCCAATTACTTTCCGCACTGGTTGTACCATTTTAGAATCCCACCGAGAGTGTAAACCTCTCCACATTCTTGCCCGCATTTGTTGTATGCTGGTTTTTAAAAAATTTTAAATGCCTTTGCAGTTACTGTTATTGTTGGATAAGTTTTAAAGGGTAAGGCTCACAGACATTTCTTCCTGTGTTTGTTGATTGCCTGTATTCTTCTTTGGTGGAGTGTCTTTCATGTCCTCTGCCCAACCTTTAAGTGGGTGATTAGTCTGATTTGTTGTTGAGGTGTTGAAATTTTTCCCTTGTGGAAAGCAGCAACCCTGTCAGAACAAGAATGCTGTCAGCAACAGAACAACCCTGGACCGAATCAAAGCAAGGGAGCTGGCCCTCTGGACGTGCAAAGGGAGCAAAGCACCAGCACCAGGTCACAGTCTACTCACCCTCTCTGCTTTGCTGGCCTCTTTCTGTGAGTGGTGAGGACAGAGATGCTGCCTCAGCAAGTGTAGTGGTCAGCGAAGGATTGATCTGCCTCTTTGGAGCTGTGGCCATTATTCTAAAAAGTCACGGGGAAAAAAGAGAACAAACACACCAGCAGGGCTGGTGGCTTCTCTGCTGGAGAAACAATTACTCCAGATGACGACATGAGTCTTCACTGGACAGCAGAGGACATCACTTTGTCCTTGCCTAGTGTAGTAGTAGTGCATCCCTTCTCTGGCTTGGACCTAATGTTTTGTCTGTAAGGTTACCAAGGAGCCAGAAACATTAGTCAGAGAGGCTAGGAATTGTCAGAGAATTATTCTACCCCCTCTTTGCTATGATGCGAAAGAGCAAGCTCTGGCTTCAGATCTCTGCTTTTAAGAATTCCTCCCCATCCTCCTCCACCACCACGACCTACCCCCCACCCCCCACTACCTCATACACACTTTTTCAACAGTTTGAACATCTAGAAGCCTTATACCTTGTCTCTGGGGAGAACAGAAAGTTTTGCCTCCCACAACCCCCTCAGGGCCATCCTCATAGAGGAGAGATATTCCATCTCCTGTTCTCTGTCACCCATTGATCCGAGAAGGTTGGGGGTCAGGGGGGAGGTACCATTCTAATGATCTAATTATTCTATTCTGATGATTTCATTGAAGGTAGGTTCCATGGGAGAACCTTCTCTGTTCTTTCGGAACAATTGTGAAAAAGAAAAAGCACACAGTTTGGGATAGATTTGTCTAGGGAGTTTTCTGGTTGCTGCGTGTTTCATATGTCGTCATGTGTGAGATATGTTTTTTAAGAAAAGGGCATGTAGCTCAATGCAGCTTCCTTAATAGTCCAGTTAAAACAATATTTTGTGGCTTTTAGGAAGCTCCATGTTTGTGAAAAGAAATTGGGTCCAAGGTCTCCCAAATGTACAACAAACCTGAGTTAGGACGATGTCCTACAATGCTGCGTGCAAAGTTAGACTAGCCTTTTGTTAATTGGACAGTTTTTAAAAACTCACCCCTACAGCCATCAAGTCAAGTCCAACTCACGGTGACGCTCCTCAGGGTTTCTGAGACCATCACTCTTTAGAAGAGCAGACAGCCTCATCTTTCTCGTGAGGAACAGGGCTGGGTTTGAATCACCAAACTTGCACATGGCAGCCCACCCCATCTCACGGTACCATCAGGCCTCCTTACTTGGATAGTTAGTGGACCACATCAAATCTGACGGTCTATAACTGTGATATGAGAATGGAAACCCTGTAGCAATTTATTCTAAGGAAGGTATCTGGAAGATTTCTCACAATTCAGAATTTGCATAACTCAGGACCAATTTTCCCATAAGGGCACATATTACATGAAGTTCACATTATTTCAAATTTTGTGCCTATAGTGACTCTTTCTATCTTATGTCAAATTTGCATAATAGATCTACTCTCTTCTGGCCTTCTGGTTTGTTTGTCTTTTAAGAATCAGGGAGAAAATTCACACATATAAAGCAGTTAGCATTCAAGAAATCCATGGGATCACTGGGGCTATAATTATTAATTTCCTATTTTAACTACTACTGTTGCCATTGTTATTATTATTGCTGAGTACTAATAAAATCAGTACCCTAAACCTTACATAACCTAGCCTTTATCATCTCAAAGGCAATGGGCAAATCTTCCTCCAGTCCAGATCTAATATTAAAAAACATTCTAATTCCTTAAAAATTTGGTTCCTTGGTTATGCATGGGGCTGCAATCTCAAGGTCAGCAATTCCAAACCACCAGCTGCTTCAGAGGATGGGAGAAAGAAGGACTGAGGCTTCCCTTCAAGAGTCATGAAACTCAGAGGCTTTAAGGAGGCCTGGTCGTACAGTGGCTACCCTTTAGGCTGCTAGTCTCAAAGTCAGCAGTTTTGTTGTTGTTGTTGTTGTTTTGTTTTTTTTTTTGTTTTCTTTTGTGGGTATCACTGCCCCCTCGTGGGAGTGGGAGGCCCAGCCTTGCTCCTGGAGAGCTGCTGCTGGATTTGAACCACCAACCCTGTGGGCTACAGTCCCATGCACAACCAGGATGCCACCAGGACTCAGCCCCCAAAGCCAGCAGTTCTAAACCAACAGCTGTTCCATGGGAGGAAGTCTTGAGGCACAATTATTGGGAAGATGTTCCTTTTCTGGTAGGACTACTAAGCTTATATGCTACAAAGCTTGGTTAATCGTAGGACCACCATAAGACAAGAGCTCCTGAGATAAGAAGTAACATTTCCAGAGCTTGGATAACTGTCTATGCCTGAATCTAGCTAAAAGTAGTGCTGGCCTGCCTTTGGTCTTTTCTGTTATGCAAAAATGAATGCTTCGCTAGATTTCATTTAGACTGAATTATTTGCAACTGATAGAGTTAGGGCTATTATTCCATCTCCAGTACTAATATTTCTGCTAGTCTCTCTCTCTTAATCTAAAGAGAAATCTTAAGTGACATGAAAATTTGAAAAGTCGATGTTGTCAACCATCTCTACCAGTCTCCTCTAAATGATCTCTTCGGTCTTTATCCATAGTGCAGTCTCGTCTTTTATGGTCAGCAAATTATGAGAAAGTAAGAGAAGATTTCCATCTCCAGATTTCTGGAACACAAATGGAAACTCATCAAAGACACAGGTATCTTCAAAATATCATGCTGCCGATTGGTGGCAAAGAGGTATGGTGAGTACTTCAGAAATGGAGGTGAAATAAACAAATGGGTCTCTCTCCACTTCATTCTAAGTTGAAGTTATTTAAAGGCCTAAGGTGGATTCTAACTCATGGAGACCCCATACAAAAGAAGAACTACTTCATAGGGTTTTCTTGTCTGTGATATTTATGGTAACAAGTTGTCAGTTCTTTTATTTTTATGGGAACCCTGGAGGGTTTAAACTATTGACCTTTGTATGTATGTATGTATGTATACAATATGATGAGTGCTGTATGAGTCCCCAATAAAATGAATTAAAAAAAAATAAAAAATAAACCATTGACCTTTTTGATTAGCAATTAAGCTCTTAACCACTGAACCACCTAACCTAAGAGCCTTTAGGATCATTAAAAATCCTGTGACTTCTGCATCTCTGATTTAATTTTTGTGAGATACATTTTGGAAAATAGTATATAGCAATTTCAATGACCACCAACTTATTGCATCATCTTTAGTGCTTGCTATCTTAACACATAAGGAAATGAAACACATAATGATCAATATCCTAGGTATTAGTTAATTGAAATGGACTGGTATTGGCCAGTTTTAATTAAAAAAAAACATGTTTACTACAATGGAATGACACAGTAAAAAGAAATGGCACTGTATTCAAAGAACATTTCAAGGCCTTTCTTAGAGCACAATGCTGTCTAGGATTCTATCCACCTGTCCTCAAGGAAATCCAATCAATATAACTATGTACCCCAAATCAAAGCTAGTGAAGTTGAAAAATCCTGTCATCGTCTTCAGTTAGAAATTGGTCAACATGATATAAGATGAATTGATTATTATTTGTAATTGCAACACAAGCGTTCAGAAAAAAGAGGAAAAACAAATCGAAATACATGGTTTTGGTGATAGGAATGAAGTTGAAGATTGCACGATAGCATTTTTGAATACCCACAACTCATCCATAGCAAATACCTTTTTTCAACAACATAAATGCTAACTGCACATATGGACGTCTCTAAATGGAATACACAGAAATCATGCTTGGAGGAAGTAGAGAGACAGTGGAAGATGAGCTAGATTGATCCAGTGGCTACAGCAATCGGATCAATCCCAGGAACAAGTGTGAAGCCCCAGCAGGACTGGGCAGTGCTTCGTTCTGAGTTCCTGTGGTTTGAAACCAGCTTGATGGCACTAACGACAACAGCAAATTTCATGACTCGATGTTCTTAACATACCTTCAATTCACCTTCCATGCTGTGACTAGGAAACCATGCATGTGATTGCATCACCCATGAAGCCAACTTTCTTAGGATGGCTGAAGAGGCTGTTGGTGTCCCGGGGCACGCCTGGCTTTCCAGCTCCAGCTAGTAGAGTTCTCTCCTTGTTGCCTGGACTCGAGGCTCATAGCGTTCAGTTAGATCACCTCAATTGGATCACCCTCTCCTCTTCTCAAGGCCTTTGTATATGCTATGTCTTTGTATATATATGATAAATGCGTTGCATCTCAGGTTTAGGTGAGATTCTTATTTTTTAAAATAAATATATGATCTCCTAGAATTTCTTCCTTTTCATCAGAATAATTGCCTCATAGTTAAACCCTTATTAGATGGTTGTGTGATCGTGTTTCCATCACCAGGCAGTCAGTTTCAGTAGAGTATCAAAGGAGACTCTCCATGTTCAGAATTGTTCACTTATGTGCCTCGCCTGAAATTCCCAGGGATCGAGTCTTCCTGCCCTCTATTCACTTTTCAGCAGCAATGATACAAAGGGCACTTCTTCCTTGAAATATTTCATGTCTCCACTTCTGGTCTTCCATACTCCCAGTCTACCCTTCTTCTCAGTATCCTTTGATGGTTCTATCTCTTTTCTATCCCCTAAACAGTGTTGCCTTCTGCCATTTAATCAGCTAGGTAATCTCCATTAGAGTCTGCATGGTAGATGAAGTCACACAGAGAAAAATAAGACCATTTCCATAGTAATTACAGCAACAAAAACTTGAGAAGGAACTTAAACATCTCAGATAAAAGAAATGGTTAAAAAATTGTGATGGCACTACTTGTAGAATACTATGATGCTGATAAAAATATAAACTATGTAATCTGAGGACATAAATGATTTCTGATCTAATGTTCTATGAAAATAAATATATGTCAATTTATATTATAACAAGTATGCATTATTAGGATAGCATTTGTTATCACTGCAACCTTTACTATTATTAAAAATTAAAACATAGTATTATAACATTTATATAAAAGTGACCATGTGACATTAAAATACAAGGACTGTGTTCGAATGACATGATTATGGGCATTTTTTTCTCTTGTTTTCTGGATTTCTTATCTCTCATAAGAAACCGCTATGTGTATGTTTAGAGATAGACACAGAAAAACAAAGACAGAAAAAGAAACAGCGTAATTCTACTGCACTTTAGATTATAGCAAAGATGAGTATATTCATAGAGATGTTATCAAAAATGGAAACACTGAGAGCCATCCTAAAATATTTCATGTAAGAATTTCCCCTAACTTGCAATATTGTGAGAATTATCACACCTCCAGGATATAAACACCACACTCTTGTAAGATGGTTGAGTCTGCTCAGTAACAGATGGTCCTGCAGCAAAGCTTCCCCCCTGTCATCTCACACGTCCTGCTCGTCTGGGAAAGCGGCGAGCAAGTCTGATGCTCTGAGCTTTCTCAGAGCATCAGAAACAGCAGCCTTCTACTCAGGATCGTCCATCTCACCTGCTGCAAGAAAACTATCACATTCCAGGAAGCACTGGGGCAAACACGAACCTCCTTACTCTACCCAAAGCAGCCACTTCGGCGGCAGGCATCTCTCAAGTACCACAGCAGAGACCAATGACATCAAGTACCATGGCAGAGACCAATGACGTCTGTATTTCTTTCTTTCTTTCTTTGTGTGAGTGTGTGTGTGTGTGTGTGTGTGTGTGTATGTGTGGGTGTATGTGGCATCACTGTCCTGGTGGGAGTAGGAGGCCCAGCCTTGCTCCTGGAGAGCTGCTCCTGATGTCTGTATTTCTTGAGGGTGAGCTTACACCACCAGCTTCTTTCAAGGAGCCCCTTGCTTCATCCTCACAAATGGGGCTGTCTTGTGAGATGGGCACACTTTTATCAACAATCTTTTATCAGTGAAACACAAACAACCCTCTGTACTATAGTACAGGAAACCCTGTGCCTTGGCCACTATCTTTTAACTAAAAAAAATCCAATCTACAAGCTGAGCAGCAACAGCAACAACAGAATCCAAGGCCTCTGTGAGGACATCAGGGTTAGAGGAAGGCTCATTAACAACCTGCGATATGCAGATGCGACAAAACCCTGCTTGCTGTCAGTAAAGAGGGCTTGAAATACTTGCTGATGGAGACCAAAGACTACCATCTTCAGCATGGATTACAACTCAATACACAGAAAATGAAAATTCTCACAACTGAGCCAGTAGGCAATCAGAGTAAATGGAATCAAGATTGAAGCTTTAAAAGTTTTCATTTTACTGGGATCCATAATTAACATAGAAGCGGCAGTCCAGAAATCAAAAGATGCAGTTCACTGGGTCAGTCTGTTGCAAAAGATTGCTGTAAGGCATTTAAAAGTAAAGAGGACTAGCTGCACTTGACAAAACCATGGCATTTCCATTGCCCCATAAGTCTGCAAAAGGTGAACAACAAAAAAAGAAGACCAGAAAAGCATTGGTGTATTTTGGATTATGGTATTATTGAAGAATAATGAAATATAGCACAGACCACCAGAAGAACAAATAAATCTATCTTAGAAGAATAACAAAAACCCTCAGAATTGAGGATGGTGATACTTCATGTTACATACTCTGAATATGTCTTCAGAGGGAGAAGAATCAGAGTAGAAGTTGATGCTTAGTACAGTAAAAGGTCAGTGAGAAAGAGGAAGATCTTCAATAAGATTGATGGGTCCATTGGCTGCAATATACTCTAGTATTATATTTTCTCATAATGAAATAGCAGCACGATGTCATGGTTAAAAATTGAAACTTTGATTCTCAGGGTTCCCCTCTCAACACTACCACCTAAGCTTCATGTGACCTGGAGAAAATGACTTAGCCACTTTGTGCCTCAGTTTTCCATCAATAACTTTGGCCAATAATAATATCACATAGGGTTCTTTGAGAATCAAATAAGCATCATCTATGTATCTATGCATCTATCTATCATCTATCACCTATCTATGTATCTATCTGTCTTCTATCTATGTATCTATCATCTATCTATGTATCTATGACCTATCTGTCATTTATCTATCTATCTATGTATCTATCTGTTATCTAGCTATCTGTCATCTATGTATCTATGTATCTATCTGTCATCTATCTATCATCATCTATCTATCTATCTGTAATCTATCTATCCTCTATCTATGTATCTGTCGTCTATCATCTATCTATCTATCTATCTATCTATCTATCTATCTATCTATCTATCTATCTATCTATCTATCATCTAGCTATCTGTCATCTATCTATCATCTATGTATCTATGTATCTATCTGTCGTCTATCATCTATCTATGTATCTATCTATGTATCTATCATCTATCTGTCATTTATCTATCTATCTATGTATCTGTCATCTATCTATGTATCTATCTGTCATCTAACTATCTGTCATCTATCTATGTATCTATCTATCTGTCATCTATCATCAATCTATGCATCTATCATCTATCTATCTGTCATCTATCATCTATCTATGTATCTGTCGTCTATCTATCATCTATCTATCTATCTATCTATGTATCTATCATCTATCTATGTATCTATCTGTCATCTAGCTATCTGTCATCTATCTATCATCTATGTATCTATGTATCTATCTGTCATCTATCTATCATCTATCTGTCATCTATCTATCATCTATCTATGTATCTGTCATCTATCTATCACCTATCTATCTCTATCTATCATCTCTTTCTTCTCTCTTATCTCGCCGTAAGGTCAATCTACTAAATCTACTAAATAAAACCTAACTCCCTGCCATCCAGTCAATGCGGACTCATAGCAATCCTATGCGAGGGAGCAGGATGGCCCCTGTGCGTCTTCAAGACTGTAACTCTTCACTGGGACAGTAAAGCACAGCTCTCTACCCAGAGAGTGGCTGATGGGTTCTGAGGACTGCCCTTCTGATTGAAGACCAACGCGTAACTATGCCACATAGTATAAATCTAAGTTGTTAAATTACTATATATATATAATTTACAAAAAGTGTAAGTAGCCAGTCAGATTTAAGGAAGCAAGTACTGGGTCTTTTGTAGCTATAATTCACATTCTAAATGGCAGTCCTTAATCAATCTGTGTTCCGTTCATGTAGCTCTATTTGATAATTCATGCAGAAAACCAAACCAAACAAAAGCTGAGGGATCATCTCAGCCTTTTAGCTAAAAGAGCTCATCTCCAATTACAGCAGTGGGGAAAGGGAAGATCTACTTTTCAGTAGACATAAAAAGGAACATCTCCTGAAGATCCCAATTCTTTCAAATCTGAGAGCTGAAGCACTCTCCTTTTTATGGCTTCCATAAAGTAAGGGAGAGGGGACTTCTGAAATGAGATCAAATTTAACAATATCAAGTCTTTACCGATATACTAGTCCTCCTGAGATCTGAGATCACTGACGATATAGGCATGTGTGCAAGATGAAAAAATCCACATAATTGAAACTACTCTTCTTCTGCGGGAAATAAAACAAGTCGATGGACATGTGTTTTTTCTCAACATGGTGAGTCAGGTCAGTAGAGGGCTGGTGAAACAACCCAGATTGGGACCTTCATAGAGAAGAACACAAATCTTCCTTTATTACAAATCATCAGTACTGATAATCATGGAAAAACACATCAGAAAGCATCACATGACATCAAGTTCCTTGCCTTCCAGTATGTAGAAATGCTCAGGAATCTCTACATATATTGCATTAAAATAAGTTATCCTGTAAGTATTAGAGACTTTGGGGAAATTCTATTCTGTCTTGGAATGTTACTATGAGTTAGTATCTTAACACAATTGAGTCTTCCAAATCATGAACATGAACATCATATATGCATTCAATTATAAAGGTTATTTAACATTTATCTCTGTACTGCTTTATCATTTTAAGAGAAGAGGTTCTGAATATCTTTACTCTTAAGCAAATTTACTCAAGATTTTTTGATGCTATTCTAATTGTCATTGTTTTTATAGTTACATTTTCTATAAAATGTTGCTGCTAGTATATGGTAATACAACTCAAAATAAAATAAGCTTTTTCAAAGAATTCATATCCTGATGATAAAAATCACTGTGGATTTATTTTCCCATTTATATTCCCCCTTGCTTTTTTCCTTTTATGATTTGACATAGAAATGCTTTAAAAGCTTTATGTTACCATGTCCAGGGCAAGGCAGACAGCATGACCTATATCCACATGTGACAGTGATATACATTTCAACTGTATACTACATTTATCTGTATTTTTAAACTTTAACTTAATTTCTCTTTGTAAAGGGGCTTTTTGTGTCAGGGACATGTCAAAAAAAGTTTTAAAAGTTTTCATTTGCTAGAGCTGTTCATGAAAAAAATTGAAAATGACTAGAAATGTTATGGTTCCACCATTCTAGAACTTTGATCAGGAGAGGGTTGGTTGGTGTTACTTAGAAGCTAGCTACCAGGCGAATGTCAATTGAAAAATAAAGTATAATTTTAAAGGCAAGCAATGGGAAGCTACCTCATAAGTTGTTCTCTTTTTACATGGAGATGTTCAAAAGTTGGCTGAGAGTCTTAAGAATTTAATCAACAATGGAAAAAAAAAACCCTAACAATGCACTTCTGTTGTTAATCTACTTTACGTTCCGCTGCAGCTTCATTGGGTAGTTCCCATGCAGACTGATGGATTCTTCCTTCAAGAATGGGTGCTACTCTACCTGGACCTTTGTTCTGCCTGGGGAAGCATGCTCAGTTGGCGGCAGAGCAATCTAGAACTACCATCAGGAGCCCTTCACAGATGACAGTGGGAGCAAGAGAGTGATAGATATTCCAGACTCTATCATTCAATGGCACAATTCTGAAATGTCTTCTACAGTCTCAGAGGAATAAAACAGAGCCTCTCTTGCTAACAGGTAACCTGCTGATTGTCATATCTTTTATGGGCTTCCCTCCCTCTCCTGCGGAGAGCTTGGATGTGCAAATGTTTAACAAACTTGATTACTAACCAAAACGTTGACTGCTTGAATGAAAAAAAAAAAAAATCATGGTGGCCTTTGGAAAAGTCACAGCCAATGAGAATCAAATGGAACACAGTTCTATACTGAATCATATGGGGTCATCTTGGCTGAGAATTGACTCAAAGGCAATGGACTTGTTTGGTTTTCCCTCCTTTGATCCATTGGCCCAATCTCTCCAGTGTTTCAAGAGATCTCTTCCAAAAGCAAATGCTTCCACCTAAACTGTTGTCATATAATCTTGTTCTGGAAATAAATAAATAAATTATCACTAGTACCTGCTGGCAAAGTTTCTGTTGTTTTTTTAAAACCCACTGCGGCTCTCAGAAATCCAGTGTTGGGCTTATTTAAAACTGGAGAGAGAAGTAGCATCTGGTTAAGCACACATATTTGCATTAGTGTCATTTCATGGGGCTGGAGATCATAGGATAGACTCTTGGAAGAACGATGACTTTTTCATGGCAAGTACCTTTCTTCAGAACTACACATGGACTTTACCAGATGAAATATAGAGAAATCAAGTCGACTACATCTGTGAAAGAAATGACAGGGAAGCTCAATACCAGCAGCCTGAAGGAGGCCATGGGCCAACTGTGTCAATTGCTCAAAAGTTGAAGTGAATAAAATTAAAACAAACTCACAAGGGTGAAAATATGACCTTGAGTCAATCCTACTTGAAAGTCAAGAATATCTCAAGGACATATTCGATACATTGAACACTAATGACAGAAGGCTTGATGAGCTCTGGGATGACATCAAGAACATTATACAAGAAGAAAGCAATAGATGATTATGAAGACAGGAAATAAAGAAAAGCTCAAAGTGAATGTCAAAAGAGACTGAAATTTGCTCTTAATTGTAAGTACTTAAGGCAAATGAAAGAAATGATGAAGTAAAAAAGCTGAGCAGAAAATTTCAAAGGGAGTTCAAGAAGAGAAATTAAAATATTCTATCAAAATATTTTATTAAATATTTAAAATGAAATATCCAAAGACTTAAGAGTTAGAAAACCAAAAAGGAAGAGCATGCTCAAAATATCTTAAACTCAGAGAACTGAAGAGTAACACAAACATTGAGCTATAGCATTGACAGAGTCTGTAGCCAAAATATTTTATGATGTAGGAAGCATCCAAAGAATATGGAAATTAGCATTATATATTCCTTAGTCATTTCAAGAAGTACTATATGATCAACAACCAATGGTGCTGAAGGACAAATTTCAAGCTACCTTGAAGACAGTGAAAAACAAGCTTCCAGGAATTGATAGAATATTACTTGAAATATTTCAAAACCTCATGAATAAATAACATGTCTAAGCCAAAAAATTTAGAAGACAGATACCTGGCCAAATGATTGGAAGACATCCATATTTGTACACATCCCACAGAAAGGAGACCCAACAGAATGCACAAATCATTGAACAATATCATTGATATTGATGGGTAGATACCATAGAAAATAGGGTGTCCATTGTGCAGCCTTGAAGGTTTGAGCTATCGTCAGGAAAGGATGGTACACTGCGCATGCCCAAAGGCCCAGGCTTTCAGCCCAAACTGCTGCACCTGGATTGGCTCACTTAGGCCAAGTGAATTCAATTCAATCAGTGGGGTCGTCCAGAGTCACCAGCCACGCCTCCTTGTCAAAAGACTGAAAAGGCAGGTCCCTGGAGTCGATCAAGGGTCTCTTTTCTTGAGCAACTTTCTGACAGACACATGGGGATGAGGGATCTTGTAGGTGCCCGTGTACACCTAAAACTTTTTTAACCTTCATAAAACTTGTTTGGATCACAAACCAGACTTCAGCTTGAATTCCTTTTCATGCAGAGCCAAAAACTGAGGTATATATCTCCTCTTGAGAGACCACACAATATCACATACAAGTAAAATTTTGCTGAAAATAAACTATGCTTGCAGCCATACATTGACAGGGAGCTGCCAGAGGTTCAGGTTGGAATGAAAGAGGACATGGAACAAGGGATATATCATTGCTGATGGATCATGGGTGAAAGCAAACAATATCAGAGAAATTATTGATATGGACTCATGTGGACCTCGAACATGGATCAAGTGGCAGTTGTGCCAACAGAACAATGGAATACTCCATGGTTTAGAATCAAGAAAGGTGCATATGAGGGTTTTAGCTTCTTTTCATACTTATTCAATCTGGATGCTGTCCAATAACCAGAGAAGCTGGACTATCTGAAGAAGAATGCAGCAGCAAGATCAGAGAAAGTTTCATTAGCAAATGTAGACATACAGATGACACACCTTGTGAGCTGAAAGGGAGCAGGATCTGAGGCACTTGCTGATGAAGATCAAGTACTGTTGCCTTCATTATAGACTATAATTTAATGTAAAAAAGATAAAAGCCCTCCCCACTGAACCAATAGGTAACATTATAACAAGTGGAGCAAAGATTGACATTGTCAAGAATTTCATCTTGTTTGGATCCATAATCAAAACGCATGGCAGCAGCAATCAAGAGCTCACATGATGCATTGCATTGAGTATATCTGCGACAAAAACCTCTGTAAAGTGCTGGAAAGCAAAGATGTTACTTTGAGTACTAAGGTGTGCCTGACCCAAGCCATGCCATGGTATTTTCAGATTGAAAATTGGACAGTGAATGGAGAAGGCCAAAGAAGAACTGATGCATTTGAACTATGGCAGTAGCAAAGAACATTGAAAATACTATGAATTGCCAAAAGAACAAACAGATCTCTCTTGGAAGCAGTACAGGCATAATGTTTCTTTGAAGCCAGGATGGTGTGAGACTTCATCTCAGCTAACTTGGAGATGTCATCAGGAGGGACCAGTTCTTAAAAAAGGACCTCGTGTTTGGGAAAGTGGAAGAGCAGCAGACCTAAAGGAAGCCTCTTGACAAGATAAGCACACTGACTACAACAATGGACAAAAACATAACAATTGTGAGTTTGGCACAGCCTGGGGCTGTTTCATTCTGTTGTATGTAGGCCAAAACTGACTCAAAGACACCTCACAACAACAATTTGCTTTTGAGCTTAAATTCTGAGCACCTGGTTTGCAGAAGTTGATGGATAACTATTTAAAAAGACCCAAATCTATTTGCAGAGTCTCCACATGGGTTAGACCTTCATTGAATTTGACCTTGGACATACAGTTTCTCTTCCTCATCGGGATGATTGATGTGTCTTTGTCTTAATAACTGTTCCTACATGTACTTGAGATTTGAGGTCATCTCTGGACCCTAAAACACATTCAACATTAATGAAAAAGTACTAAATAATTAAAAAAGTGATCGGTAATTTTCACAAGGACTCCCTAATAGTCAAATATGGTAAAGCATTTTGAAAGCAGGAGGCTAGTAGACAAGGTTGTTGGTTTTATAGTTTATCTCTGAAGCAAGGGTCCGCGGATATTTTTATACTCCGCAGTGAAAGAATTGGGTGACACAATGACTCAATTCTGGGATTAGAGCAGATGTTGAAAATACTCCAAACACATTAACATTTGGATTTTAGGGTCACTATAAGTTGGAATCGATTGAAAGCAAGGGACTTCATTTTGTTCGGGCTTCAAACAGGAAAGAAAGGATTTACAACTTGGGGGTCAGAGACCAGCTGAAAGTGGATTAATTGCAGTCAGGGATTTCCATAAAGTGCATAATTGGTTTCATGAGTTAAAACACACCCAAATCAAAGCAAGATGTCTACTATCAATTTCTCTCTGACAAGAAGCAGCCATAGCCAATATGCAAACAAATAAATCTGGGTGTACTTCAATAAAATGTTATATACCCATAAAAATGGAGTGGGGAAGAGTGGACTAAATTTGGTCTATGAGCAGTAATTGGCTGAAGCCCACAGGCAAATATCTTTTATTTGTAATGCATATTATATGGATGGGAGTTGGTTGCTCTTAACATTATCTTACGAAACAAACCAAATAAAAAGAAAAAAAACAAAACTACTGTATTAAATATATCAACTCCTATCAACCCTATATGAGGTTCCCAAGGCTATAAATTTTTAAGAGTTAAAAACCTCATCTGACTTGAGGAACATCTGCTGAATTCTGATTGCTGATCTTTCTGTTAGCTGCGGAGCAGGTAACCCAGTGTGTCACTGGTGTGTCTGTGTGATCTGAGAGCGTTCCATTAATGGAAGAAGCAGAGGCACATGGTAAAACACGTCTTGTTGAGTGTGGGGGCACCTCTGGGAGAAGACTGTCTTCTGCAAGCTCACAAGTTCCCATTTTCTAGGATGCAAATTTGTCTTTGGAAAGCAGGTCTTTCAAGCTGGTGTCTATAAAACAACAATAAGCATCCTTGTTTTAGAGGCACAAGCATGCACTTTATAGACACCCCACTTAAAGTATAATTGACGAAGGGTGCTGCACTTTAAAATCTGTCTTCCCATGTACACCAAGGTAGCAACTTTCACAGCTTCCTCCCTCCAATGCCTAAGTCCCTGGGGAACTATTAAGTCAGCCTCGTCCCCAGAAGCCTGGGCTGGGGATTTCCCTCAGTAGCCAGTTTTGACTCAAGAATTTGCTAGTCCTTTGGCAGACTCAGGCTCGAATGTGGGTCTTCTCCGCCTTCTCCTCTCTTGCTCTCTTGAGGTCAAACTTTCATCGCAGTGAACTTTATCTGAGCCCTGTCCTCCTACAAAACACTTCAAACTCATAGCGATCCTACAAGACAGGGTAGATCTCCCTCTGTTAGTTTCTGAGACTGTAAATCTTTATAAGAATAGAAAGTAGCATCTTTTCCATGGAGTGGCTGGTGGTTTTGAACTACTGACCTTGTGGTTAGCAGACCAACACATAACCTACTGCGCGTAAACTACTGTGCCATCAGGGCTCCTTTAAAAAATAGCAGTGGCTGTGATAGCCAACTCCCATCCTTTTGTGTTCCTGGAAACAACATAGAAACCAAGAACTAACCAAGTAACAATAAACACTCTTCCAAGAGGCAGAGAATAGAAGGAATGGAATGCAGGCATACAGACAATGCTTAGAGGACACTGCGCTTCCATTAAGGGTGAAAAGAAAAAAAAAAGGTGATCCGTGGTGATGGTTGTACAACATGATGAGCATATTTAATATCATTGAACTATTAATATGAAGATTGTATATGTGGCAAATGTCTTTCCTATGTTTAAAGAGACCTCAAAGCGTTTGTGGGATAAAATGAAATGAAATTATAATGTAATTTTTCCACCAAATTTTTGATATCACCTTGCAGATATTTCTCTTAATAAAACCTCTCCACCTTTGATTCTGTGTTGTCTGGAGGACTCAGATGAACATAACGGTATTTTCACTTTCCACTGGGAATCCAAAGAGTTATAACTTCAACTGGCCACCGAGCTATCCTTAGCCACTGTGGGAGCACCTTTTAAGCAAAGGCAGTCTGGTACTTTCTTTCGGAGAAGCTGCTACTTGTGTCATAGACACTGATTGTGCTCAAGGGCAGAAGAGAGGGAGTAGACGACTTACCATTTCTCCAAATGGTCAAAGCTCAGTAGTACTGACCCCTTCCCCAGCTGCAATCAACAGGGTTTCCCTTGTCACCATTTTGAAATTGAGTAGCAGAGAACCAGCCCTCATACACACTTTACGCCCCATGGCATAGCAAGTCATTGGATGCTATTTATCGAAAGTCGAATGTTTTTCAGTCATACATATGCATGTGAATGCATCAAAAGGATAAGAGATCTTTGTGTGCCACAAGAATGCTTCCAGGAGAAAAAGACAACTGCAAAGGGTTTTATGCTTTGGGCTTTAGACGCCAATTTTCAGATAGAAGGCACAAAATACATCTTTCAAGTAAGGCAATCACCCAGCTCTTAGGGCACCAAGTTCATCTGTCATTTAAAATAGAATTTTCAATTTGCTCTAACATGAGAGGAAAATAAAATGTGATATACAGAAAAGAGATGAACCTGTCAGTATTTAAAGTAAAGGCAAGAAGGTTATTTGAATGGATTACTTTATAAGTAAAGTAAAAAAGTGGGGGAGAGGACATACTTGGATCATACTTCTTTCTTTTAATTTGGGCTTTTGTTTTCTTTTTTTTCATTAAAATCATTTTATTGGGGGGTGTCTTGCAGCTCTGATAACAATCCATATATCAATTGCATCATTCACATTTATGTGCATATTGCCATCATCAATTCCAAAACATTTTCCTTCTACTTGAGCCCTTGGTATCAGGTTCTCTTTTCCCCCTTTTTCCCTTACTGCCTCACCCTTTAAACCCTTGATAAGTTGTAAATATTTTTTATTTTCATATCTTACACTATCCAATGTCTGTTTTGACTTTGGTGTTTAGTTTCTACATATTTACTCAGATCTTGGCATTCAAGGAATTTGCACTCTTTTTTTTTAAGTGTCTTTTAGTCCATTTAATTCATAGAATCCTTCTATACAACAGAACAAAACAAAACACCGCCTGGTCTTGCACCATCCTCAGACCTTTTTTTATGCTTGAATTGTCACAACCATTGTGTCAATTCAACTAGCTGAGAGTCTTTCTATGTTTTCCAAACATAATGTCCTTTTCACGGACTGGTCTCTCGTGATGACAAGTCCAAAATACATTCTGGACATACTTCTTCCAACACAGATTTGTTCATTCTTCTTGCGATCTATGGTATAGTCACTATCTCTTACCTGCACCAGAATGCAAAATCACAACTTCTTCTTTGGTCTTCCCTGTACAGTATCCAGCTTTCACATTCTGAGATATCACACCTGCAGTCAGGTACACCTCGTTCTGAAAACTATATATTTGTTTTTGTAAACACACAAATTTGATGAAATATTGAAAAAAAAAACAGACTTTCTCTCTTTTGTTTACATGATGTTGGCAAGGCTGAACCTCATTTTCTCTCTGGCCCTCCTTAGCCAATTTTCCATTGTATTCTCAATTATATTTCTGGAGCTTGTCTTTATAGATATCGCTTCTTTAAAGAAACCAGCCATATGATGGGATAGTGATGCATGGACAGTCCTTTTGGGAGGTCAATTCTTCCTTGGTATTTGGGACTTTGGTCTCTTGTGGTCATGAGAAGATATGTCAACTGGAAGTATCATGCTAGACAGTGTCTCACAGCTATTTCATATTTACTGTGCAAGTACTATATCCTAGACTTGGAGTCATGCACAGTGATGAATAGTTCACAGTTCCTGTATCCCTGAGGAACATAGTAATAATTAGATATTAGTCAAAGCAGACAAGGTTCTTGTGATAGTTAGGTTTTGTGTCAACAGAGTTCTCAATTGCTTGGCAGTAATCTCCCACGATGTGATCAAACACAATGTAATCAATTATATACCTGAATGTAACATAATGTAATTAATTGTGTGAGCAGTCTTTAGCTGAGATGGGATGCAACCCCTCTGAGTAGGTCACAACCTTGATGCAATTGGAAAGGTAAATTCTTGGAGCATGTGGTCTGTTCCTTTCTTTAAGTAAACTATGGGAAAGATTCACTTGTCGACCTTGTGTCACATTGCCTGCCCAACCCAGGAACCATCAGTGAACTGTCAACCTTGGGTTTGGTTATTAGCATCCTATAGCTTGTGGTTTTCCTGTTTTATGTTTCTGCTTCCTGGTTCTCAGTACACCCAGTTATGTGATTCAGAAGACTTTAGCTTCCCATCTGACCAACAGATTTGAATCAGACTGGATTCAAATTTCTACAACTCTTCCCAGAGTCTGCAGCTCATGCTTACATGTAGTAATTGCTCATGCTACATGCACACATCTCCTCAGAAGTGTCTGTGTCCCCAGGTTTAAGGAATTCAGCCAAGAGCATCTGCAGAAAGCCATATCCATTCCTCCTCCATAGTCATTTTCCCAACATGATCATTTATTTCAAAAATTCTAAAGCTGGAAATTTAATGTGCAAATCAAAGGCCAGAGCTCTGCTCAATGTCCTGATGAATGTATTAAAAAGGAGATGTGATTAGACAGTGATGGAGTTCCTGGCCTTCTATCTCCTGCATAACACCAGGCATTATGCAGGCTGTTCATGCTTTATGGATTTTGATGTTGTGGGGTGCACAGTAATGATGCTCTTCTGCATGATAATAGTTTGGAAAATTGTGAGCCACCTATGACTTCATTTGGGGGTAGGGAGAGGACACAAAGGGTCCTGGTCTCTAATCTTTATTGATCACAAAAAAATTCAAAGAGGAAATAGTGTAGTTGTACAAATAGAATGTTTAAAGAAGTATTGATTGTGTATGTGGAAAGAGAGACCCTGAAGGAAGCAGTCAAAATGTCTCCACCATCATTAGCATCCACAGCACAAATGCTAAAATGTTGATCCTTATGCACAACATAGGGCGGCAGGGGGTGAGGGGTGCTTTATTTTCAGCCTAGATGTAGGGAGAACTAGAGGTGAAAGGAAAAGTAATGTTTCGTTGCCTGCATCTTCTTGTATATGTCCTAATTGATCTACTGCTTTGGTCAGCCTAGATTCTACCCTGTTTGGGGATAAATGTGGCCCTCTTCTGATTCCATTTCACTCCGACTTCCACTATATTTAGTCTGTTAGTGTTACACTGCAATTTTTCTTACTACTGCTTCAGTTATTTTCTGTGCCACCCCCCTAAAAAATAAACAGCACAGGCATGATTTTTCCCCTGGCACAGATGGAAAACATGAAGCTCAGAAATGAGGAAACCCTAGTGGAGTCGGCAGTGAACCTGGGAGGGGCACACGTGGATTGGAACTCCAGATACTAGACCTGGAGTTGTATAGTCTGAGACTCGCTGTCTTCCTCCATCAATTGAAGATGATCATCCTCACCTGGCCGGGCTCTGGGAAGGAACAGATGAAGCCTACTTAGGAGCCTTGCTCTGTGTATTAAGGCATGCTACACAGCGGGAGGAAGGGAAAGGGGGAAGAAAAGGGAGGCAGGAGCTTCGGGGAGCTGTCCTTATTACCAAGGCCAGCATTCCTGCTAGTGGGCTTTGAATCTGCCATTGATGTTATTAACCAAGAGTTCTCTAAGAGAGTAAATAACACGACTGCGTTAAGAATGAGGCCAGAAAGGGAGTGTAAATTAATTAAATATGTACAGCCATGAAATATTCAGAGCAGCTAGATCTGAAAGGAGTTTTCAAAGGGATGGAGACATGATGCTTCCAGAAATCCAGAGAACAATCCCCCTGTGGTTTCTCTGAACTGCCGCTGTACTCACAGTGCAATTGCATGGGTGGAAGGGAAGCTAGCAGAGGTGTTTTCCGGAGGACCAGAGCCTCTTCTGTTCTTAATCACCATGGCAATGTGTGCAAATGCCAAGGTGGGCTCAGAGATTGTATCAGGGGTGTCACCTGCGGGGTGTTGGCTGGTGAGACTCAGATGGCATCTCACAGCATTATCAGAGAGCGCGCCATCCAAATAATGATCTCTTCTGCTTCCATGTCAGTTGTCAGCAAGGTAGACTTTTTAGAAAGACGATCCCTAGAGTTAGACATAACAACACAAATCTTTTTCAAAAGTCCAACTCGTGTGTGCTGATGTTGTCAGAAGGCTGGCTCAAAATCCATGGTATTGATGAGTTTTGTAATGCTTTCAGTCAGAGCTGTCTTTCTTACCCAGTCACAGTAGGTACTTTGTATGCAGGTACTATGCCCACCCGCTGTAGTTTCCTTGTGACTGGGGTTTTCATATGTGCCAATGTGTGTTAGCTCGAGGACTGTGGAACTTAGTATTTGTGAATCTATATCACTAACACTTTTGAGAATGAAGTGGTGGTTAAATGTGAAGGAAGGGGACATGAAAAAAGCTTTTTAAGGTTTTTGCTCAGTTATTAATAATGTAAGGAGTTATGCAATTCAATGTGGAAAGATTTTACAAAAGGCTTTTGTTGTGTGTGTGTGTGTGTGTGTGTGTGTGTGTTAGGTGCAGTTGAGTTGGTTGGAACTCCTCATAACCCTATGTGCACCAGAATGAAACTTATCATCCCTGCATCATACTCACAGTTGCTTTTATGGTTGAGCCCATTATTGTAGCCACTGTGTCAATCCATCTCATCTAGGGCCTTCTTCTTCCCCACCCCCCCTCTTTTGCCTCTCCATTTACCAAGCATGGTATCCTTCTGTAGGAACTGGTCACTCCTGACAGATATGTCCAAATTACTTACAATAAAATATCATCATCCTGGTCTCCAAGGAACACTGTGGCTGAACTTTTTCCCAGACATATTTGCTTGTTCTTTGGGAAGTCCATGGTGTTTTCAATATTCTTTACCAACACCATAGTTCAAATGCACTGATTCATCTCTGCTCTTCCTTATTCAATGTCCAACTTTCACATGCAATCATGAAATAATTGAAAACATCATGTTTGAGTCAAGAGGCTGTTATTCCTCAAAGTGAAAAGTCCTTCTTCTTCAACACTCCAACGATGTCTTTTACAGCAGATTTATCAACTGCAACATGTCCTTTTATTTTTTGACTACTGTTTTCATGAGCATTGATTGTGGATCTAAGTAAAATAAAATGCTTGACAGCTTCAATCTTTTCTCCATTTATCATGATTTTGATCAAGTTGGTCAGGTCAAGTGAATTCTTTTTTTCTTTACAGTGAGTTGTGAGTCAGGCTGAAATCTTGAATCTTTATTAGCAAGTGCTTCAAGTCCTCCCCACTTTTAGCAAGCAAGGTATTAATATAATCTGCATATTAAAGGTTGTTAATAATTTTGTTGATACTATTTATGCAATCTAAGACATATTACAGTTAAGCAATTTATAAGCATAATTATCATTTATTATTCTATGATTAAAATTGGTACCAAACATGAAGGAGTCTGTCTGGTCTGGGGTAGGAGTGACAACACTGGGTAACAACAACTTTAGTGATTGATACTGCTGGTGACATGGATTCCTCTTTTGCATCCAAAGGCATCCATCGATAAATATGTCAGACACCTTGCTGTCACTTTCTTGATTTTAGGCAGGAAGGAAAAAGCAATCCTAGTTCAAATCACATCATCATGCCTTGGGCTAAAGGAAGGGTTTGAAAAGGTAGACTGTCACCCTATACTGGTAAAGCAGTTAAAAATCATTCTGTGATTCAGCATCATGAACAACATATGCTGATCTTGGAATAATAATCAAATCAAAATTTGAATTGTGATTCATCTCCCCTGAGGATGTGTCCGCGCTAGGTGTTAGTACTCTTGTGTTCCAAGGAAATAGTTGCTCATGAATGAAGAGCTCATAAAATTCACACATAGCTACAACTAGCCAAATAACCTCTTATCGGCTGGGTAAAACACAACACACGGAGAAAGAAAATCCTGGCACCCTAGTTAGAAGGACAGTTTCTCCAGAAGTATTTTCTCATTCTCTGGGAGAGTTTATGCATGTAAGGACGGTCTCATTCATTCAGAAGGCACACAGTGGGATGAAGCAGCAAGAAGTTGTAGGAAGAGGGATCCCTGACACATTGGGTGGTTGTCAAGTTCTCTGAAATCCTGTATTCGCCCAGATAAAGCATGTGGGGTAGAACTGCTCACCTGGAGGAATTAGTCACCTGGTGGCCACCAGCCACGAAATCCTGGGTCACTTCTTTGGGACGTCGGCTATGGATGTCAGACGATGGATGTTTACAAATCAACACCTATGCAGCTGCCTATGCGTGATTGCAACAGCATCCATGTGAGTAGGATGAATATAGCAGAGGACCTGGGGATAAGCTTAATTATAACACACGACACAGAGTTTCTCACTACTACCTTGACCTAGATAATTAGCCTTTCTGATTGATGCAGTAAGACCCTGGGCTGGGGTTAAGAACATCTAACTTGCAGACAAGTTTACTTGATCTTTATTATTCTGTCATTTACCCTGACTTTGACATCATGGAACCAACCCCTCCAAAAAAATAAAACCAACTTGTTGATATTGAATTGATGCTAACTCACAGCAACCATATGTGATAGGATAGAACTGCCCCTGTGAGTTTCTGAGACCATAACTCTTTATGGGACCAGCAAGTCCTGTCTTACCCACGATAAAATTTCCACCATGAGCGGGAAGGTAGGGAAAGTAAGTGGAGGTTAACAAACCTAGGGACAGGGGAACAGCAAGTGATCTAAAATGAATGAGGAGGAGGGTGTGGGATGCCTGGTAGGGCTTCAACAAGGGCAATGTAGCTGACAGCAATTACTGAAACTAAATGAAGGCTGAACAGGATGGTGTGACAAAAGGAAAGTAAAAGGAAATAGAGAAAGCAGCTGGGAGGCAAAGGGCACTTATAGAGGGCTACATATAGGCCTGTACATATGTAAATGTATTTTTATAAGTAAGTAAATATATGTGCATATGTTAAGCATCAAGGTAGAAGAAGGGCATTGGCCCCTGACTCAAGTATTCCCTCAATACAAGAATACTGTGTTCGAATAACCTGGCATTTCATGATGCTCACCTTCCTGACACAATTGCTGAGGACAAAATGGGTGCGTAGCAAATATGGTGGAGAAAGCTGATGGTGTCTAACTATCTAAAGATACAGTATCTGGGGTCTTAAAGGTTTGAAGACAAACAAGTGGTCATCTAGCTGAGAAGCAACAAAGTTCACATGGAAGAAGCACACCAGCCTATGTGATCATAAGGTATCTATGGAATCAGGTATCAGGCATCAAGCATCCAGAACAAAAACATCATATCAATGTGAATGAGGTGGAGTGCAGAATGGAAACTCACAGCCCATCTTTAGACAATTGGACATCCCCTTACAGAAGAGTTATAAGGAAGAGATGAACCAGTCAGAGTGTAGCATAGCATTGATGAAACATACAACCTTCCTGTAGTTCTTAAAACTTCCTCCTTCTGGCCCCCCCCCCATTTTCATGATCCCAATTCTACTTTACAAACATAACTAGACTAGAGCATGTGCATTGGTATAGATAAGAGCTGGAAACACAGGGAATCCAGGACATATAAACTCCTCTGGACAAATAATAGGAACAGAGATACCACAGGAGGGGAAGAGGAAGGTGGAAGGAGTAAGGGAAAATCAATCACAGTGATCTACATATAACCCCTCCCTGGGGGACAGAGAGCAGAAAAGTGAGTCAAGGGAGACATCAATGTAAGACATGAAAAATTAATAATAATTTATAAGTTATCAGGGTTTGTGAGGGAGTGAGTGTGGGAGGAAATGAGGAGCTGATACCAAGGGCTCAAGTAGAAAGAAAACATTTTGAAAATGATGATTGCAACAAATGTACAAACATGCTTGACCTAATGTATGTGTGTACGTATGTATTTTGGAAAGAGCAGTGTGAGCCCCCAATAAGATGATTACTTTTTTTTCCACCACACTCACCGTCATTTGCCATAGGTCGAGTTTTTCAATCACTGAAAAGGTGTTGAGGCTCTTCTTGTACTTTAATGCCGTAAAGTTCTGACTTTCCTGAAAATTTAATTAATAGACATATTTAGAAGCAGTGATCTCATTCATCAACTGGGAACCACCAATAATTGAGGTTCAACAGTTTTAAGCCGAAGCATTGGTTTTACATGGTGAATCAAGACAGGTAGTTTTCATCTTGTGGACATGTGGTGAGATTCCTTATATGTAGGAGTGCAGGGAGGAAAACTGTATTAACTCTCCTGACTCCATAGTAACAGAGTCTTTGGACAAGGTGAGCAGTAGGAGTTAAACCCACATTCTTGACATATGCATCCTTCACCTATCAGGAGATGAGGGGTGAGGGGTGCTTGGCTAGTTTTGTTATCGGTTTTCTCCCAGTCTGTGATGTCAGATAGACCTGGTGTTCAACCATCATGACTGACATCAACAAGGCGTAACCTCCAGAAAATTCTATAGGCCCTTTCCATAAAACAACACTCTGCCTGGCAAACTCCATCAAGCTCACAGATGTAAATATTTAATAGAACCATTTTATAAGGAAAAACAAAGATGTTGAGGACTAAAAGGAGCCCAGGGACATGGAAACAGGACAAGATGAGGTAGGGTGTAAAGAATGGAAAGTTTAACATGAAATTAAACAAATATAATAATTAAATTTAAAGTTCTTCATGAAAAATTTTTAAAAGGACACACCCCCCTCACAGATTCCTTACCTTTCAGACATAAATATTTGTCTGAGTGGCTAAAATAGGAGGCAAAGTAAAGCTGAAATGGACTTAATGGCTCTTAACAGCATATTAGTTCATTGCAAATATGAAAAAAAAATTGCCTGGTAAGTCAATTGTGACTCCTAAAGATCCTATCCCCAGGAACTGAGCCCCGGTGGCGTAAGTGATTGAGTGTGGCACTGAGGCCCACAGGCTTGGTGGTTCAAATCCAACGGCAGCTCTCAGGAGCAGCGCTAGGTGGCTCCCACGACCACCAGAGAGCAGTGAACCCCCCCCCCCCCAAAAAAAAGATCCTACCCCAAAACCAAACCAAACCCATTTCCATTGAATTGGTTCTGACTTATAGTGACCCTATAGTACTGGGTAGAACTACCCCTTTGGATTCCTGAGGTTTTACATTACTTAAGGGAGGCAGAAACCCTCCATTTTCTCCTGTCAAAGAGCTGGTAGATTTGAACTGTTGACCTTGTTTTTAGTAGACCAACAAGCCATACACTACATCATCAGGGCTCCCTGTGGTGACCTTATCAGGCACAGTAAAGGTGACATAGGGTTTCCAAGGCTATCATCTTTATGGCAGCACCCTGGCACATCTTTCTCCTGTGGAGTGGTTAGTGGGTTTGAACCACTGTTTTTTTTTGGCTAGCAGCCAATCACTAAATCACTGTTAACCACTATTAACCACTAGGGCTCTTCTCTAGCCTCTGGGAAGTTTCATTTCACTGTCTATAATTACCATTTAGAGTTGTGATGAGGGTTAAATAAGATGATGCCTGCAAAGTGCTTAGTGCGGTGACTGATATTTGATAAATTTGATCATTTCAGCTATTTTGAAAATCATTATTATCACTAGGAATCATGAACATGTGAAGGAAGATAAATCCATCCTCTCAACTTTGGGAAAACTAGTGGAAGATGTCAAAGTTATTTCCATGGGAGAATCCCAAAAAACACAGGAATATGCAAATTGAGGAAGGAAATGAGGCAGAGAGCTCAAGTCCCATTGGGAATATTTTCTGCAGGCTCTTTGAATGGCCCATCCACTGACAGTCAGCCTACTGGGCAATTCACAGCGTTTGCAACATGTATTTCACATATTCCAGGCAAACTGGAGATGCTGACTCATGGAAGCAAACAGAAAGAAAATATTTTTTCTCTTCTTATTGCCTTTTATGGATGCTTTTGTAGAATAACACTCAATAAATCTCAATCAGGTTCGCCATCTTTCCTTATAACTTTTGTATCTTAGCAATGAGGATCATTAAAAATGATATTTTTTGTTGTAGAAGCTATTAAACACATACCCGTTCAGCAGCATCTACAATCCGAGGGCAGTGAGTGTGTTCTTCAACGAGTGCAGCTAATCTCACTCTCCTGTTTCGGAACATTCATTTCCCATGAACAGAAATTCACTTCCCCTTTAAACTTACCAGCTAAGTTGTTGTGAGTTTGATCTCAAATTGGTAGTTTTTTTTTTTAGCAAGTACAATGCTCAAGGCAGACATACTTTACTAATTAAGCTAAACCAACCTCATACTTAGCTCTCTCAATAGATTTGAAATTGCTCCCTTGTCTTGAATTTGAGCTGGACTCAGGCTTGGAAAGTTCTGGTAGGGACTCAGTATCCTCATTGATGTCCTGTCTCGATCTTCCATCTTTAGTCCCTGCTCAGGTAACACTTCTCTCTGCACATGTGTGGTGGTCAAGTGCTTATGTTAATTTCATGATTAGATGCAGGAGGGGAGTCTAGCCTGTTCATCTGGAGATAGCCAATGAGTAGCCAATGAGGCCTCCGTGTAGGCATGGCTTTCTCCTGAGACTTCTGGGAAATCTCATGGTATTTCGCTGGTGGAAATGAGAAGCTAACTCCCCAGTTTTGGGGAATTAGTCTCAGAGACAATGAATTACAAGATAAGATGGCAATGCCCAAGGAGCTGAAGGAGCCAGAGGAGAAGCCACATGGCCTTACCCTGATGGAACCAGACCTCTGAAGCTGGAGAAGCCAGGTGGAGACCCCTGCCAATGCTGAGTTGCTTCTACCACCACTGGATGCTGTTGATGGACCTTGAGCCCTGGAAGCGAGGAGCTATGGGAAGACCCCTGCCTGCGCCAGGATTCTGCACCCACTGGCCTGTGACTTCGTGAGTCGGAAGGAGACTTTATAGACTGATATCAGGCCTAGGGGCTTATGACTTTGAACTGGATTGGGCTGAGATGCTTTCTTAATGTCCCATTCCTCTTGTATATAAACCTTTTCCTTATATCCATGTGCGTGTCTATGATTTTGTTTCTCTAGTCTACCCAGACTAACACAACATGGGACACTAGCATCTCAGTGACACTGGGATCTCACTCATCGACTTCCAGCTAGGATGGGGGATTAACATCCCCTCTTAGAAATATCCCCTTGTTTTTTAGTGGTGGGTTATAGGGAAGGGATGTACACTACTCCTTTCATCTCTTGAAAGAAATTCTATTTGTGTACTCTTTCCTTTTATTACATTCCAAATATCGTTTAGAGGAATATCCCAATGTGGGCTACCAATATAGCTTGATCTAAAAAAAAAACAGAAACAAAACGAAACAAAAAATTCTTCCATAACTTCACAGCATAATAATTTTTCCTAACCATATACAAATATATTTTTATTGCTAGGGTATTTTGGCATATGAGGGGGAACCAGAAAAGTAAAAACAAAAAACCAAACAAACAAACAAACAAAAAAACACTGGAATTGCACTGGCCAAAGTGGAGCTTTGGTAGTATACATATTTTCCTGCTAGGGGAGCATCAAACAATTCACTCTAAATTAGTCCACCCAGTGGTGTGGAGCCTGGGAAGGTTCTCTCTGGTCACAGTGAAATTTTTCATAAAATCAGCTTTGTGTGGACCTCGTTTATGTGTGTGTGATGGCTGGTTTAAGAGAACAGCACAACAGCATATGGCTATGAAATCTTTTCTGCCCAGGAAAAATGCTGCAGAAGCTGTTGTGATGCTGAACACAAGTGCAGTTTACAGATGAAGCACTATAAAGAAAACTCAATGTACAAGAGGTTTTCTCATTTCAAGAAAGGAGAAATATCGATTGATGACAAACCTTGTCCTGACATCCATCAACTTCCCAAAAGGACAAAAATTTCCACTCAAGGTGCATCTGGAGTTAAGTTCTCCAGGTTAGATGATTAATCAAGCTTCTATTTAGAGGTTCTGAAAAAGATAGCCTAACTGCTATCAGGCACAAAAGGCCTGATTGATGGCAGCCTGGGACAGGTTTGCCACTATTACAACACATCTGTCCCTGCAGTCATCTTAGTGTACCAGCTTTTGGTAAACAACAGTGTGACTCTCTTTCCTCACACACCTTACTCACTTGATGTGTGACTTCTTGTTTCTGCAAATGCAGAAGAACATGAAAGGACAGAAATTTGATGATGTAGAAGGGGTGAAGAGAACAGTTGTGTTTGAAAAATGTTTCCAAGAATGGAATCACAGATTTGACAAATGTAATAAGTGTAATAGAGAGTACTTTGAAGGTGATGAGTTTGGTTGGGAAAATAATAATACATAACTTTGAAATAAGATCTGTTTTATCTCATAAAATATCTTTTGTTTCCTAGCTTCTAGTCCTCAGCCAAAGCCACCTGCTAATTTCCTGCCCAACTGCACAGATGTGATTGAAGTTCAGTTGATTGCTTCCAGCCCATAGATAGTGGTCACCTGGACTGGAACCCAGCTTATGCGTCATTTCACTACATCATGCTGGACACTTATGAGGGTAGTGCTCCCATAGACAGGCAAAGTTAGGAAGTGACCTTTCCTTGTTTCTGAACCTTGTACTTCAAGGACAATCAGTGTTGCACACACTCTGCTCCTGAACTGCTTTGATTAAATCCCTGAAAAACAAATCTTGCAAATATGCTCGCACAGGATGTGCTGTGATGGCTTTTCACACTGAATGGATAATTCAATCCTTAGAACCAGAAGAAGAAGAAAGAGCTGGTCTTGGAAGACACTGCTTAAATGATTAGAATAATTTTCTTCCTGTATACTTTGGGTATTTGGAATCCTTAACACATGCTTTTTTGGGGGGAGTATATATTGGCACATTAGTTAGAGTTGCTTGACAATGAAAGAAAATGTTACTGACCTCTAGATAATCACAATCTTAATGCTAGACACATTAAAAATTAGTACAGTTTAAAAGTAATTTGTCCTATTTTATTTTACTTTTGGAAATATCTCATTTGACCCTCACAAAAACTACACACAATTGACAAAGCAAAGTTTTCACATTATATCAACAACATTAATTATTAAGATTGCCTAATTCCACCAGTCATTGAGGGTCAGAGGTTATGCTTTTCCACGTGACTCCTTCCTGCCAACCATAAGGAGATAACTGACTTATATAACCCATGAACTGCACCCCACCCCTGTCCTGAACCATGTTCATAATCTTTGGTCTAGGTGAATTCATTGTGGAAGCCATGTCAGTCCACCTTATTGGTTATCTTCCTCTTTGCATTGATTCTCTATTTTACCAAGTTTGATTCCTCCTGTTAGCATGCACAAAGCAAGTGGGAAGAAGTCTTGCCATCGTTTTTAAGGCTGTACTTCTTCAAACAAGATGTGTCCATCGTTTGTAGAATATTCAATATTGTGTGCCAACAACATAATTCAAATGTATGTTATTTTTTGGTCTTCATTATTCATTTTCCAGATGTTACATGCATCTGAGGCAATTGGAATTATTTTGTCTTGAGACTTGTGCACCTTTGCCCTCAATGTGACATCTGTGTTTAGAACACTTTAACAAGGTTTGTCGTACCTAACTTGTCCAATGCAATATGTCATTTGATCTCTTGACTACTACTTTCATGGCCACGGATTATGAGTCTCAAGGAAATGAAAATGTTGACAACTTTAGTGCTATTTAACAATCTGCAGTATGCAGGTGGCACAATCTTTCTGTACATGAAGCAGTTTCTGATGAAAATAAAAAAACTACAATACAAATTCTACCTCCATATTAAAAATTCTTTACAAATATAAACCAACTGTGATAAATGTGAAGGAAAAGCCTTTTAACTTTAGCTAGTTCATGTGAATTACTGTTACTTGAAAAAAGTAAAATATCAACTAGAAGAATCCATCTTACTAAAAAAAAAAGACAAGAACAAAACACAGTTGCCATTCAATTAATCCTGACACCTGGGAACTCCATGAATGTCAAATTAGAGTCACGTTCCATAGCTATTTCATTCATTTTTATCTATAGAGGGTAAATTACCCACCCTTTCTTCAGAGGCACATCAGAGTGCATTTGAGTCACTAAATGTCTGGTTATCAGCTGAGCTGCCTAACATTTTGTGACCCAGCAAGTTTTTTTTTTTTTGACAGATTCTTAAGTATACTTAA
Organism: Nesogale talazaci; assembly: GCA_004026705.1. NCBI lineage: Eukaryota > Metazoa > Chordata > Mammalia > Afrosoricida > Tenrecidae > Nesogale > Nesogale talazaci. The sequence continues at coordinate 264,665 of PVJH01000167.1, read as the reverse complement.
TGGGCTACAAAATCTTTACTGGGGTTTGAAAACAACCCCCTCATTTCCTCTGCCTCTTCACCATGTGCTATTTCCAATCTCTTCTTTATATTGCAACTAGTTTGGTCTGTTTGGGGTTCCTCAAAATATTAAAGTCTTTCCCACATGGTGGAAGTTCTACTAAAGGCAGGAGACATATTGTCTTGTCATTTTTGTAGTTCTAAAGCATAGCCCAGGGACCAGCACATAGTAGATGTTCGGTCACCATTTACTGAGTTCACTGCTGACTGGTCAGGAAGTCGGTAGCTCCAGTAAATAACAGCTTCCATTCTATCCATTATTTCACATGTCTTGGTTAACTGTTGGTAGGCAACTTAATTTCTTTGTGTTTCTTTTCTTTTGTTTGCTTGAGATGAACTTACTTGTCACTAAGGACCCCAAGTCCATTTCTATTTTACTTTTACTTTGGGAATTATAAAATCTAACCTTATCATGGGCATCTGTGAAGCCACCTACATTTCAATAGACCTCCAAAGGAGACTAAAGAACTACAGTTATTCTTTTGGTCCTGCTATGGCAAGCCACAGGTTTCTATAGAATACCTGCTGAAGTCTAAAACAAGGAACACGGAGGAGGACCTGCATGCAAAGCAGTTAGTCATGAATGGGTAATGAGTATCTTCTGTTATGAGTCTTTGAAAGTGCTAAACCACAAATGTACAAATTAACCACTTTTCAGGAAGCAGGATTTTAAACAGGTTAATGAATTATTTCTCTTAGCTCCTTAGGCCTAGAGGAACATTTTGGAAACATTCCCTTATGCATTAATAGTGGGTCTAGTAACTTAAAAATATACCATTTGCTTCCAAAGCTGAGATCCATTTGCTTCATGCTAAGCATAAGAAACATAATATTTGTCTGGGGTGAAGCTGACCACTGGCCAAAAATAAATACCAGTCGCAATGAGCCTATTTCTAATTTGTCATGAATAGAAATTGCCCAAGTACCACAAACCCTTATTTGAATGTCTCTGGCCATGAGGAGGTTTAGCTACCCAAAGACATATCCTCTCAAGTGACAGGTTCCCTCCTGAGGATTCCCATCAACCTCAACACATCTATTAGTCTCGATTTTAAAAAGTTTTGTCCCAAATTCCCCAGCCACCTACAGGCTCTGCAGGCCAGGGTCTAAGATCTGGCTGTTTGGGAACCCAGTCTCATGTTTGGCATATGATTACCTAGACCAAGACTTAGAAGAATGAAATTAAATTATTGTTAAGAGTTCATGTCCAAATCATGGACCGACAACTTGTAATGTTGGTAACTTTGGGAAAGTGACTTGGCTGCACTGTGCCAAAGTCTTCTTAACTCTTATCTCCTCCTCCTTCTCATCCTCTTCGAGTTCGATTGATAGAGACCTTCTAGGACGGAGTAGAACTGTCCCTATGGGTTTTCAAGGCTGTCAATCTTTACAGAACAGAAGATTTCCTCTTTCTCCTGTGGAGTGTCTGGTGTATTCAAGCTGCTGGTCTTCTGTTTATCAGCCCTGTGTGCAACCAAATATGGCACCAGTATGACGGACGGGGAAGATAGAGCCGACTTTAGAAAGGTGTGGTCAGAGTTAGACATGACTCAAGAGTGGTATTACTCACTGCTCTTGAGTCAATTCCATCTCATAGCTTTGTGAAAGACAGAGTGGAACTGCCTCACAGGGTTTCCACGGTTGTAAATTCATCTCTCTCAGAGCATCAGGTTAGTTTGAACTTTGAAGTTTTCTGTTAGTAGCCCACTGTGCCACTCAGACTCCTTTTCATAGGTACTAGCTATTACAAATATTATATTATAGGGTAGCACCCACAACCACCAGAGGCAGTGATGCCCCACAAAAAACAAAAACAAAACAAAACAAAAAATATTATATTATTGTTGAATCAATGAATGAATGTCCTTCTCAAGTCTCTGGATCCTCCTTCTAACCTCAGAATTCACGGAAACGGCACTCTCCCTTAGCTTCTGGTGTTGTTGGAACTGCTTGGGGAGACTTTGCAGACCATAAATAGGAAATCATGAAGCTATGAATAGGCTTGTAGTATGAATGGAGGCGGGAAGCATGGAAAAAATCATAACAGGACAATTCTGTCCATTAATTGCGCCATAATGCCATTCATTTCCCCCATCTTCTGGACACTCATTTCATTAAGGAAGATAGAGGTAAGTGGATGGGGAAGAATATAGGAGAAACTTGGATTTCCTTTGCTCCACCCATGAACTAGCCAGCAATTGTCAAGTACCATCTACTCGTTTGTTCTGGGATCTCTCTTAGGTGAACGGGGTATCAGAAGCTGCCTCTGTTCCCATGGAGTTTATGATCTAGCAGGGAAGGTTACTATGAATGAGTGGAATCAACAGCATGGATAACTGAACAAGGGCCCAAGTGCTTTGGGTGAATTTAGAAACGGGACCTGACCTAGTCCAACACATCATGAAGGTGTCTGGATGGAAGTTCCCTGATGACTAAAGAAGGAGAATTATTTCAGTAAAGAAGTAGTCAAGACAGAAGAGAAAGATGAGTGATGTGTAATAAGAGATGAAAGAAGACTGGAGTGAACCAAAAGGAGAAAACACAGGGAGCCATCAGAAGAGCTGACCATCTGATTCCTTCTATTCTCAGGCTTCTCCTTCATCTCATGACCTCCACTGGGCTTGGAGTTTGTCCTTGGAAATCCCCAACCTTCTCACCACCAAGAATCCACAGTCACTTTCTTCCTTTGTGCTCTGTCACTTTTGTTTTGAAATCTTTTGTTTTGACACATCTCATCAGACACACAACACTTAGTAAGACATGAATTAATTATCCCATTTTAATTAAGTCATCTTTAATTGCTAGTCGCAGTTTTCTGATCAGAATGAGATAAACAGCCCTATTATACAGAGCTGAGAGGACTGAAAGAATCCCAGGGTATGGCATACAAATGTGACGATGTGTACTGAGTTGCATAGTGTCTCCCTACAATTCATATCCATCTGGAGCATCAGAACATGACCTGACTTGCAAATAAGTTGAAGAATACTGATTCAAATGGGATCGGAAGGGACCCTGAATCCAATGCCTGGTGACTTTATGGGAAGGTCATGGGATGATCCAAAGGCACATAGATGAAGGCTAGGTGGCAACAAAGGGAGGGACTGGAATGATGCCGATTCAAGCCAAGGGGTGTCAAGATTTGCGGGTCACCACAGAAGATGGAAGGAGCCAGGGAAGGATTCTTGAGTCTCTAAAATCAAGTGTGACTATTATAACAAAGCTGCCTGACCAGAAAGGGCATCTGACTTACACAAGCAGGCTCAGAGGATTTTTGTTGGAAAACAAAACACAACACTTTTTTTAAAAATTGTGAGTCAGGTGAAGGCTTAAAGAGGAGATCGCCGATTTTACATTCAACAGTTCAGAAACAGTTGTTTCCGCTCCTCCATTGCAGTCTCCTCAACAACCCCCCTTGATTTTTGACTTCCACATCTAGTATTGTAAGACAATCACGGTCTATTGTTGCCAGTCACTCTGTGGTTCTTTGTTAGGGTAGCTTTAACTGATGAAAATGCTGCTGGTGCTGGTATGTGCTGTTGAGTCAGTTCGGACCCACAGCGACCCTAGGGAAACACTGGGAAACACCGCCTGGTCCTTTGCCATTCACCATGGCTCCTACGCTTGCGTCCATGGTTGTAGTCACAGTGTCCGTCCATCTTCTTGCGAGCCTTCCTCTTTTTCACTGCCCCTATACTTTACCAAGCATGATATCTTCTCCAAAGACTGGTCTCTCTTGACATGTCCAATGGGTATTAGAAGGCATCTGAAACATGCACTGTTTAAATGATAAGATTATTATAGTGTTGCGTGAACACTTAGCATGCATCAGGTCCAGGTACAATGGTAAATACCTTCAGTTTAATTCTCCTACAACCCTAGGCTCCTGCTAACCCCACTATGATTTTGGCTCGTTGTGAGTCTATGAGTTACCTAGAGTCTTTTTTGGGAGCAGATCGCCTCATAGTTCTCCTGAGGAGTGGCTGGTCAGTGTGAACCACACACTTTTTGGTTAGCAGTCAGATATTCAACTCACACTGCCTGTAGGGCCCTTTTTAGGACTCTAGCTCTTAGTCTTTAAAAAAGGCAACTGGAACTCAGAGCAGTTAAATTATTTGCTCACATTCCCACTGTCAATCAGGGGCAAACCAGGATTCAAACCTGCAATGCAACGACATATTTCATATGGCTTTTCTAGCCACAGTCTTTGTCGCTCCTACTAAATGACCCTCACTTTCCTGGTGGGTCTAGGTTAGAAGGTGAGGGGAAATACTGGTTGAATTCAGCTGGTAGTGATAACAGAGTTCATGGTGATTGTCATTCTTGTGGATAAAAAGAGGAGCCATCTTAAAAGGAGACAAAGTGATTTTACTACCCGCAAGATCGAAGAACCAAAGTCCTTTGGACCTTGAGACCCCTGCTCATGAAATCTCCTTGATTTAGGGGGTAGCTGTGACCCCAGAGGAAGGACAGAGCAGGGGAGAAGTAGGAGCACTGGCAAAACCAGGAGTCAGAGGATGAGACAAAGTAGTCGATTTCCCAGCTCCTGGGGCAAGTCAAGCTGAGTTCTTCGCAGACAGGAGGCTGGCTTGTTCCTCAGAGCACTTAATTGGAGGAGTTGGTTTGCTGATCCACAGAGCTGGAAATGAGTACCTGCAAGTAGTACGTCCTTTGGCATTGATCAGGATCTCTAAATGAGACATTACCCAGGCAGGACAGAGGCCAGGTCAAACAGCTCACCCTAAGCCTGACAAAGAAGTAACTGCCCTGACTGAACAACTGTATCCTGAGCATTTCTCATCCGAATTGTAACCTGTTAACTCCCTCAATAAAACCCATGATTGTGAGCATTGTCTGTGAGGTCTGTGAGGCCATTGCAATGGCTTACAGAGTCCAGTAGAAAGTAGAGTGTCTTGAGTGGACCAAAACCCAGGATGTGTGTCCTCAAAACCTGCCCTCGTCATCACAGCACATACACTTTCTGGTCATGCAGCTTTTACGGCAACTCTCTTGCTTCCCAGTGGAGATATAAGATAGTCTTGCGGGAATTCTTATGCCCTTAGGCAGTTGTTTTCCATTTACAAGCCTGGAATGCACACCTTGATCCCCAGATTCACAAAGGAGAAGCCAGATTCTGAACATGCCTACAATGCATGGGCTTGCATCGTAATAGCTTAGACACACACTTCACATCTCCGCTGCTCAACTAAAAGTCAGAGACTCAAGTCCATCCATAGGCACCTCCGAAGAAAGGGCTGGCAATCCACAGCACGATCAGCCACTGCAAAGACTATGGAGCAGTGGTTCTCAACTTCCCTAATGCCATTGAATACAATTCAATGCCTTGAATACAATTCCTCAAATTGTGACCCCTAGCCATAAAATTGTTTGTGGCTGCTTCGTAACTGTAATTTTGCTACTGTTATAAATTGGGAGAACCCCGTGAAAGGGTGGTTGGACACCCACAGGGGTCGCGGCGACACACAGGTTGAGAACCACTGCTATAGAGCATCATTCACTGCAAAGGCAATGGAACGCTGGTCTCCTCGGCTACAGGTGCATTCTCTGTGAGTTGGAGACCAATCAGCTTTGGTTTGAAGTCATTTTGGAAAGTGTTAGAAATTCTCGCTGGATTTTATGGGGAAAGAGTCCCCCCCCCCTCCTTTCTTTTTATGCACCTGCAGTACTCTATAATCTCAATCATCCGCACATTAGAGCAACCACCAAGTTACAAGATTTAAGAGAATTGAAATGTTAATGTTTAATGTGCAGCTCTAAGCTCTTGCTGATAAACCAAAGTTAAAAGTCCCACCTGTTTGGGTAAGTCAAAAAATACTGCTGCTAGGATTCCAGTTCCTACACACAGGTGTGCATCCAAAACAAAACGTGTTTAAACAGGTCCCTGTGTTCCCTGGATGGCTCCAGATAACGTTTTCTCCATTTTACACTAATGTCTTCTTAGTCTCTTTAGGATACCTTCAAACAAACAAACAAAAAGTCCTAAGTTTTGAGAGCATTTGCTGGGTTAGTTATGTCCAAGGCAGAAAGTCATTTCAGAAATTAGGGCATTTTTTATGGGGAAGGGAGGCTTCCAAAGGGGCAATTTTGGTAGATATTCTCAAAAATCACAGGAGGGTTTAATAGGAAGATGTTTTAAGAAAATTGGAAATTGCATCAGTGAGGAAAAGGTCAGGAAAGTTACACAAGTGATCCCCCATTACTGTAATATATTTGCTAATTTTTTCAAGGGTAACAGGGCTAATCTATGAGTATTTTTTCAGGAACTTTATTCCATCAGCGTCCACACTACCCCTACAAACACAAAGAAACTTTAAAAGGGACATTTTTACCCAAATTCAAAGAACATTTTTAAGTCCCTTTAAAACAAAACACTGCCATCCAGTAAAATCCAACCCACAGCCTCCCGATATAGGGGTTCCGGGGCTTTGCAAATCTTTATGGGAGCGAAATGCCTTGTCTTTCCCTCTCACGAGGGCTGGTGGGTTTGAACCATCAGCCTTGTGCTTAGCCTTGCAATGTTTCCCAGACAACTCCACCAGGGCTGCTGTTTCGACTTGATACATGGAAAACCAAGGAATTCCTCAGGGCAGCAGCAATGCCATCTTCAGAGAGGCAAAGACATGGGTGGCGGATCAGTTGAGAAAACATAGCTTCATATTTGGAAAGTTCCTAAGATTTTGTAGCAATTTTTTGGTAGCAATACCTTCTCTCTGAAGCAATAATGATAGATGGATTATGTGGCATCAATATTATGATATTTAAATTCGGTGGGAGGATGTAATCCTTCAATTTGACAAGTTTTCCATTCTTAGCTGGGAAACAATATGTCAAAGAAATTATGTGTGCCTTGCTCAGATAATTACATTAATGTATTTACTTCTCTAGGAACGGATGAAGCAAGCTGAACCTACGTGGTTCGGTATAAAATAAGTTTGGTGAAAGTAATTAGTTCTAATTAAAATGGAATATTTGATTTACTCCCATGGTTATTAGTCATTATTATTACTGATTGTTAATTATAATGCCCTGTTGATGGCATTGCATTATTGCTACTCCAAGGTGAAGTAGAAAGGCCATCATGATTCTTTTGTACTGGACTTCATGTCCATACCAAACCCACTGCCACCATGATGATTCTGACTCATGGTAGTCATAGGTAGCATTTCCCAAACTGTACATCTTTTTGCCCCAATCATTTTATTGGGGGCTCATACAACTCTTATCATAATCCACACATACTCTCATTGTATAAGGCACTTTTGTACATTTGTTTCCTCCATCATTCTTAAAACACTTGCTTTCTACATGAGTCCCTGGTATCCACTCCTTAGTTTCTCCTTTCTTCCTGCTCCTCCTCCCCCATGAGCCCCTACTACTTCATAAATTGTTATTATTTTGTCATATCTTACACCATCCGATGTCTCCCTTTACACACTCCTTCACTGTCTGTCCCCCAGGAGGGGGGCCATATGTAGATCTCTGCAATCTGTTCTCCCTTTCTACCCCACCTTCCCTCCACCCTCCCATCATCGCCCTTCTCACTACTGGTCCCCAAGGGTTCTTCTGACCTGGATTCCATGTGTTTCCAGTTCCTATCTGTACCAGTGTACACCTTCTGGTCCAGCCAGATTTGTAAGGTAGAACTGGAATCATGATAGTGGGAGTGGGGGGAGTATTCAGAACTAGAGGAACATTGTATGTTCCATCTTTGCTACACCATACCCTGACTGCCTCGTCCCTTCCCCTGCCTTCTGTGAGGGAATGTTCAGTTGCCCACAGATGGGCTGTGGATCTCCACTCTGCAATACTCCTCATTCACAATGATATGATTTTTTTGTTCTTTAATTCCAAACTGTACATCTTATTGGGAGGAGGCAGCCTCCTCTTTCATCCTTCAATGAGTGTGGAGCATGGGCCCTCTGGTTCGCAGCCCAGTGGCTAAGCCACAGTGTGATTAGGGCTACTTCACTCTGTTCCTAGGTGGGTTGAAATGTTGCTGGTTGATGGATGGTCTGTTTACACTAACTCCAAAGAGCTAGTTTAACTGAGTTGACTAACGAGTGAACTGACTACTCTTATAGGCAAATAAACTCAGCTGGAAGGCAACTTTGATCAAGAAAGAAAAAAGAAAGCCCAGCTGTTCTTTTTTTTTTTTTTGGGGGGGGGGGGAGTGGTATCACTGCCCTCTGGTGGTCGTGGGAGCTACAATCCAGCTGTTCTTGGACAAAGTTTATTAATACTCAATATTCAATCAATCATCTCATGGAACAATGCCACTGAAGGACAGAGTGAGGCAGTGAACTTCACCAACCCATGACTTGGTAACTTGTGGGTTGTATGATCAAGAAGAAAAACCACGCCTTGACCCTGACAGGAGTAGAAATTTCCATCTTTCTCTTGAGGGGCAGCTAGTAGGTTTGAACTGTTGACCTTAAGGATGCCAGTCCCACATGTAACCACTACACCACCTGGGCTGTTCTTGGTTGGTCTAGATTGAAACATCAGTTTCAAAATATTTTTTTTTCTCTTTAGGTCTTTAATATCAGCTCCTCTCCCACCCTCATGGACCGCTGATAAATGATAAATTATTAGTATGTTCATATCTTATATTACAGGCTGTCTTCCTTCATCTATGTTATTGAGGGGGAGTTATATGTCATTGCAGTTGGTTCCCCATTCTCAACCCCTTCTCCCTCACTTTCCCCCTATCCTCATGGTATCACTACACCCATTGCTGTTCCTTAGGGGTTCATCTGCCTTGGATTCCATGTGTTTAGAGCTCTTATCTGTAGCCATGTAAGAACGGTGCCTCTCCTATCCTCAACTTTAAATTTTCAAACACCCAATTATTCTGCAAAAAAAATAACAGTGAAAAAAAAAAACCAAAACAGAAAGGACATTTCAGTTGCTACATTGTTCACCTAAAAGTCAAAGTAAACACCCTATAATTTTTATAGAATAAAAAAATAATCTATTTCAGGCTAGAGTTTTCAGTGCAAGCATTTACCATAAAAAATGGAATAAAATAAAACTCATTAGGGAAATGAGTCATAAAAGAAGGAAAAGGAATATCCACTCTAAAGTTGTAACCGAATTTTTGACTTGCTAAACAAATAAATAAAACGTAACCTGAGAAGGAATGCCTCATTTCAAAGAAGCTTGGCACACTCAGTACAGTGTAAATGTGATGAAGGCTGGCCTCAAGTAACAAGAACCAGGACATTTGGAGAAGATGAGAAGGAAGAGAAAGTGAGGCTGGACCATGGACCTATGAGCTAAAGAAACAACACAGCTTACATTGCCCATTCTTCCCTCTCCACTCATTCCCTGAGCAAACATTTTAAGAGGCAGATGCTAAAAATATAGAACCCGAAAGCTGCAGCTCGTCACCAAGGTGCTCCCATTCTGAGAGATAAGCATAGCCAGTGTGCTCTTTCAGGTCCCCGGAGAGCTCCCGTGTCTTGTTCTTAAGGTGCTCCTAAGAAAGAGATGAAACTGCTCATCTCTTTCCCAAACCTCCCATACTTCCTGGCATAGACTGTTCTCTGACATTCAGGAAGCATTGACAAAATCCCATCTGTATCTGGTCTGCCATTTGGATTGTCCTTAGATTGTTTTCAGATTGTGATTGTCTCACTTGTGCCAGTACAACACGAATCCTCTATCTGATCAAACTCACGGGGTGTCTACTCTACAAAGGCTTCGTAACAACTCCCGCCCACGTTGACTTGGCATTTCCCTTCCCTGGATTTGTTCAGGAGTGGTCCTGGTGATTTAGTGGTTCTGACTTGGGCTGCGAACTTCAAGATCAGCAGTTCAAAATCACAGCCACTTCAGGGGAGAAAGATGGCGCTTTCTGGTCCTACAAAGGGTTACAGTCTAGGAAACTCACAGGGGCAGTTCTGCTCAATCCTGTAGGGAGGTTGTGAGTTGGCATCGATGCGAGGTGATTTGGGGCTTTTGAGTGGAATTCTTCTTTCCTTATGATCAGTGCCTCTGACTCACTCAATCACACGGACAAGACTATCTTCAGATGCAGGCTCAGAGGCCAGAAAGGTACTCGGCCGTAGGTACATTTCTGACTTCCAGTCACAACACTGGGCAAACAAGAGGCAGTCGTATGTTTGTTGGTTGATTTAAATACAATTCTATTTGTGTTCATTAAGGTACGCCATATGAAAGAGGCATGCTGCTCTTCCACATGAAATCCATGTTACCATTTCAAAAAATCCCTAAGTGGCTTCATTAATAGTCTGTGATGTTTCTTGCTGCTGATCAAACACTGACAGATGAGGTAAGTCCATGTGTTGGTGGCTGTCAGGTGAGATAGTTTATGCTTAATTAGTGCCTAGAGAAAGACTTTAAAAATGTACATTTATTATTGTGAATGGGAACTAGTTTGCAATTTCATTTGGCTTAGCAGAATTAAACATTGCTGGCTAAACTAATAAGAAAGAGCATTACCACCAACATTGACTAATCAAAAAAGAAAATTGTACACCATTATGTAAAATGATCAATGTATCCTATGCCCAGGAGAGAGGACAGCATTAATCATAGTTCACACACCTACAAGTGATGCAGCAGATGTTTTTGACTGATGCCATTAAGAGGAGGAGAAAAGAAGCCCACATGGCCTGACCACAGATATGATATTCCCTTAATAATTCCTGAGAAAGTCTCATTTCTTGTTTCTTTATAAGCAGTCTCCATTATCTATATTTCTCTACAGTACAGCTCAGTAGTTCACAATTAGACTTTCTCTTCTACTCTAAAGAAGCAACACATATCTATAGCACCAGGAAGTATGTGATTGTGGTCTCTCAGGCAACTCCAGTGTGGAAATAAGGCCATAGGGCATGTTTCAACTGCCCTGTGAAAGACAGAAGACAGCACCAGTGCATATTTCACCTGCCACTCAAAATGCATGCCAATTCTTGCAATACTTCATCAAATACTTCCTGAATTCCAGAACACTCTGTTCTGTGAAATTGGCATTCCACGGTGCTTATCTTCCCAGCATGATCGCTGAAGACAAATGGGTGCATATGCAAATGTGGTGAAGAAAGTTGGTGGTGCCTGGCTATCGAAAGATAGTGTCTGGGGTCTTAAAGGCTTGAAGGTAAACAAGTGGCCCTCTAGCTCAGAAGCAACAAAGTACACATGGAAAAAGCACACCGGCCTGTGTGACCACCAGGTGTCAAAGGGATCAGGAATCAGGCGTCAAAGAACATAAAATCATATCCTTGTCTGCCCACCTTTGTGTTGGGCAAATGTGATGAATAAAGCTGGTGGTGCCTATCAAAAGATAGATAATCTCGGGTCTTGAAGGTAAACAAACAGCCATCTAGCTCAGAAGCAACAAAACCCACATGGAAGAGGCACACCAGTCTGTGTGACCACGAGGTGTCAAAGGGTTCAGGTATCAGACATCAAAGAACAAAAAATTCTATTTTTGTACATGAGGGGGAGTATAGGTTGGGAACCTAAAGCACATCTCTAGGTAATAGACTTCCCCTTACAGAGAGGTCATAGGGAAGAGACGAATCAATTAGGGTGCAGTGTATCAGTGATGAAGCATACAACTTTTCTGTAATTATTCAATGCTTCCTCCCCCACCCCACCCCAGTAACATGATCCCAATTGAACCTGACAAAAATGGCTAGAACAGAGAATGTACACTACTACAGATAGGAGCTGGAAGCATAGGGAATCCAGGACAGATGATCCCTTCAGGACCAGTGGTGAGAGTGTTAGTATCAGAAGGATGGAGGGAAGGTGGGGTAGAAAGGGGAAACCAATTATAAGAAGCTACATATAACTTCTTTCCTGGGGTACAGTCAATGGGGAAATGGGTAAAGGGAGACATCAGACAGTGTAAGACATGACAAAGTAATAACAGTTTGTGAATTATCAAGGGTTTATGAGGAAGTGGGAAGCGGGGAGGGAGAGGAAAATGAGGAGTGGATTTCAGGGGCTTACACAGAAAGCAAATGTTATGAGAATGATGAGGACAGGCAGCAGATGTACAATCGTGCTTGACACGCAAGGAACTTATGCATGGATTGTGATATAAGTTGTATGAGCCCTCAATAGCAGGATTAAAATAAATAAATAAAAATATTCATAGTGAAAAAGAATGCATGTCAACAACAGAAGTTACTTCTTTAAAAGGGCCAGTCTGTGATTTGTGATTTGTTCTAGATGGCAGGGTAGAGTCTCACTTCTCGTTCTTTTAAAATATTATTATTGTTGCTATTGAGTACCCTTAAATTAACCTCAACTCATAGTGACCTCAGGTGACAAAGTAGAATTTCCTCATAGAGTTTTCTTGGCTATCCATTAGCAAAATGCCAGGTGTTGCCCCTAGAGCTGCTGTGTTGGGCTGAACTGCTCATCTCTTCCATGACACTTTATACCCGGGGAAAAGGAAACTCTGGGGGAACTGCAGAAATGGAAAGTAGTGGTATGTCTGGTACTGGTACTCCAGGCCTGGGGAGACAACACAACCTTATAGCATATAACAAATTCCTACAGAGTGCCAGAATGCCAGAATGTGGTTCAGGGCTGCCATATCCCAACCCCTAGAAACTAGGAGAGGACATCTCACATGTGAAAAATTCTCAAATCAAATCAACAAACCGCTTGACCCGGGAAAATTCTTTCAATTCCTCATGTCTGGGGAAAAAAATCACCAAGAACTCTGACCAGGAAAGGGTATTCTATCTTATTGATTAGTAGACACCCTCCAGCCATAGAAAAACCTATAGAACTAAAATTGCACCATGAAAGTGCTGAAAACTCATTGTACTTGGAACCACAGACTATAAAAGCAGGCTAGGAGCTGCAGGCTTAAATCAAGCAGGTTGGTGGTTTATTATAATAAGCAAACTCCAAAAGTTCATTGCCATTGAATCAAATGACTCATGGAGACCGTATTGAACAAAGGAGAACTGCCCTATGAATTCCCAAGATTACTTACAGGATCAGAAAGCCTTGACTTTCTCCCAACGAATGACTAGTAGGTTAGAGCCACTGACCTTGTGGTTAGCAGTCTAATACACAACCCACCGTATCACCAGGGTTCAAACCAAACCAAACTCACTGTCATTGAGCTGATTCCAACTCCTGAGGCTTTGTAAATCTTTATGCAAACAGCCTCATTTTTTGGTCAAGAGCAATTGGTGGATTGAAATTTCTGACTTTGCCATCAGCAAGTCTAATGTTTACCCAACATCTACCCCCAGGGCTCTTAGTATCTTCAGGAATGAAAAGTTTCAACTTTTTCTCTCAGAGAAGCCAATGGGTTTGAACCATCAACCTTGATATTAGAAGTTCAATGCTTATCTTGCATTGCCACCAGGATCTCTTTGTTACAATAAAAGATTTAAGTATGAGTCAGGGTCTTCTAAAATAATTCTAGGATGGCATCATAAAGTTCTTGTATGTGAAGTGTTATAATAGTCTTACAAGTTAGGTTGTGTTGTTAAATTTTATCTGTACTTGTAAAAGCAACCATTGATCTAAAAAACAAAGATTAATAGCTTATAAGCTGATAAAGGAGGCCAAGCAATATCAAAATGTCATTAATTCAAAACAAAACAGTCAGAAGAAAAGGAAAACAAAGCATGGATGGGATAAATATAAAATGAATAGTAAGATAGTAGGTTTTAGCCTAAACATATCGATGTCCTTATTAAATATAAACCCAGAGGTAGGATGAAATCTTGTTTGTGACATGAGCAATTGTGTTAAGAGCAGAATCAGTTCCTGAGATGGTAAGCTTATAGGGCAGGGCTGGGTGGTAAATTTGATGGAAACATTAGCTATTCAAATTCTATATGGCTAACAGGGAAATTGAGCACATACTTCCAGGTGATGACCTATGGGAGTCATATGGAAAGATCTAAGTTAAAGACAGAATTCTGAAATTAAACTATCCATATAATATTTAAAGCAGGAGATGAGTTGAGATCAAATTGGAAGTGAAAGTAAATAGAGAAGATAACCGCCCAGCAGAGATCTTGGAAAGCCAATGAACAAATTGGGTGGCAAGCACTTATACTCTCTCAAGAGTACTTGAGAGAGAGAGAGAGAGAGAGAGAGAGAGAGAGAGAGAGAGAGAGAGAGAGAGAACACGAAACTGAGAAAAGAGTATGTTTCATGTGACCAACCATGTCAAATGTTCTTGACACGTCAATTAAGAGACAGTCAGTGGTTTAACAATAGATTTTCACAACATGTAAGAAATGGTTAACCTTGAACTGGAGACCATTCCATGTGGTGACGGTAGTAGAACATTGTGAATGAGAAGAAAGTAGGCTGAAAGAAGTGAATCATTTGAAGCACAAATGATTCTTGATTTTCTCTCCACCTCCAGCTTTTACTTTATACTTCGGCTTGTAGACGGTCAATTCAGTTACAAATATGAACATGGATTACCAAAAAGCTAACTGTAACACTAAACCTCAGAACTCAGAGTCCTTCAAGTGTCTAGTTCACCCTGTTCTCAAATATTTTAAATCTTAACAAAGCTACAGCTAATTGAAGACATAATCACTGCTTTTTCAGCTGGAAGCTAATTTTCTGAATCATGGGTACAAAGCTCCATAAACAGATCATATACAGAAATAGTCTATTTCCTTTCATTTTCAAATCAGCGTTCTCCCCAATCATACCATGTAACTCTAATTAATGGTTATTACAAATCCATATCCCTGAAGTTATCTGTTTACACAATTCTTCACTGGAACTCTGTAAGACAAAGGCTATCACTGTCCAAAACAGAGCAATAGGCTTGAAATATGAAAGAATGTTTCAGTACAGTTTGGCCTTTATGACTCATGCCTTGAAACCCAGTTCCCAGTCAGAGGATGACATAGCACAAAAGAAGAATCTGGAAAGCAGAGATGAGGAGGTAGAATGATAGGAAGGACTTATGTTATCTTGTTGAGATTTGAAATAGTTAAAATAATGGCCAGAGAACTACATACTGGCAGCTCAAAAACTGCAGCTTCCCCTGAAAATATCATTCTCCTATTCTTTTCGGATTGGTGCTGACGCATACTGACCCCTAAAGGACAGAGTACTGTGGCCCCATAGGGTTTGCAAGTCAGTAAATCTTTACCAAAAATAGACTGCCATATCTTTCTCCAATGGAGTGGCTGGTGGGTTGGAACTGACTTTTCAGTGAGCAGCCAGAGTTTAATCACAGGGTTTCTTGAAAAGATACATTTCTCTCTCATAAATCAGTGCAGTACTAGGGCTGAAGAAAGACAATTGCTAGAAACACCATATTTACAAGTTCGAGATCCAATCTGGACTTTGTGGGTATCACCCATATGAGGGCGTCCAAAGGTATTGCTTCTAAGGTTTCAGTTCATGCATGCACAGGTTTAGTTCAAAGAAAATGCGTTTCAACATGTTTCTGTCAGGAGTGCATGGCTGCAGAGAAGTATTATCAGTAATATACCCAGCTTACTCTCCTTGCCGTGACTTCAAACAAAGGTCAAATCCAAACACTCATGGCTTCTGAGGGGATCTGTAAAGCCAAGACCAGAGTATGTACACTGCTACAGATAAGAGTTCACAACACATGGAATCCAGGACAGATAAACCCCTCAGAACCAATCATGAAAATACAGATACAGAGGGGGTGGAAGGTGGGGGGGGGGGGAGAGAGGGGTGACTGATCACAATGTTCTACATATAACCCCTTCCTAGGGGGAGAGACAACAGAAAAGCGGGTGAAGGGAGACAGCGGTCAGGATAAGACATGGTGGAAAAAAAGTTCTATAAATTATCAAGAGTTTATAAAGGAGGGAGGGAAAGAGGGGGAGGATGGAAAATGATATCAAGGGTTCAAGTAGAAAGAAAATGTTTTGAAAATGATGATGGCAACATATGTACAAATGTACTTGAAACAATGGTTGGGTTTATGGATTGTGATAAGAGCTGCAAGAGGCCCCAATCAAATGATCTTCTAAAAATAAATGAAGTTGGGCTAAGCCCCGGTGGCATAGTGGTTGTGCGTGGGACTGCGGCCCACTGGGATGGAGGTTCAATTCCAGCTCACGGGAGCAAAGGCTGAGCCTCCTACTCCCACCACCAGAGGGCAGTGATGCCTAAAAAACTAATAAATAAATAAATAAAGTTGAGCAGTCTTCTCTGAAGTTTATTGCCACTGATTTGTTTGTTTGTCTTGGTGTGTGGGTGGTGAGGGGAAAGGAGTCATCACGATTATCTTAAGGACACAAGAGGGTCACTGGAGCTTATAAGTAAGAAGTTTTTTTTTTTTAAATAACTGTGAAACTTCCAGGAAAGTTGTGGAGGGGAATTGTTTTATTTGCATCATGGCAACATATTTATTGATTTTTCCAGAGCAACAAGGTTTGTCCTGCGAACTTTTGTTGGGAAGCCTTACATGGTCCACCCCTGCCCTGATGCTGCCCCTCCAGACTTCTTTTTGTTCCCCAAAGTCAAGGAACATTTCAGAGATGTGTCATTTGAGGCCCCCAAGGAAATTAAACCTCTGCTTTCATGTGGTGTAAATCAAATTGCATATAATTCTTGGGGAAGGGCTAGTGAGATAGAAATACCACCTGCAGAAGTTGACACAACTCCCTCAAGACTCTCAAGTAACAATAGCGTTTCATATTTCATGTTTTCATTTTTGCTTAACAAATGTTCATTTGATTTTGTAGCAATACTTTTAAAAACTTACTTTTGTGACTTTTGTTCCAGAACCAAGAAGGGGTTTACTACTCCTGTAACCAGTTACCGTCTCAGCAATTCATAGGTGCGCAGTTCGTGCTGTTCTAAGGGATTGCTGGGGTCAGCCTTGGTTCCATATCAATGAGAGAAAGAGAGAGAGAGAGAGAGAGAGAGAGAGTTGTGTTCATTGAATGATGCTATTTGCAAGAACTGCCTGACTCTCATGAACATCATTGAATTTATTTTTTTACAAAAGTTTATGAAGCAAGTGCCGTTATAATTTCCATTGTCTAGTCCAAGAAGCTGCAGGTCAGGGGTTTACAGGTTTTTAATGCCCTCGTCTGGCTGGAGATGAGCAAAACTAGATTTGATTCCAGACAAGTAATATTTTCTCTTTAATCTACCCTGACCTCCTATTGAAAGACAAATCCATAGGCCTTGGAATTTCCACAGAAGGCTAACTCAAAGCAAGAGTAGAGAGTTAATTCTAGTGAAATCAGCCCTCGGCATGACTTTGGGAAAGTGATTTAAACTCAGGGAACCTTACCTAGGAAAATGGGTCTAAGGCTTCCAATGAGATACAATGTGAAGGAATAATGCTACTATCTATCCCTTCGCTTTCCTCACTCATCCCTAAGTTGTTTTTATTGGATTCTAGCTGTGCAATGGCTAGCATATACACAATGTGGAGCTTAAAAGTACAGAGGATAACAATCGTGTCCTAAAATCTTGATGGAGTAACTGAGACTGTTCTGTTCTAACAGGGTATCTTGAATAATTTTTTCCACTTATCCTTTCATAGGTGAATGTAGACAAACATTTAAATCACAAAATAATTTTTAGTATGTGATCGAGAACATCCTCTCTCCCCTAAAAATTAATCTCAAGAAAATTATTCAAAAGAGAATAGAGAAATATAAATGGAAAATAAAGAGAAACGAACAGCCACAAGAACAATCAACACAAACAAAAATCCAACAAAACTTCTATGAAAATGGGGTGAGGGTTATGTAAATTATAGGATAGCACAATGATAGAGTACTGTGTCACTTAATCAGTGAAGACATGGGTTTTAAAATATTGGAGGCATATTATGAAATAATATCAAATGGAAAAGTTGAACACAACATTATATGTGTGTGATATATATAACAAATGCATATGATTATAGTCTCCCCTAAAGAAATTGGTGCTATAATCCAATTCTGACTGCACCTGATGTTAGGTCATTGACATTAAGACACAATTAGTACTTTTTATAGAACATCTCAATGATCTCTACCTTTCACTCATTTATGTATCAATTATATGAAGAAGAATACAGCATCATGACTGAAGGAAGACTTATTAACAGCCTGCAACATGCTGATGACACAACTTTGGAAGACTTGAGACACTTTCTATTGAAGATCAAGGATTGCAGTCTTCAGTATGGATTACTGCGCAATGTAAAGGAAACAAAGCCCTCCAATTTAATAAGACTCCAAATAATGATAAATGGGAAAAGATTGAAGTTGTCAAGAATATCATATTGCTTGGATCCATAATCAGTGCTCATGGAACCAGGCATTCAAGACATCAAACAGCGCATTGCACTGGGTGAATTTGTTGTTCAAGACCTATTTAAAGTGTTGAAGAGCATGGAGGTCACTTTGAAGACTAAGATATGCCTGACCCAAACCAGGGTATTTTTAGTCGCCTCATATTGCATGCGAAGTTGGACATTGAATTGAAAAGGTCAAAGAAGAATCAATGCATTTGAATTGAGGGAAAGAAAATCATAAGTACCATGGACTGACAAAAGAAAAAATTTGCCTTGGAAGAAGTACAGCCAGAATGCCCCTTAGAAGTGAGGATGGGGAGACTGTCTCGTAGACATTGGACATGTCATCAGGAGAGACCAATCCCTGAAAAAGGACAACATGTTTGGTCAAGCTGAAGGACAGTCAACAAGAGGGAAACCTTTGGTGAGAGGGATTGACCCTGTGGCTGCAACAATGAGCTGAACCATGGGACCTATTGAGAGGGTGAGGACCCAATTGCAGGACCAGGTCTTGTCGTACATCTGGTCACTATGAGCCACACTGACTCAATGGCATTTAACAACAATAACAAAAACTATGTACTAGACACTGTTGTTGTTCTTGTTAGGTGCCATGAAGGCAGCTTTGGCCCTTAGCAACTCTATGTACAACAGAGCCAAAATCCTGCCTGGTCCTCAGTATTGTTCCTAGGCTTGAGGCCATTAGAAAATGGTGATGCAGGATTGACATCCCCTCCCATGGTACTCCCTGAAAACAGACAAACAAAAAGCAGACCCATCAAAAATCGAATTCCCAGAGTTTATTAACATTGTAGTTTCCCTCTACTTAACTTATATTGTACATTGTCTAAATGACAAGACGTTGTACCACTTTTTTGCAAAAGATAAACTAAAGCTCAGCCATTCTTGACCATCCTAAATGCAATGTTCTTTTTGGTATATTAGACCTTTCCCTGTCTCTATGTATACATATTTTATGAACTTGTAATTACTGTGCAAGCAGTAAAGTATGATTTTGTGTTCTGAATTTTTTCATCATAATCCTAAAGAATTTTTGTGTGCTGATAATGTCTTCTAAACAACTTTTAAAAAAACACCACTTGCTTATTTCAACTTTCAGGAGACTTGGTGTGCCAATGGTTAAAATGTTTGTCTTTGAACCCAAAACGTGATGATTGGAAATCACCAGCTGCTTCCTGGAGAAAGATGTGGTGGTCTGAGTCTGTAAAAAGCTTGTGGGGCAGTTCTCCTCTGTCCTATAGATAAGGTGAGTAGGTCTTGACTCAGCAGCAGTGTGTTTGGCTTGGTTAATATTCCATATTTATCAGGCCATAAGATGCACCCCACCTAAAGTGGGGTGAGAACCAGGATGTGTCTTATGGTTTGAAGGTGTGGTACCCCAGAACATTTGCTTATGATCCCATGTGCCCACTTACTGTTCACTGCTGTTTGCATGCTGTGGATAACTGTGTGTTCAGAGGAAGTCCTGCCTCCCACAGCCTCAATGTCAGTCAGGTGGCATGATCAGCACAGCACACACCTTCCCTCCATGGGACAGGCAGACAGTATGAGAACATGAAGACAGGAGGCAGCTAGGGACGGTACCAGGTCATGTCCCGGCTGGGACTATGTGATGAAGTATTGTGTCCTGACAGGCAGGCAGAGAGCCTGCCATAGTAGGAGAGAGACATAGTCTCTCCTGCCATGCAAAGCCCTGCCTGACAGAGTGGTTGGTGCCCTTTAATTGTGATACCAAGCCATTTGAGTTAAATTACAATACTGATGTATGTGGTAATATGTCTCTCATAACAATGACAATTCTTTGACTACTCTATTTTCCTTAGAAAAACACCATTTCTCTGAAGGTATAAAATGTCAAAGATGAAAAGATTAGCACATAAAATTCTGTTTAAACTGGAGGTAGTACAGTTGAGCAGCAGAGAGACATTTTGGGCCTACTGCAACTGAAAAAATGTTAAGAGAGTGGAGAGAACAGGAGGATCAGCTACAAAAACATGATAAAATTAAGCACACTTTCACAGGGATAGTTATCAGGCATCAAAGAACTAAGAATCATATCTTTGCAAGCCCACCTTCCTGCTATGATCTCTGAAGACAAATGTGTGCATAAACAAATGTGGTGAAGAAAGCTGATGGTGCCCGGCTATCAAAAGATATACATTTGGGGTTTTAAAGACTTGAAGGTAAACAAGTGGCTATCTCAGAAGCAAAAAAAAGAAAAGAAAAGAAAACCCCACATGAAAGAAGCACACCAGCCTGTGTGACCACCAGGTGTCGAAGGGATCATGTCTCAGGCATCAAAGAACTAAAAATGTTATTAGTGTAAATGAGGGGGAGTACAGATTGCAGACCCAAAGCCCATCTCCATCGGTAGGTGAAGTGACATCCCTTTACACTGTATGAGCTAGTCAAGGTACAGTGTAGCAACAATGAAACATGAAGCTTTCCCCTAGTTCTTAAATGCCCCCCCCCCACTATTATGATCCCAATTCTACCTTACAAATCTGACTCGACCAGGGGATGTATACTGGTACAGATAGGAACCAGAAACATAGGGAATTCAGGACAGATGATCCTTTCAGGACCAGTAGTGAGAGTGGTGATACCAGGAGAGTGGAGGGAAGGTGGAGGAGAAAGGAGGAACCAATTACAAGGATCTACATATAACCTCTTCCCTGGGGTATAGACAACAGGGAAGTGCATGAAGGGAGACATCAGACAGTGTACCATATGACAAAATGATCATACTTTATAAATTATCAAGGCTTCTTGAGGTGGGGGGAGCAGGAAAGGAGGGGAAATACAAGGAGTTAATACCAAGGGCTTAAGTAGAAAGCAAATGTTTTGAGAATGATGATGGCAACAAATGTACACATGTGTACAATATATGTATGTATTTCTTGTGATAAGAATTGTATGAGCCCCCGATAAAGTGATTAAAAAATTCAGCACACTTTTGGTGGACACACTGAAAAATGGTCACAGTTAGAAGCAAACATGCAAGAATGGATCACACGTTACCAGGATATTGGCTTCTCGGTTTCTACAAAAATGATCATCTATGAAGCCAAACACATTGCTGTAGAAATAGGCATTATGGATTTTACTGGCGCATCATCATGGTTCTACAGATTTATGAGGAGAAGCGGCCGTGCTGTGCACATCAAAACTAGAGTTGCATGAAAAATGCCACCAGAATATAAATCAAATAAGTAATTGTGAGCAAGAGAGCTCCATAAATTCTGACACTAGTGATGATGAATTTTTACCGTTTCCAGAAAATTAGAAAAATGCTTGAGACTCTGTCTTTCCTCATTTGTTAATGAAAGTAGTGATGGTTCTTAACATGACGAGTTTACCCTGTTAAATATTATCATATTTTGATTTATTTTAAGAAATATTTTTCTTTACTGGTACAATGTGGTTCAGAATATTTTTAAATTTTTTTCCTGCTCTAAAAACTGGGTGTGTCTTATGGTCAGGTGCATCTTATGATCTGAAAAATATGGTAGACTATAATACTTATGTTCTATCTGCTTTTTATCCTTCTCCAATATCTGGATTTTAGATTTTGTCATACCAAGGAATTCTTTTCCCCCCATCATAAAAATTTCCCTGCTCATTTATCAAGAGGAGCGATAATTTTGTTGGAAATCCATACTCATTCTAGCTCTGTTCTGAACAGTCTCATCAAACTTCTTTTCTGTTGCCCAATCTCAAAGTACATTTTAGAGGAACAAGATCCAAGTCTGTGACGACTGCCCAAACTGCTAATTTAACATGATGTAAAGTAAACTAAGATTCACTGGGAAGTGCTTGAGAGACGCTTTCAGAAGGGTACAGGCTGAAGTGGAGGCTATGTCAAGAAATATTTTAATCTCATTTAATAAAGTCTTCTATGATTTTTCACCAATACTTTATTATTTATCCCCTTGTACAGAGGACTTCAAAAAGCTCATAGAAAAGTTAGATTATCTTTTAGTTACATTTTCCCAGAAATTCTTTGAAGTATATATATATATATATATATATATATATATAATAAAGTATATGTATTTAAATTATACATATTAATGAGTAAATATATTTGAAGCATATGTAAGTGTGTGTGTATATATATGTATATATATATATATATATAGGGAGAGAGAGAGAGACAGAGAGACAGAGAGACAGAGAGATCTGGTAGGCACTGGACTGATAACAGAAAGTTAGTTGTTCAATTCCAACAGCTGCCACTTAGAAGAAAGGTGAGGTTGTCTGCTTCTTTAAAATATAATATTGTCTTGAAAATTATGTAAGACTTGCTATGGAATTGAGTTGATGTGTGTATATATATATATATATATACATCAATTCAATGTATGCACACATATTTCTCTAGAGAGCCTCGATCAAGATACATGCTACCACATTTTGGGGGGTGGGGGGGATTCCAGATGTGTTATTTTAGACTCAACCTCTTAGAATGATTGATCTGTGATCATACCTTCTTAATGAAAGAAAGTTTTTCAGCCTGAAATCTCTTCCCTCTTCCTCTTTTAAAACTGGGTTTCCTCTGCATTCTTTGTGGCTTCATTCGCTCTCCATGTGGCAAGGGTATCCAATCTGCCTCCATGCCTTTCACTGACCCAGTTCTTTGATCCCTGTCTCTTGTTTTTGATGTTGTTAAGACTCAAAACAGAAGCCCATCACAGAAGCTGGCACCCCACCCCACCCCCACCCCCCAAGAGCAGTTGCAGCCTCAGTCCTTGCTCACTTCACTGAGTTACTGCTTCCCATTCATTCTCTGAACTTTCTTGAAGGCTCAACTATATAGTTTTAAAAGTTCATTTAAAAATATTAATGTGCTCTTTTCAATTGCTTTATAGGCAGAGGATTTCTGGCTTACTTTAATTGTCTGATCTCCACCAGAAACGATTGTTGGCGTCAACATTCTTGTTCACAATTGAATCCTAACAGCTAGTTTAATGTCTGGCATGAAGCAGACACTGTGGAGACTATGTAAAACAAACAAAATTAACTATTTTTTCATGTTGTGCGGGTTGTTTTGTTGTTGGTGGTTCAGGATCATTTCTTCAATCTCAATTCTGACAGTTTGTACTCTTGGATTGTTGGCTTAAAAAATTCACTGTGTACTTGAAAGGAACCCTGAGAGCACTGTTGGGTAAGTGTTGGGCTACTAATACAAGGTTGGTGATTCAAATCCACCTGTCACTTCTTGGTTGAAAGATGAGACTATGTGCTTCCATAAAGATTTCTAACCTAAAGGATCCCATATAAGATGATTTTGAGTGAAATTAACTTGATGCAGTGGGTTTACTACATGCTCTGCTGTATTACTTTCCCCAAATGATTCCTATTATTAGTAGTTCTAGGTATGGTGCACATTTTAACCAAATGATTAATAGTTTGTCTCTTTTCACCTCTGAAGCATATTCTTTATCTGTCAGCCTTGTTTATGCAAAGTGTGTTCCCTAAGGTCTGACCAGAATGCTCAGCAGTAGGCCAAAAGAAGTTTGAGTTGCGGCCAAGTTTTAATATTTTAGAGCACAAACATCCATTTGCCCCTTACTTTGTGATGCACATTTTAAAAGGCAGGTTATTTAGCATGAAAAAGCATTCTATTCACTCATGAGACATGATATCATTGCCGAAAAAGTTTATATCCAATAAAGAAAGGCCTCCTAATCTCTCTTGTAATAATTTTGTCCATGAAAGGTTAAGCACTCCCTCCTAAAGAAGAAGAAAGAAGCAGGCCTCTGACATTCTCCTCTCAAAACCTGCTATACCACCATGGTAGTCAAACTAGCCTGGTATTAGGACAATGATAGAAAGACAAATGGAACAGAATTGAGAATCAAGAATTAAATCCACCCAACTACAGACAGCAGATTTTTGACAAAGGGCTAAAGAAACATACTAAATGAAGAAAGAATAGGCTCTTCAACAACTGATGTTGGCAACATTGAATTTCTGTTTGCAGATGAATTAAACAGAACTCACACCTTACTCTAACTACAAAAGTGAGCTCGACATGGATCACAAAAATATTAGACCTAACTGTAAAACTGAAAGCTATAAATATCACCAATGAAAAAATATGGAGAAACTTAGGAGCCCTAGTGCAGTTCATAAACACAGTATCAAAAATGACTGAACACAAACAGTAAAAGACTCCTGAAAATTAATCACTTATGCTCATCCAGAATTCACTCAAAGAATGAAAAGAAAACCTACAGACTTCAAAAATATTTTGACAATGAAATACCAGACAAGGGGTTCATCTTTAAAAGCCACAGAAAACTTCAACACTGCAACAAGAAAAAGGTGAATAATATAATTTTAAAAGATGAGTGTGAGATGCAAGAGACAGTTCACCAAAGGATACCTAGAAGCAACCAACAAATATGGGAAGAAATACTCATAGTCGTTAACTGTTTAAGAAATGAAAATCAAAACAACAACAAGATACCACCTGGAAACAACCTTAATAGCTGTTAAACAAACAAACAGGTGGCAACAAATACTGGAGAGATGTGGAGGGATTGGAACCCTGGTACACTACTGAAGGGATGATCATCGTATTCAGTACTATGTTAAGTGCTCCCTTAACAAATGGAAACATAAATACCAGACAACATGAATAGATATCTGCCTTCCTATGTTCATTGTGAAAATATTGACAATAGCAAAAAGATGGAACCAACATAAATGGCCATCAGTAAACGATCAGATAATCTTTGGTCCATACAGTCACAATGAATCAGTGCTGCACCTCCTAACACAGATGAACTTGCAGGCACCAAGCTGAGTGACTGGCCAAACACAAAAGGGCAGACACTGTACAAAATTGCTACATAGGAGTCTACAAATGATGTTTCTTACTAAAAGTAATTGACTTTGATGGTTTTCAGATGCTGGAGGGGAATGGAGAGAAGGGGAACTCACAGAGCAGAGGGTGGACAGATTTTACCTTGCCAAAAGGGGGAGGTAATATTTAATGAAAGGAAGAAGGGTAAAGAGGGACATAGTGCAAGACATTAGGAGGTTTGGTTAATGCCAACCTTCACCGAATTTACAATAAAAAGTTTTTTTAAAAAGTCTTACAGTCTTTAAAAAGGAAAGAAAGAAAGGTTAAATGCTTCCACGGGCAGCTTGAATTTATGTGACTAGCATTTACACACATTATAAACCAAGATCACTATTCTCATGTAGATGAATGGGCTGATATTTTTCTAAAGAATAAAGAATCTCCTGGGTATTAATTATCTTTGGTACTAGCTGACATAGACAAGAATGTCTCCAGGGCCTGATGGTTCTTTATTATACAACTAGAGTTTAGAAAATCTATTTGAAAATATCCATACCACTCTGGAACTATCTTCTTCGGGGATTCAAGGAGAGTTGATATATATGTGAGTCTCTGGGGGAGGGGGGGTGCTTGGAGTGGGGAAAGGAAGCATTTAATAACTGGAGGAAAGTTGCATGTCTCATCGTTGCTACACTGCACCCTGACTATCTTGTCTCCTATCCATGACCCTTCTGTAAGGGGATTTCGTATTACCAGATGGGCTTTGGGTCCCCAATCTGTACCCCCTCTCATTAGAAGCTAGCAATCCCCTAGGCCTGATCTAACACAATGAAATCAGTTGTAAAATGATTAGGATGGACTACTACACCCATATTCAGATCACAGCCCTAAGGCAATTCATTAAAAGGAATTTACTTCGAGGTGTGTTCTGTTTCCAAGGGAAGTGGATGTGTTTTGCTGGATCTGGGCTCTTGCAATATACTCACTGTTTAGCTGATAAGAAACAAGAAGAGAGGGTGAGGAGGATCTTGTAGCAGGTTGTAATTAGGCCTGGGAGTAGCCCTTATAAATTATGTCCACTCACATGCTTTTGGCCAAGCTGAGTCACGTGACCTCAACAGAACCTCATGAAAGGTTGAGATAAGTGCCCTTCCTTTGTGTTTAGGAAGAAGAGCTGATAATATCAAATACATTTCCCTCTACTACAGCTGGCATGGATCTCAGTAGTACTCCTTAAGGAAGAGTTGGGTCCAATACAGAAAACCCAAGGTCATGAATTAAGACATTATTATTATTATCATTATTTTAAAAATCATTTTATTGGGGCCTCATACAACTCCCATCATGATCCATACATATGTCAATTGTATGCAGACCCCATGGGCACATTTGTTGCCACCATCGCCCTCAAAACATCCTTCCTCCACTTAGGGCCACTGTACTAACTCCCCATAACTCTCCCACCCTCCCCCCTTCCCTCCTCCACGAACCCTTAATAACTTAAAATTGCTATTACTTTCTCATATCACACACTGGAATCAAGACATTACTATGTATTTATACTTTGGTGCTATGACTCAACACTCACTGCCTTTGGGTCAGAGCTGACTCATAATGACCCCCTGTGGATTTGCGAGACAGTCATCATTTATGGGAGAAGAAAGCCCAGTCTTTCTCCTGTGGAGCTGCTGCTGGTTCTGAACGGCCGAAGATGCAGATCACAGCCCAGGGAGTCACCACTACAACCCACACGGCTCCATTATGATATAACGGTGTTTTAATATTCAAGGCCATGGACATAGCCATAAAATAACCATACATTAGGTCCCTTCAAGGCCATGGACATAACCATAAAATAGCAGCAATCTAACACAGCAGAAATCACCAAATTCAGTAACATTAGAGCGAATAGGTATTGTTTGGAGGTATTGAGCTGGTTCTGACTTGTAGCCACTCTGTTCCCAACACAATGAAGCCTTGCCTCACACACTTGTCCCTATGTTTGAACCCATTGCTGCAGCTACTATGCCAACCCACATTGTCAAGGGACTCTCTCCTATTCTGTGCCTTTCTACTTTACTAAGCATGGTGTCATTCGGAAATCGCGAGATTCCTGCCAATAAATATGATGAAATAGTAAGAATTTTGATGTGTACTGAAGATCAAAAGAAAAAAATAAATGAGAGATACATTCAGTTACTTATTATGGTGACTCAACATGCTAAACATGACCTGTATCCCCAATCAGTCTTTTTTTAATAGATAAGTAGTAGACCGTAGCTCAGCAGAAGGTTTTATTTGATTAAGACGAATGTGTGGCATCAAATTCACTACAGCAACTCAGATGATTAGATGGGAACCTTAGGAGCCAATGAATAATCGTGGGAATAGAACTCAGACACATGACTGAGGATGATTGATTAACTCAAAAAATATAATCAATTGTACATATAGAAACTATTGAATTTATATTTTGCTGTGTGTATACTCAGCAACAATAATTAGAAATAAACAAATAAGGTACAGATGCTTAGGGGAAGATTAATACTTGCTACAGACAGGATACACCTAACCCATATCGGAAATCAGAAGTCATGGTTTTCCTCCACTTTTTTATTATTTTATTTTTAAATTTACTATGGAATTTATAGTTCTAATGGAGTGCTGGACCTTATCAGTGCTAGCTAATATCATGGCAGGACTCCTAGGAAATAGGAGCCTCATGTGGCCCTCCAATGGACAGTGTTAGAGCAATTACTAACCAAGAAACACCACAAGCCCTCCCTCCCCACCATTTGACTCAAGCAGTCTTCATGTTACACAGAAGGACTTTTGTATGTATGTATGTATGTGTGTGTGTGTATATATGTGTGTGTGTGTGTGTGTGTGTATGTGTGTGTGTGTATACCTCGTAGATCTCAAAGTACTCGATAGGAAGTTCCCACCCAAGGTCAAATTACCTTAAGATACTGTCCATGAAACTAATTTTTTGCCCATTTCAAATATATGAGTTGTGGCCTGAAACAAACAAAAAGTCTGACCTATTCACAGGGGCTGGAAGTGGGGTGTGGCCAGGCAACCACAGGCACTAGCTGTGTCAGAGCCTCCACAAACATCCATAGCATCCCTTCTGGCTCAAGGTGGGCCCCAAGAGAACTGGAGGGAGGTCTGTAAAGTCCATGCTGGGGTTGTGGCCAAAGATAAGTGTTTAGAGTGCCCGGCATCCCATTTCAATTTTGATGATTTCCAACTTTCCTACATTCATATTGTGTGCATTCCAAATGTGCATGATTCATGGATGCTGCTTGGTTTCTCAAGTGGCTAATGCCTGGGTTCTTGGCTTGACATCATGAAAGAATTCACGCTGAAGCTCATTTTGCAGTTCTAGCGGGTCTTTATGAAGGACAGGGCAAGTTTCAGGGTTTCCAGTCTCAAAGGGGTTCACAACTGGACACAAACAGCCTTGTGGAAAGAGTACCCACACATGTGAAACTCAGCAGAGGGTGGGGTAGGGGACATGGATTCCCATGACCAAGGGGTTGGAGAAGCAAGGGACAGGAGGGCATGGAGGCCAGAGCTCAAGTGAGCCAAAGCTGTGGGTCCCAAGCGGACCCAGCACAGGGCCTGAGTTTGCAAGCCTGGGGCAGCACATATGTGGCCCTACCATCTGATTGGCCACTGATCAGGAGCAGTTTCAGAGAGTGAGAAAGCTTCTTGCCCTTCTTCACACTGTTGTTGTAAAGTGTCTTAGCCACCCTCTGTACAACAGAACAAAACACTGCCTGATCCTCCCCCATCCTCCTAATCTTTTCTCTGAGTCCATATTGCAACCACTATATCAAACCATCTTGTCTGGGGTCTTCCTTTTTTGCTCTGCCCCTGCCTTCACCAAGCATGGTGGAACTATTCCTTCTCCAGGGCTAGTGTTATCCAGGAACATGTCCAAAGCATGTGAGAGAAAGTCTATCCATCTTTGCCAATAAGGAGCATCTGGCTGCACTTCTTCCAAGACAGATCTGTTGTGCTTTTGACATTTCATGCTTACCTTCAACATTCTTAACCAACATCATAGTTCAAATGCATCCATTTCCCCTTCGAGGAAAACCCAGAAACCTTACAAGAACAGTCTTGAACATTCAATAATCTTGAGCTTATAATGAGTGTCATCTTCTGAAAGGACGGCGTTCTAGTTATCAAGGCGACACTGACTGACAGTGATCCAGTGCATTCTCACATCCCATTTAGAGAAACAACCCCTCAATTTGCGCAATAGATGAAAAAAATAAGAGACCAAGGATGCTGTATGTCAATCTAAACACAGACCCAAACTCAAATTATTTTTCTAGAATGAATCCTAGATAATGAAACAGAGGGAGAAATGGGTCCGCTTGGGAAAAGAAACTACGAGTATATCCTCAAATGCACCACATTCTAGTGTGTTCTTATTCCTAGTGACCCTACAGGTCAGAATAGGAAAGTGCCCTGTAGATTTCCAAGACTGTAACTCCTTGCCTAACCTTCTGCTAAGCCGTCCGGTGCCTTATTTCTGCTCCCTAAAAGCTCTGACTTTTGAGCGTTGGGATTTCAGAGACCAGAGAAGGAGGAAAGCAAAGCAATCACCTGCATGACTCATGCAAACAACCTCAAATCAAACTAAAATGAGGTGGGCCAAGCCACCTTAATTTTGCGTGAACAATCTGGGTGTGTCAAGTTAATGTAAAACCTTCTTGCCAAGGTTTTTTTAAGATAATTACCCTAATTCTTCCCTCGGCATGCATAGGCACAACCTGAGACGCCTCAGCTTGCAGCACCTTCCCACACATGGGTTCCCTAAAGATGGAGAAAGGATTTTCATTGGCTGCCTCAGCATCATCGATATCCAGAAAGTACAGGAAATTGAGACTTTATACTTTCAAAGAGTAGTGGTTGGGGAATGTGGGTGTAAGCAGATCGATCTTCCAGAAGCACAGTTTTGATCATCTCAGGCCTTGCTTCGAATCCTTCCACCTCTCCATTATCCCATAAATCCTGTCCCTGTCCCTTCGCCAGACAGTAAAGGCCCACCTTGTATAACTATTCTCTCACTCTTTTCCATCATGCTTTCTGGGCTCCTATTGAGCCAGCTGTCTTTAACTGATCACACTTTGCCTATCTATACCTTTGCTCATGTCAGTCTGAGCCTTAAAATGATGAGTGCCTATCCTAGCTTTTATTCTACTCTCTTCCTTTAAAAAATCCCCCCCTTTATTTTTGCCTCAGTAAGCATTTTGATTTTATTATCTTAATACTAGTCAGTTTTCATTCGGTGGATAATAACTACTTGAGTATGAGTTTAATCTCCTGCTGGAGTTTGGGTCCCTTTCGGGCATTTCTAAAAGTCTCCTCCAATGCCTAACATGCTCTTATAATGAGTGGACAACCTCAGGGTAGCTACCTGTCTCTCAGGTGGGGACCCAAGAGCCAGCAGGTGATTAAAGATATCTTTTGGTCATAACTGGTAGATTTTAGGAGCTGATAAATAAACTGAGTAGTTTACCCTCGTTAGTTGGGATTTTCCACAAAGAAACAAAAGAATTAAGTGCTGACTAAATCTTATTAATAGTGATGATCTAAAGAAAAGGCCTGTGAACTGCTCTGCTGAAATTCCCAAGCCATCCTGGCTTTTTCCCTTTCTGGAAATTCATTGTCTAATGCTTCTTTGTTAACTGTGATAGTTGAGCTTTGTGTCAACTTAGGTAGGGCAAGATCCTCTCTTGATATGATCTAACAGTGTGGTAAACTCCATGATGGTATCATGCTGAGCAGCTAAGCAGTTATGGGAGAATAGACTCACTCCAAATGGCCACAGCCTTGACACATTGGTGGGAGACTTCATTCAGGCTCTGGCTTATTCTAATTCTAAATTCAGACTCAAGTTGAGTACTTTGCAGACCCCCAGGCAGCGTGTGTTTAAAAACAGAGTATCATTCCCCAGTCCACCTGGGGAGGGAGACGCTTGCTCTCAGATATGCATGGAAAATCAGGGAACTTGCCTGGTAGGGGCACAATTGCTACATCATATAAAAGTTTGGCTCCTGTTCGCTCCGATTCAGAGCCCCCCTGTACATTTTTGACTTCTGCAGTCTTTTTCAAATCCCAACACAGCCCTTTTGTTGCTTTTGCAGTAACACTTTTGACAGCAATGATTGGCCATGCATCAAAATTTTGAGATGAGCTCTTTTGTTTTCTATGGTTTGTAAATAGCCCCCATGCCCGTAAACTTATTGGATTTCACTTTGACATAATGGTGAGTTTCCTCTTGTCTATATGAGTATCTTTGTCTTTTCTTTTTTCCAGGATAGGCTTAATGAAGGAGCATTGTTAGTGTTATAGGTTACTTCTTGGACTACTAACAATGAGGTCTATGGTTCAAACCCACCAGATGCTCATCAGAGGAAAGATGTAGTTTTTTGCTCCCATAAAGATTTCCAGGCTGAGAAATCTTTGTCATGAGTCAGAAGTGACTCAGTGGCACGTTTCCCCCCTTTTCTCTATAGAAGATGTTGAATTTGGGGTCTCCTTCCCACCCCCACACCCCACTGAGCACAACGTGGACTAAAAGATTAGACATTTCTACAGTGGGTCAAAGATCTTAAACATTTTACTTTAAATTAAGATTTTAATCTGTGGACTATATGTTCTTTTTAGAAGAATGTGGGATGCAATTGAAAAATCAAATAGAATCAACAGATGAAATCTGCCTCCTTTTGGTCACACTGTGCCTTTGGTATTAGCTTTTTCTGTTCTGGCCCTTTCTCCAAAGGAGCTGTTTATGAATCATCCTTTAGGAGACCTGATATATACAACTATCTTCCCAATTATTTGTTATTATTTTAAATACTTTTGTATTTAAAATTTAAGATTTTAAATCACACCCCCCCACCCGCTTTCTCCTCCATGTTTCCCATCTCTGCCATCTGAGACAAAATAGAGGCTGAATCATCTTATTTCTATTGCCATTAGGCAATCATCATACAGCTCCCCAAAGGTTTATTAAGAACTTTGATGATCTCAAGGAACTCTTTTTATTCACCTGCAATAAACCCATTACAGAAAGGCACTAAAGATAGAATCATTTATAAACACTACAAATCAGAATAATATCTGCTTAATGAATTACAAGTTCCATCATTTAAAGTCTTTAGTTCAGTCTAGCTAATTCAGTTCATGAACCTAGCTTGCCCCTGACCCAACAGTGAAGGTTAGATAGAAATATTAAGACAAGTTTTGGAAAATTCTATCTTATGCAAGTGAGATTCTGATTTAAATTCAACCATATATTTTCAGGCATGAAGCTGGTAGGCAGGCAGGAGAAAAGTAGACCCCAATAGTTGATTCTTCAGATGTGTACCGTAAACAGTAAGGTGGATATCTGCAGTTAACTCTCCCAAGTCAAAAGCTAAGGAACCATTTTGTGTTTGTTTGATTTTACATTCATTCAATTTTTTTCCTTTATATTAAACATTCTATTGGGCACTCTTACAGCTCTTGTAACAATCCATATATCATTTGTATGAAGCACATTTGAACATAGGAGGAACCGTTTTTTAAGGATCCTTATGCATCTCTAGCATCTACTTCAATATTTCATTAGAAAAAGTGTTTCTATAGATCTTGGTAGTTTTTTCAGAACTGTTAAAAACAAATATCATATTAAGCTAACTGTCAAAAATAATTGAATCTTATTTAATGTACAATTTTCACAATGGGGTAAAATTTAAACATCTGTTCGTGTAACTTGAGTAGTTGGGGCAGCTTGTCATGAGACAGAAACAGAAGAGAAAATGAGACTATTTATTGGTTAGTGCTTAATAACAGAAGGGACTTTTTATCAAAATCTGCATTCCAAGCAACAAGTTAAGAGATGTTATATAAGCAAGACTTGGGGTCAAATATCATCTACAGCAATCCAGTTTGAGATAGGACATCTTGTTCTCTGACTGTGCTGTTGGTTTGGAGAGATGTATCTACACTATAGCTGCAGGTTTTATTAGGAATTCTGTCCTCCAAATTGAGGTGGATTAGTCTCTAATTTCTAAAAAGAACACTAAAGACTTATCAATTTATCATGAATTCTGGCAAATTTTATAATTGAAGTAAAAGTGAGCAAAGTACATGAAACTCATTAAGTTTGCCAGTGGTTGGTTTATTTTTTTGATTATTTCAATGAACCAAATTCTTGATTTTTCACATTGCTTTTCTTTAATTCCACTCTTTTAATTATGCTATAAGCTTTATGATTTATTTTCCTTTGTTGTTGGAGAGTTATGTTGTTGCCCTTTTTCTAGTTGCTCAAGGCACTGTCTTAGGTGTCGTTTTTGTTTTTTTCCCCATGTGTGATGATTGGTATGCATTGCTTTCTGATCACTGCTTTTGGCCTATCTCAAAGATTTTGGTATGATCTACAAGGAATTTCATAATTTATTTGATCTATTACTAATCATATGTAAGTAGAAAGTTATTAAAATTCCTTGTGTTTATCTTTATGGTATGGTTTTTCTATTGCTGATTTCCAGTTTTATCATTGTCATCAGAGGAAAATGGGTTATATGATAGAATTATTTTTTAGTTTGGTCAAGTTTGCTTTATGACCTAACATGTGATCTACTTACATGTGTGCTGGAGAAGGAAGTAAACTGTGTGGTGGGGAGTGGACTGCTTTGTGCATGCTTAGAAGCGTCACCTGGTTGTTTGTGTTGCTTGACTTTTTTGCTTCTTTACTGAGTTACTTTTCTGATTATTTGCCATTCAGTGAGAGTGGTGTTGACATCTCCTATGATCGTCAAGCCGTTAACTTCTGATTTCAATCCTGTGAATGTTTGATTGATTTATTTCTAAGGTCTTTCACTTATATGTCTATTAAGTTTGCATGTTCCTGACATATTTTTCTTTAATCATTATGTAGATTCCCTCTTGTGTCTCTTTATGTTACTCACCTTGAAGTCTATTTTAATCATAGATTAATATTGCCACTCCTGCCTTTTTATGCCATTAGTCTGGCAGATTTGTTCCCATCCTTTGATTTTTTATCTTTGAGTTTGAACTGCATCTCTTTTATGCAGCATGTAGATGAGTCTTGTTCTCTATTCTCTACATTTAGATTGGTACATTTAATCCATTGATGTTCAGTGTCATTGATATATAGGGGGTTGTTGCTGGCATTTTGCTGTGTTTGGTTTTGGTTTCTTTTACCCTTTGGGGGGGTAACAGTAGGAATTATTGGTGTCTCTGTTCCTTCTCTCTTTCGGAATCTTTTTTTTCTTTGTACTTTGTCATTATATTGATTTATGTTGTGCTAGGTCTGGGTGATGGTGTGTTGTGTGATATTTTCTGTTTTGTCTCCTTTGTTGTTGATTTTCTATCCACAGTGATTTGTCTGTTAATATATTTTTTATAAATGTTGGTCTTATTTTTATGAATAACTTTAGTTTTCCTTTTCTGAAAATATTTTTATTTCTCACTCATATTTGAGAGAAGATTTTGCTGGATGTAAGATTCATGGTTGGAAGTGTTTTCTTACAGAATTTTATATGTCACTCCATTGTTTTCTTGTCTACAGTTTCTGCTTAGAAGTTCATGCTTATCCTAATTGTTTTTACTTTGGAGGTTGTGCTAGTCCGGGTGGCTAGAGAAACAAATTCAAGGACATGCATATTGATATAAGGAAAGAGTTTATATACAAAAGGAATGTGACACTGAGAAGGCATCCCAGCTCAGTCCAGTTCAAAGTCATAAGTCTGATATTAACCCATATGCCAGAAAACAGTCTATGAAGTCTCCTTCCGACTCATGAAGTCACAGGCCAGGGGGTACAGAGTCCCAGTGCTGGCAGGGGTCTCCCCATGGCTCCTCGCTTCCAGGACTCAGGGACCATCAACAGCATGCCACTCCAGCTTCAGAGGTCTGCCTCCATCAGGGCAAAGCTGTGTGGTCTCTCTGCCGGCTCCTCCAACTTCTTGGAGGCTGCATCTTGTCTTTTCTGTGATTCATAGTCTCTGAGACCAACTCCCAACAACTGGGGAAGATAGCTTCTCAACTCCACGAGGGAAAAATCGCAAGATTTCCCAGAAGTCTCATGAGAAAGCCATGCCTACACAGAAGCCTCATTGGCTACTCAATGGCTATCTCCAGATTAACAGGCTAGACTCCACCCCTACATTTCAATCATAAAATTAACATAAGCACATGACTTCCACAGAGGTGATAGTTCTTTTTTCCCTTGCTGGCTTGAAACTCTTTTTCTTCAAAGCTGAAGATTTTACTATAATATGTCACAATATTTTTCTTTGGGGGAGGTCTATGAGGTACTCTCTGATTTTTTAATAATTATTCTCTCCATTGTTGCGATGTTGGGGACATTTTCTTCCACGATTTCTCCTACTACATTTTCTGTAGATTAATTTTGGTTCTTCCTCCTCCAAGATCCCAATGAAAGATAAGATGTCTCTCTTTATAGTGTCCCATATATGCATTCTCAGGCTTTCTTCTGATTCCTTCACTTTTTGGTTGGTTATTTCTCTCATCAATTGTAGTCAGAGTGGTTGTTGTAGAGGTCACTGATTTGATCTTCCTTTTCTTCCATTCTATTCCTTAAATTTTGTTCTATGTTGCCTAATTCTCTTATCTCATTACTTATCATCTAAGACTTGTTTTGGTTTAAGGGTTTTAGTTTTCCAGTGTCTTCCATTGTTCTCATGAGTGTTCCACACCTCTCTGGATTTAAACATCATTCCTATACATTCTGCTTCTGGTAGTTCCAGGATCCGTATTTGAGAGTACTCCATGGGTTTGGGTGATTTGGGGCTGTTGATGTTGGTTTTTCTTGATTGGGAAGAGGGGCGGTTAACTGTGACTGCTGTTTTCTTGGTATTGTGGCATTACTATTAGTGGTGTGTAATCTGCTGGGTCCTGTAGGGTATTTTAAATTAACACAATTTGGAAAGCAATTTTCCATGGTTTTTCACCTCATTTGAGAACCCTTTTTTTGGAATATAGCCTGAAGAAATCATCAGAAACATGGGTAACAACTTAATTTCATTTTAGCTATTAGTGGAAAGTTTCATTTTTTAGATATTTAAGTTTAGTTTAGTTCTTAATTTTAGGTATTTATTTTCTTTAAAAATGTGTTCAACAACAAGGGGGGCAGGTTGAAAAATAAATGCCTTCACAAAGAATGATCTTCACTCATTAAATAAAATGTCATGAGATTTTTTTTATCTGGTAGGAAATTGTTTATGATACAATGAGAAGGAAAAATGATGGGTGAAAAAACTGAAGTGAAAACCTTCTCAAACAAAACCATGTAAAGAGATAAAATACTCTAAACTATTAGACTGCAATTTCTGATACTTTTAAAACTTTTTATTATATTTTGATCATTCTGAAAATAAACCCACTACGATTGAATTAATTCCAACACACAGTAAGTTTTGAGAATAAGAATTTACAATTCTGTCAGCCAAACTTAAAAAAATTACTCTACCGAGACTTAATTTATTAAGGCACAGGCCAAAGTTGCATCTTTCCAGAGCTCCTAATAAACATTTGAATTGCAAATAGGCTTGCCTTTGGGGAACAGAAGGAGGGGGCACGATCCTTTGGGAAAGAGACAAGGAAAAGTGGGCAAGTGCCAAAAAGAGCAAAACCTTTAACTGAACCAGCCTCTGGGTAAATCACTAATCCAGTGATTTATGCATTCCCAAGAACTGCTGTCTAGTGTATTTGTCTTCAACTAGAAAAGAGACATGCTCCTTAAGGTGTGGCATCAGGAGAATACTTTGACTTTTAGGAGCTATTTTAAATATTTCCTCGAAAATTTCCTGTTAAAAATTGTCAACATCCTTTGCATAAAACTTGACCTACTTCAAATGATGATGATGTGAAGGCAATGGGCATTGCCGTCTTTGTCTGCAACTTAGCATCTCTGTCCATATATTTATGCCAACTTTAGCATTCTCAATCAGGTAAGTTAGGACTAGCTCACTAACCAAACAAGGTGTTAAAGAGCCCAGTCCTTCTTCCCAGGATCTGAAATAGGAAGTATTCTCGGGAGCTTTAGAAAGTTCATGGAAAATGGAATTTTTCCACAAATTTTTTGAAACTCACATACTTCATCTAAACTGCATTGTTACTAATATAAGCATGACCTTGAAATGTTCCCTTGCTAATCCACATTTTTTCCTTACTTGAAAACAAAGTAGGTTTTGCTTGCCAAATAGAATTCACTACCCACCATATTTAGCTATAAAACAGTTTATATATATATATATGCAATTGAACCAATTTTGTCATTTAAGCCTGACATATTCATTTTAAAAAATAGATAAATGTGAACATTTAATCACTTCTGATGAACTCAGTAATAACAATAACTAAGGCAATACTTATTATTGGAAAATGAAATACTTCTACCCTCTATCTGGATTATCTCATTTTTTATGTCAATAACCATATCCTATTCAATTGCCATTGTGTCAAAAGCCCTCCAGAGGGTTTTCAATGGCTGAATTTTCAGAAGCTCTGGGTAGGCTTTCAGTTAGCAGGTGAGTTTATTACCTGTTTGGGTCACCCAAGGATGCCAATAACCCTCTTCGATAGATTGTTGATACTATTACTAAAACAAGCAGAGTAGGGTAAATAACTATCTGAAGAAATACAACTGTTCCTGGAACCTGAATCCAGTCATGGTTGATTTTGAATCCCAAGCATCCTTGGGGTTGCTAACCCCAAGGTCAGCAGTTTGAAACCTCCAGCGGTTCAGCCGGAGAAAGATAAGATTTTCCACTCCTACAAAGATCTACAGTCTCAGAAACCCATGGGGACAGCTCCAGCCTGTCCTAGAGGGTCACTGTAAGTCAGAGGATTGACTCAATGTCAAAGTTGTCTTATGAACGCTTTCTATATTGAGTTACATTCCTTTAACTGACCAGAAACTCCCCCAGACTCTTTTTCTTCTAATTGCTAACACATTCTCAAAGTCATTATATAAGTGCACAGACACCAATATCACAAGTAACTAATACTTTAAGCAGCTCTGCCATTCTACATACCAGTTAAAAGGGTCGTTTATTTGCCTTCTCTATTAATCAAATCCTCACTTCCAAGTACCTTGCAGAAAGAATACTTGAGGATAATAAACTGAAGGAACTTCAGGGAAGAATCCATCTAAGTAGCACAGTTTAGAGCATTGAGAGAAAAAGTAGTGAGTGAGCAGGATCTGAGACATAGAGAAAGAATCTAAATAAAAGCATAAAGAGAACTAGGGGGAAGGGAAATGCAATTTTCAGTGGATTCGTCCAGAGGTGGTGCACAATGATTCCATCTGCCAATCAAAACTTTTCTGCTATAGGCTGGCATTTCTCAACCCTGATACTCTTGACATTTGGGACTAGATATTTATTTGTTGTTTTAGGGGCTGTCTTGTACTTTGTAGGACATTGAGCACGGTTCCTGGCCAATCTCCACTAGATGTCAGCAGTCCTCCTGCCCTCGTTGCTGCAGTGAAAATGTCTCCAGACATTGTCAACTGTCCTTTAGCAAGTAGTAAATCTCTAGTGGGCAACGACTGCCCTAGGCAATTCATCTAGTTGAAGTTTTTGTTTTTCTATGTAGAATTTTACCTGAGCTACTCTAAGATTTGCCTGTATATGTTCCACAGAAAAGAAAATTTCATAGGTAGACAATGCCATGCAGTGGAAATACTAATATTAAAAAGCAGGGCCAACTGTGATACAGAGTACATATAATGGAGCAAAAGTCATAGAAAGAAATGAAGTCTTGATACAGGCTACAACAGGAATGAAACTTAAAAATGTTGCTGTTTTTCTTAGGTGCCATCAAGTTGGTGCTGAGTCATAGTGATCCTGTAATGGACAACAGAACAAAACACTGGCCAGTCCTGTATCATTCTCGTGATTGCTATGCTTGAGTCCATTGTTCCAGCTGCTGTGTTTATTTGTCTTCGTGTGAGACAACTTTTTCATAGACCCTTTACATAAGCCAGCATGGTCACCTAATCTATGAGAATTTATCCAAAGAATGTGAGATGAAACTTCATCTATGTTTCTAAGAAAAATACTAGCTTTTTCCCTCTAAGACAAGATTGTTTGTTATTTACGCGGCCCTGGTTAATTTCAGTATTCTTCCCCAAACTATCATTCAAATGCATCAATTCCTTTGCAATATTCTTTATTAGTTGTCAAGCTTTCACCTGCATATGAGGTAATTGAAAATACTACGGAAAATCTTAATCTTTAAGGTGACATCTTTGTGTTTTGAGGTTATTTTACACTTTAAAGAAATACTACACAGCAAATTTTCTCAACGTTTCGATTTCTTGACTGCTGCCTCTACGAGCATGGATTGTGGTTCTAAGAAAAATGGAATCCTAGACCACTTCACTCTTTTATCTGTATCCCATGATGTCTTTCCAATATTGAAAGATCCTATGGCCAAAATGTTGAATGCTGCAAGCAAAAGAAGATGGAAAGAACACATAGAGCCACTGTATCAAAAAGAACTAGTGCACATCCCACCATTTCAGGGACATTTGAACAAGAACCATGGTGCTGAAAGAAGAAATTTAAGTTTCCCTGAAAGCATTAGCCAAAGACATCTCTAGGAATTGATTGAATATTGACCGAAATGTTTCAATACCAGAAAAAGAATTGAAAGCACTCACTTATCTAGGCCAAGAAATTTGGAAGACTGCTAAATGGTCAAGAGGAAGAATATTTGTATCAATTCAGGATCACCAGAAAGCTCAAATTTTAGAATCACGTCATTGATATTGCATGCAAGTGAAATTTTAGTGAAGATCATCCTACA
The DNA here is from genome assembly GCA_004026705.1 of Nesogale talazaci. Classification (NCBI taxonomy): domain Eukaryota; kingdom Metazoa; phylum Chordata; class Mammalia; order Afrosoricida; family Tenrecidae; genus Nesogale; species Nesogale talazaci. The sequence continues at coordinate 224,629 of PVJH01000167.1, read as the reverse complement.
AGGACTTCTGCAGTCCATTGACAGGGAGCTGCCCGAGGTTCAGACTCAGAAGAGGATATGAATGAGTGACATCATTCCTGATGTCAGATTGATCCTACCTGAAATCAAGGAATACCAGAAAGATGTTGAATTGTATTTGTTGACTCTGCCAAGGGATTCAACTGTGTGAATTATAATAAACTTGAAAATAATGGGTATTGCAGGACACTGCATTGTGCTCCTGTGGGACTCTTGTATAAGGATCAAGAGGCAATTGCGTGGCCAGAATAAGGGAATGCTGAGTGGTTTAAAATCAGTACACTAGTAAGTCAGTGTGGGAAACTAAACACTGAGGGAAATATGACTAGACTATAGTCCCTAACTTATAACAGAGGAAATCTGGAAAGCTAATGCTCCATGGTAGGAAAGTCACCACTTTGATACATGAGAGATAAAGTCTAAGAACATTATCTTGCTTTAAATATCATTCCCCACAGATCCTCCCCTAACATCTGTGCTATCTTAAAGGGAACACATGGTTCATTTTATCTCCCTGTAGAAACAGATATTATTTTGTTATGTCTTCCTGCCACGGCACCCAGTCCCCTTCATACCTTCCTGCAAGACAGGTATTAGGTGTCCTCACCTGCGAGCTCAGGGACCTTACTGTAGTTATCACCCACATTGTGATGTGTGTACCCAATGAATATGCAGGTCTCATGACTACCTATAAATATCCCAAGATAGTAAAGATGCTCTCTCTTCTCCCCCTTTCGTGTGGGCCATCAAGAGGGGCTGAGGGGCGCATACCATCACAAAGTATGTCTGTCTCCTTTATTCTACTCTCCCTCTTTTCTTTCCTATCTTCTACAACTTGACTATAATCTTTATATACTCTCATCATACAATTATACCTACAGAACCTTCGTTAGTTGGATGCTGGTTTCCTCGGACAGATCAGGGTTATATCCATTCACTATACTTATTCAATCTGTATGCTAAGCAAATAATCAGAAAAGCTGGGTTACATAAAGAAGAAAGTGGCAACAGAATTGGAAGAAGGCTTATTAACAACCCGAGGCACGCAGGCAACATAAGCTTGCTTGTTGAAAGTGAGGAGGACTTAATGCATTTCCTGATAAAGATCAAGGGGGGCAGCCTTTAAGATGAATACCACTCAACAAGTATGGATTGCAATGCAATGTAAAGAAGACCAAACTATAATTGGACCACTGTATAATCTCATGATACATGGAGAAGACATTAAAGGAGTACATGATTTTGATTTGCTTGCATTGGCAATCAATACTCATGGAAGCAGCAGTCAAGAAATCAGATAGCAGGCAGCATTATGTAAATCTGCTGCACAAGACCTCTTTAGAGGATTATAAAACAAGGATGTTACTTTGAAGGTTATGGTGAAACAGACTTAAGCCATGGTATTTTCCATTGTCTCATACGGATGTAAAAGTTAGACATTTATTAAAAATGAGTTGATACATTTGAATTGTGGCATGGAAGAAGAATATTTAAAATACCATGGACTGCTAAAAAAAACAATGTGTCTTTGATGAAGTATAGGCAGTGTTCTTTAGAGGTAAGGATGGCGAGACTTTGTCTTACATACTTTGGACATGTTATCAGAAGAATCCCCTCACTGGAGAATGACATCATGTTTGATATAAGAGCAACAAAAGAGAGGAAGACCCTCAGTGTGTGAATCGATGCTGTGACTTCAACAATGGTCTCAAGTGTAGGAACGATTGTGACAGAACAGGGCGGTGTTTCTTTCTGTTGTATTAAGGTTGCTATGGGTTGGAACGGACTAGATGGCACCTAAAACCACAACATCGGTCCAGTTGTAAGGATCTTGGTTTTATTTACATTGGATTGTAATCCATTCTGAGGGTCCCAGTGCTTGGTCTTCATTACCAAGTGTCAAGTCTTCTTGCCTTTCAGCAAGCAAGGTTGTGTCATCTACACATTGCAAATTGTTAATAAGCCTTCCTCCAGTCCTAATGCCATATTATTTTTCATGTAGTCCGGCATCTCAGATTATTTTCTCATCACACAAATTGAATAGTAGAGTGGAACTATACAGCCCTGACATTTATCATTCCTGGTTTTGCACCATACAGTATTCCCTTGTTCTGTTACAATGACTGTCTCTTGGTTTGTGTACAGTTTCTGAATGAGCCCAATCAAGTGTTTTAGAATTTCTATTCTTCACACTGCTATACATAATTTGTTATGCTGGTCAGAAACCTGTTCATAGTCAAAAGAGTACAAATAAACAACTTTGATTAGCTGCTTTCAATCAAGATTTATCTGATGCCCATAATTATATCCCTCGTTCAATGTCTTCTTCTGTATCCAGCTTGAATTACTGGCCATGGTCTGCTGATGGACTGCTAAAATCAATTCTGACCATTTTCAGAAAATGTGATGTTAATGGGACTCCTCAATAATATCAAAATTCCTTGCATCACCTTTCTTTAAAATGTGTACACATATGAATATTTTGTTAGTTAGCCAGTATCTGTCTTCCGATTTTCTGTGCTTCATCAGCTTGTGGAAACAATCCTATTGGCATTCAGTCATTTCCTGAAGCTCTGTTTGTTGCTCGACCTTCTTCGGTAGAGGTTGGATTCTTTCCTTCAATGCCATTGATTCTTGCTGTAGGCTACTTCTTGACATAGTTGAGCATTGGCCAGTTTTCCTTGGTACAGTATTCTGTGTCTTCCTCCCATCTTCATTAATGCATCCTGCATCATTTAATATTTTGCACCATGCATCTTTCAACTTTGAAATTTTATTTTTTTCTTCATTCCCTTCAGTTTGAGATCTGCTTAGCATCTTGTTTCTTCAAAATATTATGCTGAGTGAAATAAATCAGTCAAAAAGGAAATAAACTATATAATCCCATTTAGATGAAGGAAAAGTATTTTATTAGTGGTTACCAGGGTTGGAATGCCTGTGAAATACCAGAGAACCAAATTCATACACCTGCACATGTATGTAAGAGAGTTTTATAGAAAAGGTAATTATTCATTAAAAAATCATTCCAACCCAGGCCAGTCGAAGCCCACAAGTCTGATATTATCCATATGTCTGATACCAGTCTATAAGTATTCTTCATATTCATCAAACATATACCATGACACCAAATGCAAGACAACCACAAGTTAAATGGGTAGAGTGCCTTTGGATTCAGTGGCATTATAAACATCTCAGTGCTGGCAGGGGTCTCCAAGTGGCTCCTCCTGATTCTGAGGTCTGGTTGCGTCCCTGTGGCTTTCCGGCTCAGCCACTAGGGTAGCTCTTTGAGACTTCTCCTCAGGGATGTCTCGCACAGGAAGTAAGTTTTGTCAGTCGAGACTCTCCAAGCGAGTGTTTTCAGTAGAAATACTTCAGAGAAGTACTCCAGAGAAATACTCCAGAAAAACTGAGAGAGATAGTGTCTCTGCCTCCAAGAAGGAATTAGCATATTTCCCAGAATTCTCAGGAGAAGACCAACCCCACACAACGGTCTCATTGACTCTCTCCAGATTGACAGGCATCTATTTTCATCACCAAGCACTTCAAGTCTTCTGTGCTTCCAGTAGGCAAGGTTGTTTTATCTGCATATAGCTCATTATTTATGAGTCTAGCTCGATGCCGATGCTATACTCTTCTTAATCTCATCCACCTCCTTGGGTTATTTGCTTGGCATTCGGATTGATTATGCATGATGAAAGGATACAACCCTATTCTGATTTTACATCAGAATATGCCCTTGTTCCGTTAATAGTAATGGAGCAATTTGGAAATGGGTAATAATAATGGTTGCATAACATGATCAACCTAGCCATTATCACTAAATTATACATACAAAAATCATTGAATTGGAAAATGTTCTGGTATATGTATTTGTACCACAAAAATAAAAAAGCTGCACTAAGAAAAAGAAGTAGCAAAATGTCTGTTTTGAAGTCCCAGTCTTACTTCTTCTCTCACAACCACGGAGCCAATTCTCACTCATAGCAACCCTATGGGAGAGAATGGACCTGCTCTTCTGGGTTCCTGAGAATGTAACTGCTGCCAGGAGAAGAGACTCCTCTTTTAATAGTGGACCTTGTGGAGAGCAGCCCAATGCACAACCACTAGGCCACCAGGGCTCTTAGTCTAAGACTTAATGATCATTGAACCTGGCACAGGTCACCTTGCAGAGTTCAGTCTCCATCTGCAAAACATATGCTTCTTTATCTCTATAGAAACAATGACTATAAGAAGATTGGAAGAGATGTGATCAGCATGGACGTTGGAGCTTAACAAACCTAGGTTTGAATTATGCATCTGAAACCTTCTGTCCCACAACTTTGGACTTGTTTCTTCACACCTCTACCTCGCCTTACATGGGTCTGTAAACGACAGTGATGAATGCTTCCACCTTGGAGCTAGCTCTCTGTTCTCCTAAGGTACAGGCACTTATCTTTGCTTATTTAACGATTTACTTGTCAAAGCAGACACTTCAGGTTAGTCCTTGACCTATCTCACTCTTTCTGAGCTCCTCATTGGAATTCATTATAAAATTACATTTGACTCTTGGTTCTTTCTCCTATGGATCTACCGTAATAAGAACCCTGGCTTCCTATTGCAATTAGGATGAGACCAAAATGTCTTCCTATGGCCTTTAAAGTCTAAGAGATCCACAGAATTCACAAAATCTGCTCAACTTGTTTCCCAGTGTCTTGTCCCATGGCACTCTCTCTTGGTGACCACCACTCCCACAATGAAGCCTTTGCCCCACTGACCTTCTCACTCTGCTGTTGTCAAGTTCATTCTTGTTTCTAGTGTTTTGTATAAGCTATTTGTGTTACCTAGCACAGTTATCCACCTAGATTCCAGTCAACTTTCTTAAAGGTTTAAGTGTCACCTCTCTATGAAAGATACTCTAACCCATTCCCTTGAGATTTCTATGGTCTCTATACATTTGCTATCTTCACACATGGCATTCTTCTGGCTTATTTCTGGATTCCCACCTCACCTTCAAAGGGCCACTTAAGTGCCTTTAGAATAACATGCATCATAATACCTGGTACCTCTGATTTCATTTTCTGTGGGCTTCCTTGATGAAATTTATGATAATGACTGCAATGGAAAGCTTCCCATGCTTTCTTAGAATTAGTTTCCCCTTATGGAAATGCACGGTGACTTTCTTTCAGGTACCTATCACTACTGCCTACAGCTTCAGTTGATGCTGATCAATCCCAAAGCCACAAGTACTGGGCTTGTGAAGGAATTAAAGATCATACAATTTGCTCTAATATGGATTATTTTAGGAATTTTGTCAGAATCCCACTAAGTTTGACATTCCATGACTATTGGAATCAGTGCAGGAATTTGCAAATAATACAATTGGGGTTCCCGAGGCAAGGGAATAAGAGTATTTGCTGGGAAAGGTGTTTCTTCACTATGGGGAATATTCTCCTAGGAGACGTTGAATCTCACTCTGCCTCTGTCTCCACCCCACCCCACTCAGCCCCCAATTCCTGTCCTGTCACATGGTGGGAAAAGACAAGTAAAAAAGGGAACAATTTAATTTAAAAATTCCTGGTTTCTGCACTGCCTCTAGGCCTGCGGTTCTCAATCTGTGTGCCACTACCCTTTTAGAAGTCAAATGATCCTTTTATGGGGTCACCCATAACACTTTATAACACTTTCAAAATTACAGTGATGATGTAGCATCGAAAATAATTTTATGATTTGGGGGGGGGGTCACCTCAACATGAGGAACTGTATTAAAGGGTTGCGACATTAGGGAGGTTGAGGACCACTACTCTAGGCTGCTTGATTTCAAAAGCTCATACAAACACCCAACCTAAACTTGTCACCGTCAATCCTGACACAGGGTGATCCCCTCTGTTGCAGAGTAGAACTCCTCCAGATGCTCTTTTTGGCTCTAATCTTTATGCAAGCAGATTGCCAGGCCTTTCTCTGGCAGTGCTTCTGTATGGGTTTGAATCATCAACCCTTTGGAAGTTATTAGAAAGTGCAAATCCCTTGTGACACCTCATTGCCCCTCATGAGCTGATATTTTTCATCACCTTTTAAGGTTTGGGACTATTTGAATTGAGTTTTCTGCGACTCAAAGTCAAATAATGTCTCAGCTCCTGAAATCCTTCTCCAGGTCCCCATCCAGCTTCCTATTTACCCATAATGAGCATCCAATAAGGGCTTTGATCAGAATACTGAGTCAGTGTTGACAACAGGGTGTGGGGAAGATGCAAAGGCCAGATCTTGATGCCCAACTTTGATTACAGGAGCAACAAGAAAACCAAACACTGTATGCCCAGTGACTTCCTCAAGTGTCTGGTCTACAATTTCAAGGAGCTGGAAATGCTGCTGATGTGCACCACGTCTTACTGTGCAGAGATCTCTCACTATGTTTCCTCCTAGAATCACAAAGCCTTTGTAGAAAGAGCAGCCCAACTGGCCACGAGAGTCACTAATCCCAACGCCAGGCTGCGCAGCGAAGAGAATGAATAGATGGCCCATTCGTGAGTTGTATTTGTGCTAAATAAAACCATACATAAAAAAAAAGAGTTAGTAGTGCTTACTCCATGATTTCAGTCATTTACATCTCAAAGTTAGTCCTAAACTTCCTGATTGCTGTATGAATTTCCTGTTGCTACTGTAACAAATGACCACCCATTTGATGACTTAAAGCAGCACAAATCTTTTCTACACTCTAGTGTCTGGACATCTAAAATGCATGTCACTGGATTAAAGCCAAGGTGTCAACAAGCCCAGTGCCTTCTGGAAAACTTAAGAGAGATTCTGTTTCCTTGTCCTTTCTACCTTCAGGAAACTGCCTATAGTCCTTGGCGTATGGTCTCTCTAGGTTTCACTGCAACTTCTTGTTTCCATCCTCACATCTACTTCCATGTCTGTAGTCAGATTTTGCTCTGTTTCTTTCTTCTTTTTGAAGGCCACCTGTTGGGATGCTCACTTTAAGCCCAGGTGTTTAAAACCACCAGATGCTTCTCAGGAACAAGATGAGGGTCTCCACTCCCATAGAGTTACAGACTCAGAAATCCCCAGGGGAAGTTTGACCCTGTCCTATGAAGTCACTATGAGTAGGAATCAAATCAATGGCACTGAGCTTAAGCTGTTTGAATTTATGATCACATGTAGGACTCATCTGGATAATCCAAAATAACCTTTCCATCTCAAGATTGTGAATGTAATCATATCAGAAATTTACCTGTAGCCCATGTAAGGTGATACTCTCTTTGCTGCATTCAAAGATAGGGACTAAGGTATGTTTGGGATGGAGCGGGGGAGGCCTATCATTTAACCAACCACAATTGGCTGCTTTAAATTATATACTAGGGGAATATATCTGAAGGATAACCCCACTTCCCTCATTTTGAAAATGAAGAGACTGAAACCCATTGAGGAGACAGATTCAAGGTCAACTTCAAGGTCACATAACTGGAAATAAGGTCTTGGAGTTCAAGACACACTGCCTTGTTGGTCAGCCATGTTCCTAGTACAAGTTAGCTAAATTGTAATCTGTAATCCAAATGATCATCAACACTTTTGGTAGAAAAGTAAGAAAGCCACAAAGATTTACCCAAACAGACAAATGAATAAAAATCTCCACAACAAAAAAGTGTTTAAATAGTTCCTAACTTTTTTGAAGTTTGCCAAACAGGTTTGTGTTTTTGTACTGATAATTCCTCCAGTAGTGTTATGTGTTTTCTAACTTTCTCCTACTCAGTCTGTAATAGCCCCAGAGTCCCATTACACAATATACTGAATGGGGCCAAACTAATTTTGTCATCCTATATCCTCCCTGTGTTTTGTTTATCTCAGTGTGCATGTCCATTGGGCATAATGATGTGCTCCACGGCAGTAAATCTATTTTCAATGGACTCAACCACTCTGGATTCTTCAGCTACTTCAAAGTACATCATCTTTTCAAACACCAATCTACCACGGCACTCCTTTAGGGAAAAAAAAAAAAGATTTAGCCTGCCTGGTAAACAGGGCTGTGATTTTCTCCATAATTACACCATTACACTTCATTTTCTACAAATACATACTTTTGTAGCAAATCATTTGTACCATATTTTGTCTTGAGTCAGCATCTAGGTACATGAGGGCTGATGATTTTGGTCTTGAAAATGAGTATGCTGTTTTCCCCAATTATGTTCTGAGTTCTTTATATGCCTTTTTATAACTAGTACCAGTGCATAGTTTCTTTTCGCAGTTGGTCTCATCCAAATGCATATTCCTTTGAATTAGTTGACAAAAAATATGAATTATCTTGGCAAATATTGTTGTCCTGAAAATTCATGTTTTACTTCTACGAAATTACCTCTAAAAGTTTCTTATGACCTTATATGACATGAACTCTCAGTCTCTTATGAAAGGAAACTTTCCTCATCCAGATTAGTCATCTTGATGGACCAATAAAAAACTGTGGAAATGAGGCATGGAAATGTGGGGAACCCAAGACAGATGAACCCCTTGGGACCAGTAGTAGGAGTGAAGCTACTGACTTCCAAAAAGTCAGGTAGAGAGGAGGAGCCAACTACTATCGGGGTGCAGACACTAGGGCAGAGGGTGGGGGGACACATCGGGCAGCGTAGGTTATGACAAAGCAATAATTCATAGAGTATTGAGAGTTGGTGGGGGAGTAGGGAGCAAGGATGGAGGAGAAGGGATGGGAGGCTGATGTCAGGGGCTCGGATGGAAAGGTGGAGGTTCGGAGACAGCTGCAGGCATGTGAAGAAGCGTGGCATAATATATGTCTTTATGTATTGTGACAAATGATGTATGAGCCCCCAATAAAATGATTAAAAAATTCTATGGAAAATTTCCAGCTGAATTTTTATGCAAGAAACCAGCTCACTACCCCCTCACTATGTATCAATTTAACCAACAAAAATAGCATTGCTATAGAGTTGTTTCTGCCTCAGTGTGCCACCTAGTTTTTTCAATGTTGAACAGCTCTACAGTTTCCAATGGTTTTGATCTCTCAGAAAGGGCTGGCCTCTGGGTGGATTCCAAGGTATCTCTGGGTGGATTTGAACTGTGAACCTTTGGTTTAGCAGCCAAGTGCTTAATCAACCTTCTTATATACCCGAGAAGACTTCAAAAAGATTGTGGAAAATTTTTTCCTTATCTTTTAATTTAATTTTCCAACAACTATTAAAAACATCTTTCCTGCTTCACTTATATAGAGGCTAAAAATATAAAATGTATAAATGAAAAAGAAGCCCAATACCATTAATCAGTCTCTGAGTTAGGGATTGTGGCAGTCATGTACTTACGTTAATTTTATGACTGAAATGTAGGGGTGGAGTCTAGCCTGGTAATCACAAGATTTCTGGGAAATCTCATGATATTTCCCTCGTGAAGATGAGAAGCTATCTTTCCCAGTTGTTGGGAGTTAGTCTCAGAGACGATGAAGCATGGACAAGACAAGATGGCAGTGTCTGTGGAGCCAGAGGAGAAGCCACATGGCTTTGCCCTGATGGAGCCAGACCTCTGAAGCTGGAGAGGCCGTGTGGGGACCCCTGCCAGCACTGAGTTGCTTCTGCCACCACTGGACGCTGTTGATGGACCCTGAGCCCCTGGAAGAGATGAGACCCCTGCCAGCGCTGGAATTCTGCACCCATTGACCTATGAATTCGTGAATCTGAAGGAGACATTATAAACAAATATAGGTCTAAGGGCTTTGAACTGGACTGGGTTGGGATGTTTTCTCAGTGTTCCATTCCCTTTGTATATAAACCATTCCCTTATGTCCATATGTTTGTCTATGAATTTGTTCCTCAAGTCTACCTAGACTAACACAGGGACAATCGAGTTTATTACTAAATTTAATCTTCAGAGGCTCTCTGTAAGGTAAATTTCAGTGTCAAGCTGGGGAGACTAGAGAAACAAATTCAAAGACACTCATATGTGTATAGAAAGGGTTTTGTTTAAAAAGTAATTATACATTCAGAAAACATCCAAGCCCAGTCCAGATCAAGTCTGTAAGCCTGATATTAGCCCATATGTCCAATACTGACCTATAAATTTCTTTTCAGACTCACAAAACACATGTCATGACACCAAATGTATGAAAATCACAGATCAGTGGGTGGGAAGTCTGGTGGATCCAGTGGTGTTATAAGCCTCTCAGCATTGGCAGAGGTCTCTACATGGCTCCTCCATTTAAGGGCACAGAGTAGCTCCATGTGTCTTGTCAGCTACAATGTCTTCCAGGGAGTCTGCTTATACCCCTTCTCCAGTGAGATATTTATCTCCTTAGTGTCTCCAAATGAAGTCATCAAGCTGCAACCTGATTGACAGGCTAAACCCGACCTCTTCACTTTTAATCCTCTCAAGTTGACAATAGATTATGTAACTACTACAGTGTCATAATCCCCATTTTATAGAAGAAGGTAACTCATACTCCAGGAACTGTGGCAGTAGCCTAAGGTCATGGTGCCAAGTACCTGTTGATGTGTAATCAGTCATCAAACTGTCACATTTTGAAGCATTCTCACAGTTTGGTGAGTTGGCTGCATGATTTTTCTACTTCATGTTCTGGGTTGCCTCCCAAGACAGAATTCAGTGAAAGACTTGATTGGGAGCAGGGCTTGGTTCAGACAGCCAGGAGGGCAGGGCTTCCCTCTCTTATGATCTTTCAGTCTCAAAGAGGTGAGCCCAGGCTGAGCTTTCTCCCATAGTAATGGAAGCTTTACATGAGGTCAAACCCCCTGGACAAGTGCTTATCAAATCTCTATTTGAGTTGCATTTGCTCGTGTCCAAAGCAAGAACCAAAGTAAGGGGTAGATGTGCAGAGAACAAGGATACTGGGAGTTTCTGTCAGGGTTGTTTCAGCCCAACTATCTGTGGACATCTTGAATAGTCTGTCAAGCACATCACCAGAAGGTGTGACTCTAACAGGAAGACCATAAAACAAGAGAAATGGTTCTCCTGATTCTCAGAGAGGAAACTGAAGAACGCCTCTATGAAGGGTCACACAGGGAATGGCCTCTGGAGACAAATAGCAGTACACCTGAGCTGTAGAAGAGGCCTGCTGTACAACAAATAATGTGTGATCTTAGCTCAGTGTGCCCTGAAGTCTTATTGCCAAGTTTGAAAGTATACAGGGCATTAGTATGGAAACATGGAAAAATCTGCATCATGGAACCCATAGGGGGCATGGCCAGGAATAAATAAGCCCCTTGCCAGATTGGATTACAAGAAATGACAGATTCCTATCATAGAAAGCTATATAAGATGTGGCCAGCAAGACCAGTTAGAGATAGTAACTTAAGATGATAAAATACAATTGGCCATGCTGGAATGGAGTGAAAGAGCAACTAGAAGAAATTAGCGGATGCTGAGTAGCAAATTATATATAACTCAATTTCATTTTAGGACACTACTCTAGTGTCATTAAGTGAACCAGGTTCAATAATTACATGGCTAACTACAGAAAGACTAACAGGGAGCGCCAATACGCTGGAAAGGAGGTCTTATAGCATAATGGTCAAGCACTCAGCTGCTAATCAGTGATGGGTGGTCCAACCCATCAACACGGTTCTGGGAAGAAGACTTAATGATCTGCTCCTCTCAAGGTTATCCCCTAGGAAACTCTGTGGGAGAGCCACTCTGTCCTGTTCTAGGGTGACTATGAGTCGGAATTGACTTATTTGTCCATAACAACAAAAGAATTCTGGAACCCTTCCTGGAAGCATCAAGATATCTAACGGAGCCACCAAATGACACCTCGGAATGTGCTGATGGTATTTCAATGAGTGAGCTTTGGCACTTCATTTCAGATGAAAATTATTTTTTCCCCGATTGTCAGAGCACCGGAACACACAAAAGAAGAATGGAGATGAAATGCCACAGCCCCATGGTTCAGCAAAATATTTTCTGCTGTGAGGAACACCAGCCAACACATGTGTTCAGATTTCAAAAAGTATATTCTTGCCCTCTCCCTTGGGAGAGCACTGCATTTGTGTCTCCAGAAAAAGAGAAGCATATTATGTGCTGAATTGCTCAGCAGTTAAGCCAGTGTTGTTTGGTGTTAAATTAACCTCTTAGACATTGCTTGCAAGTCTCTCCCGAAACCCATAGAAACATCTAAAAAAACAAAAACAAAACCCTTTCAAAATCCATCAGACACTAGCTTAGAAGATGTAAACAACATTTTGTTTGGTCTTGTCTTTCCCAGCAGGGACTACTTGGTTATGCCAGACCAGGTCTATTACCTTGGGATTAAGCAAAATCAAGTCAAAGAGTGGGCTTTCTCTGGGAAGGAAAGGAGATCTGCAACTGAGGCTCCTGTTTTCAGAAGAGGCGACAGATTTCAGTTAGGAGAGCAGGGCAGTCCCCTTCCTGCCATTGAAAAGGGAAATAGGGAAAACAGGTAGGCAGCCCCTCAGAGATATGTATGTATTCACCTAGTGTTGTCTTGTCGGTAGACCATTTCCAAGAGACTGACTCAAGTCTCTCTCCTCCAATTGGGAAATACTGTGAGACTTCCCAGAATTCTTAGGAGAAAGCCATGCCCACACAGAGGCCTCATTGGCTACTCATTAGCTATCTCCAGAATAACAGACTGAACTCCACCCCTGCATCCCAATCATGAAATTGACATCACAAATATATGACTGACACATATACTATAAGTGAACAAAACAGAAAGTATTCTATGCCTTAAATCTGAATACATATTTCCTGACCTATGAGAATTTGTAATCCAACCACTTCATGTCTTTAGTCCCCCATTTTGGGTATCCAACTTCTATATTGCCCACTTGCATCAACCCAGTGCTCTGAGGAAACAATCATATCTTCTGACATGAAGAATCTTCATTCCAGTTGGAACCTAGTGAAGTGCGTATCCATAAGCAAAGTCAAATCAGGACAGGCCATCCATAAAGACAGCAGCAATATGCACCAATTCACTGGTTCGAATAGCTTCTTTTCCTCTGGTTGGGTTCTGGTCAACTCAATGTGGACTGTCTCACTTACCCTCACCAGGGTATCCACTGGTTGCCTTCCCTTTAGACCGTGGTCCCATCACAAATTCTCAACACGCCTACCCCTCTGATGCTAGGTCATGAACTTCAGACCAGTCAACCCACTCTCATCTTCTCTATTTCCTGTGAACCAAGTCTATAGGTGTCAGTGGCCAAACTCAACCCATCTCTTTATTGTTGCATTTCTCCCACTTGTACTCAAAGAGCAGGTCCAGGTGATCCCCTAGCAAGCATTTCAGCCGTCCACAGGATCCTTTTAACATTGAGTCCCAGAAAGGAATTATCCATATTTTTCAAATTTCTGGAAATGACCACTAGTTCAAGATTTCCAAATAAAGAGTTCCTCTTTCTTCATTCAGTTAATCTGGCCCTTAGGCAGCTCTCTCAGAATGCAAATATCCTGAGTACTCCAAAACACTGGATGGGGCTAATTTCTTCAGAGACTTCTTTTGAGGTGTGGCCTTATCTCATGTAAGGACAGGGTGGGGCTAATCTCTTCAGAGACATCTTTGAAGGTGTGTCCTAAACCCATCTAAAGGTCAAATTAATGGCTTAAGACAATTGGTTTACAAGTTTTCTATTTTCATACTTCCCAATAAACATTTCTATACATCCTTATATCTACAATAATAAGCATAAGAAGTCACTATAAACAATATAAAATCAGATACTAAACTTAATTCTTAAAACAGTCAAGTCTAATACTTAGCTTATCTATATCCTTATCTAAATGATTCTATATATAGAAAAGCATGGAATTCCATCTCCGAAGGCATCAAAACCGATCCACGCTTTCTCTGAGGCATACTTTCTGTCAGCAATTTTGCTGAAGCAGCATAATTTCTGAAACATTAAAATAACAATTTTTACCCCTGAGCTCAAAATATACATTAGTAGCATTCATTTTTGCCATTTCATATATTAATAACCAGAGAGATCTTCCAAACAAAATAAAGCTTTAACTTTCCATATTGTTTCCAGAAAACAATTCAGTAAACTGCACAGACATATCTGACTTCTGGCTAGCCAAAGAAGAAACATTATCATGAAGCAGAAGTCAAACAAACATCTACTCTCCATCTTTATAATTTGTTTCTCCAGTACCCCACTCTTGGTACCACAATATGTTAGTCTGGGTAGACTAGAGAAACAAATTCATAAACATGCATTTGGATAAAAGGGAAAGGTTTATATACAAGAGAAATGCGACATTGAGAAAGCATCCCAACCCAGTCAAATCCAAGGTCATAAGTCCAATATTAACCCATATATCTGATATCAGTCTATAAAATTTCCTACTGACTCACGGAGCATGTACAATGATACCAGTCTATAAAGTTTCCTACTGACCTACGGAGCACATACAATGACACCAGGACAATCACAGGCTAGTGGGTACAGAGTCTTGTGTGCTCAGTGGCAGCAGAATCAGTAGAAGCATTCCAGTGCTGGCAGGGGTCTCCCCATGGCTCCTCATTTCCAGGGCTTAGGGCCAATCATCAGTATCAATTAACGGCAGAAGCATCTCAGCATTGGTACGGGTCTCCCCGTGGCCTCCTAAGCATCTCAACACTGATAGGAGTCTCCATGTGATAGGAGTCTTCTCGGGCCCCAGAGGATTGGTTCCATCAGGGTAAGCCCATGTGGCTTCTCCCCCAGTTCCTCCAGTCTCCTGGGCTCAGGGTCTATCAGCATGCTGCTGTGTTGTCTTGTCAGTAGACCATCTCCAAAGAGACTGAATCAAGTCTCTCTCCTCCAATTGGGAAAATACCAGAAGACTTCCCAGAATTCTCAGGAGAAAGCCATGCCCACCCAGAGGACTCATTGACTATCTCCAGATTGACAGACTAGACTCCACCCCTACACCCCCAGTGCTGAAATTGACAGAGACCAGTGACTGCCACACCTAGTCATACAATCCTGAAGCTAAAATATGATTTAGCCTAAATATAGTCGATGCATTTAAGCTCATTTACCATTTTTTTGTCCCACCCTGTGTTGAGAACATTATAAAAAGGAAGTATCATGAACTGATTTGCTTGAGAACATTGAGAATATAAAGAAAAGTAAATATAAGTGCCCAAACCAAATCAATGTCAAATCCATTGGGCTGATTCTAATTCATAGTGAAAAACTGAGGGCAGAGTAGAATGATCATTGTGGGTTTCCAAGCTTTTCCATTCTTATGGGAGTAGAAAGTTTTATTCGAGGGTAGTAGCTGGTGGTTTTGAACTTCCAACCTTATGGCTAGCCTGAGATGTAACCCACTACATTACCAGGGGTCCTCTACATATAATTTGATAATGATAAATGCTAAGAAGAGATATATAATAAATAGTTCCAGTATTTCTCAATTTCACACTTAAAAATTCTTTTCCAGGCAAGAAATCAATAGGCATTCCCAGAAAAAAAAGTCTTCTTGGACTTGGCATTGACATTTTCATTGTCATTGAATCCAACTTCCCTACACTTTGTCCATGATTCAAGAATGGGCATATCTACAGTTTGGGAACTTAAAGTAAGTAAACCAAGTCACATAGAAAGTCAACTGGAAAACAGAAAAAAAATTCATATAATTTGTAAAGAAATATCCTTGCTATGTCGAGAATATTTGGCCAAATAATTTATTTTGAAAAATGACCATGGCTATCATTTAAGCCTTGGTTAAATGGCATATATATATATATACATATATATATAACCTTCTCATAGACTTACAAGGACAATGTATTCATTATTTCAATAAATATATGTTTAGTATCTGCTATTTCCATGACACATTGTCATATGCCCAGGGAAAAAGAGTATTCACAGGATGAATACAGATAAGGTAAAAGAGAGAGAAATAGATGCAAGCTACTCTATAACTCTTAAACCTTAGGGAAATTAATAGAAACACAAAGAAAGAGGGGGAGTGAGAGAGAGGTAATGTTTCCTGGATTGTTAATCTTTTCATAAAGTAAAACAGCAACAAGATAGTTACAAATAAAACAAAGGTAAATTTTTGTGTTCAATACGAAGCCCAGAAGGCATGCTGGATTTATAGTAAGTCCATAATGCTATCCACAATTTTTAAACTCACATGAAATATTCACCAAAGTAGTCCACATTCTGGACCATAGCATTCCTTAACAAATCAAAAGAATAGAAATCACATAAAATATGTTCTCAGGGGCTGAGCCCCGGTGGCGTAGTGGTTGTGCGCGGGACTGCGACCCACTGGGACGGAGGTTCAATTCCCGCTCACAGGAGCAAAGGCTGAGCCTCCTACTCCCACCACCAGGGCAGTGATGCCTAAAAAACAAAACAAAAAAAAAACAAAAAAATATGTTCTCAGAACACAATAGAATTAAACTAGAAATCAGTAGCATAAGATTGTTGAAAAGGACACAATATTAGTTAGAGATTCTTTATTTCTTCTTAAATAGTTTTATCTATTTTCTTTTTAAATATGTTATTTACATATCATACAATCTAATTATTCAACTATATTGAAGAATATAGTTGCATAAGAATACTTGTGCAATAGTCACCACAATCAATTTTCAGAAGATTTCTTTCCATACTGATTGCTGTTATTTCCCCATTTTCCCCTAATCTTCCCTGCCATAATTACTATTAATATTAATAACTATGAATCTAGTTTCTATCCATATAGGCTCAGCTCTCTTACCTATTTTGTATCACATACAAATATCTACATGGAAAAATGTAATATCTGAGTAACATTTGATATTACCTCTTGGGTGAGGTGAGCAGGAGCAAAGTTGTAATAAGCTAAGGAATTATAGCAGATAGTCCAGTGATCATTACAGCAAGCTATCACTGGGTTGGCAACATTAGTAAACATAATATATATGCCAATAATATCCTACTAGAGAGAAAATTAATAGAAATATAAGGAGTAACAATTCTATATATTACTGGAATTTAACTAGTACATCTGAGCTGGTTCTGATAAAACACAGAGCAATCACTAAAAAATTGTTGACTTAGTGAAAAACATTAATATGAAAGAGCTTCAAAAAGTTTATTGACAGCTTATGCTAACTTTTAATTCCTTTTCCTATTAACTGTTGAAGGCTCTTCTATAATTTAGATACCAATTTAGAAAATATTAATTCAATGAAAAATAATGCTATAAAAAGGGAATGAAACAAAATGGAACATTGAAAACAAAATGTGAATTAGCCAATGTAAATTCAATTATGTCCATAACAGTAAGAGTTATTTGGTTCAATAGCTTGGTCCAATGGCAAAATTTGGCAGCCTAAATTAATTAAATAAAAGAAAACATGGCTCAAATATGTGATGTCTACCAGAGACAAGCTTTAGAATCAGGATACATGTATGGATAAAAACCAAATTGTTTCGAAAGATACAGCATGCAAGCAAGAACTCTAAGAGAGCTGGAGTGGCTGTGCTGGTATCAAACAAAATAGACTTTAAAACAAAGCACATTAGCAGAGATCAGAGGGATTTTTATAGTGATAAAAGAGTGATTTCAAAAAAAGAGTAATTTCATCCAGAGGATATAACAATTATGAGCAGAGTATAAAAATACACAAAGCAAAACTAGACAGAAATGAACACAAAATTGACAACTCAGCCATGAGGTGAAAGCGAGAGATGCAAGATCCTCTATAGCGCTTACACCTGAGAGCAAATGAGAGATGCACAAAGAGAAGTGGTACCAAGAATTAAGTTCACCTGCTGTAAAGAACAACTGCATCAACAAGATAGTTACAAGCAAAATAAAGGTTAATTTCTTTTTCAATAAGAAGCCCAGATTTGCACAAATTAGTACCTCGCTTTCAATATGAATAGACCCACAAAAAGGACAACTAATTAAAAAAAGAATAAGACTTGAGTACGACTATAAACTAGCCTGATATTTAAGACATCTATGAAATATTCCATAAAGCAACTACAGAATACATATTCTTCTGAAAGGTACATAGAATATGTTCTAGGGTAGACAGAATGTGGGCCATAAGACAGACATCAGTACAAATTTTAAAAGATTGACACAACAGAAAAAAAATAGAAGATTCTCAAGCGTGTTAAAACCACAATGAATTATAACTTCACATTCCATTTTACTATGATGATGGCACATTCAGAAATAAACAGAAAACAAGTACTGGCAAGGATATGGAAAAATCTCAACCTTTGTACATGGATGGTGGGAAGCTTGTTGGATGCAGTCTCTGTGGAAAGCAACTTGGCACTTCTAAAAGATAAGCATGGGATCATTATCCAGAAAATCAACCCTAAACCATTGAGTCAATTCTGACTCTTTGTGACCTGACAGGACAGAGCAGAACTAACTACTCCTTGGGTTTCTGAGGCTCATGGGTTTCTTTCTGCTCTTTGTGGGAGCAGAAAGCCTCAAAGTTCTCCCACAGAGTAACTGGTAGTTTTGAACAACTGACCCTGTGATTAAGAACCCCATGTGTGATCAACTACACTGCTGCGACTCAGACATTATCATACGACCCAGCAATTCTGTTCCCAGATACATATGCAAAAGACTTGAGCACAGAAACTCAAAGAGTTACACCACGATATGCACGGCAGCTTTTTAAACCAGTAGCCACAGAAGGGAAACACCCCAGTGTTCACCAACAGATCAATGGATAAACAAAATATTGTATAGGAAAGAACACAATATCATTTCACTCTAAAGAGAAATGGAATTCTGATGTATTCTGAACCCCAAGTAAACATCGAAAGCATTATACTTTTTTAAAAAAGCATTATACTTAGTAAAATAAATTAGATACCAAAAGACAGACATTGGATGATCCCACCTATACAACACACCCTGAATAGGCCCTAGATAGCGATAGAGGCTAGTGGGATGAGGGGGAACTTGGGAACTATGGAAAAATGAGGACCAAGCTTCAGTTTGAGAACATGGAAAGGTTTCAGAGATAGATAGTGGTGATGGTTGCCCCCCATTGTGAATATAATAAATGCCACTGAATTCTATGCTAAAAACGGTTACAATGGTAAATGTTTATATGTATGAATGTCTCTATATATTTATATTTAACCCCCCAAACCACAGCATGGTATTTTGTAGATATTAGCAAATAGATTCTAATTTATGTGGAGATGCAGGGGAAAAAATGAAAAATGAGGGCAAGTCAAAAAGTACTGCTGTAAAATCATAGAAATCTTTATTTATAAAAAAGTAGCAACACCAGAAGTCTGAGAAAGTACCTCAGCCAAGAGACACCAAAGGAGTCATATGATCAAATATAAAGTGATATCCCAAGGGTGGATGTTGGTATAGAAAAAGACTAGATAAACTCACTAAAAGCTCATCAGTCAGTTCTGATGCATAGTGACCCTACAGCATAAGGTGGAACAGTCTCTCTGTGTCTCTGAGAGTGCGATTTTTTGTAAGAGGACAACACCTCACCCCCTGCCCACACCTCAGAGTGTCTGATGTTGAAGTTTGGGAAAGAAAGAGGTAGCAAATGAATAAAAAGGATGGAGTATAAAGGAAAGTAATCAAGAGCTGTTGCAGGGGAAGCTGAAGATATTGTTATATCTCTCTTCATCCAAATAACAGCAGTCTCCATTTACACCGACAATGGAAAAGACAGAGATCATGAATTCAAACCCACCATTTTGTTCTAGGGAAATAAAAGACCCTCAAACCCAAGTATGCTTTATAGAAGCTCTTGATTACGTTTTAAGAAAGACAAAAGCAAGACAAAGATTTAAAAAGAATCATCCATATGAGGGAGGTCATAATGATATCTCAAAGATTCGTAACCCAGTGGCTCAATTATAAAGCTAATGCTGTTGCTGCAAGTTGTGCTCAAGTAGGTGCTAACTCATAGGGACCAAATGGACAAAAGAACAAACCACAACCTGATCCTGCACCATTCTCACAACCGTGTTCTCACAACCGTTCTTATGTCTGAGTCCATTCCTCTAGCCACTGTGTCAATCCATCTCATTGCAAAACATCCTTTTTTTTTTTTTTGGCTGCCCTTCACTTTACCAAGTATCATGTCGTTCTCCAGGGATTAGTTTCTGCTGACAGCGTGTCTAAAGTACACGAGACCAAGGAACCCCATCCTTGCATGTAAGGAGCATTCTGGCTCTACTTTTCCAAGACAGATCTCGTTGTTCTTTTGGCAGTCCATGTTACTTCCAAAATTCTTCACCAAAAACATAATTCAAATGTTTTGAGTTTTCTTCCTTATTCATTGTCCCATGAAGATGAAGCAATTGAAAATACCCTGGCTTAAGTCAGGTGTACCTTAGTTCTCATAGTAATGCTCCTGATTTTCAACTTTAAAGAGGTCTTCAGCAATGACTTGAAAAGACAAGTTAGAATATTATAATGAAATGTGTCAAGATTTCGAGTTAGAAAACCCAAAGCGAAGAACATTCTCATCATATCCTCAACAAAATAACTAAATAAAAGTTCAAGCCTCAAATTGCAATAGTGAAAGATTCTATGGTAAAGTATTGAATTATGCAAGAGGCAACAAATTAAGATAAAAAGCAACAACAGAGTCACTGTACTAAAGAAAACCAGTCAGCATCCAATCATTTCAAGAGTAGCATGTGACAAGAACAAGGGTACTGAAGAAATCTCAAGTTGCACTGAAAGCATTAGCTAAAAAACAAATCTTCAGGAATTGATGGAACACCAATTGAAATATTTCCAAAAAGTGATGAAGAACTGGAAGCAGTTAGTCATCTATGACAAGAAATTTGGAAGACAGTTACTTGGAAAATTGGAAGAGATCCAAATTTTTACCCATGCCAAAGAGAAGTGACCCAACAAAATGATCAAATTATAGAGTAGGGTCATTAATAAAATATGTAAATAAAATTTTGCCAAAGACCATCCAACAATGGTTACAATAGTACATTGACAGGGAGCTCCCATAAATCCAGGTCAAATTCTTAAGAGGACATGGAACAAAAGATATTACTGTTGATTTGGGATTTTAAATAAAAGCAGAGGATATCAGAAAGATGTGTACTTCTTTACTGATGGTGCCCGGCTATCAAAAGATATAGTGTCTAGGGTCTTAAATGCTAGAAAGTAAATAAGAGACCATCTAGCTCAGAAGTAGGAAAGCCCACTTGAAAGAAGCACACCAGCCTGTGTGACGACAAGGTATTCAAGAGATCAGGTATCAGACATCAAAGAACTAAAAATTATATCATGATAAATAAGGGGCAGTACAGATTGGGGACCCAAAGTCCATCAATAAAGTGGGCTGAGCCCCGGTGGCATAGTGGTTGTGCACGGGACTGTGGCCCACTGGGATGGAGGTTTGATTCCAGCTCCACGGAGCAAAGGCTGGGCCTCCTACTCCCACCACCTGAGGGTAATGATGGGCCTCCCCCCCAAAAAAAAATAGATAAAGTGACAGCCTCTTACAGAGGGGTTGTAGGGAGGGGATGAACTAGACAAGGTACAGTGCAACAACAATGAAATATGCAACTTTCCTCTAATTTTTAACTGCATCTCCCCTCCCCCCCCACTCTCATGATCCCAATTTTACCAGACAAATCCAGCTAGACCAGGGGATGTACACTGGAGCCAGAAACAGGGGTAATTCAGGAGAGATGATCCTTTCGGGACTAGTAATGAGAGTGGTGATGCCAGGAGAGTGGAGGAGAGGTGGAGTAGAAAGGGGGACCTGTTTTAGGGATCTATATATGACCTCCTCTCTAGGTATGGCCAATGGGGAAGTGGGTGTAGGCACACATCAGATGGTGAATGGTGACAAACTAATGACAATTTGTAAATTGTTAAGAGAGGGGTAGTCAGGAGGGAGGGAAAATATGGGGAGCTGGTACTAGGGACCTAGGTAGAAGGAGGTTTTGAGAATGATGACGGCAACAAATGTGCAAATGTGGTTGGCATACAATTGACATATGTATTGATCCTGACAGGAGTTGTATGAGTCCCCCCCAAAATGATTTATATCTAGAAAAAAGAACATAATACAGAAAGACAATGTTTTGAAAATCACGATGGAAACCTGTGTACAAATATACTTTATACAATTGATGTATGGATTGTTGTAAGAGCTGTAAGAGACCCCCCCAAAATTGATTCATTAAAAAAATAAAGAGCTTTATATTAAAGTGCAATTGAATATTGAAAAAGCATCCCAGCCCAGACCATATCAAGTCCATATGTCCAATATTAGCCCATCTGCCCAATATTAGACCATCAATTCTTCTTTGGACTCACACTGCCATCCAATAATGCCAAGTGCAGGAAGATCACAGGCCAGGGGGTGGACAGTGTTGGGGATCCTCTTGGCTCTGACAAGGGTCTCTAGCTCCTTTAGCTTCCAGGGCTCTTGCATAGCGCCATGTGTCTTGTCAGAGGGAATGTGTTGCAGGGAGAGAGTAGAGGATTTGTATGTCTGGCCTCTAATGAGCTATTTAACTGTCACACCTCCAAATGAGGTCAATCTGCAACCCGAATGACAGGCTAAACCACCCCTTCACCCTTAAATCTCAAGTTGACAACAGATTATATAATTACCACACCGTACTTACTCAAATTGTATGTTGAGCAAATACTAAGAGAAGTTGGCTTACATGTAGAACAATGTGGAAGCAGGTTTGAAGGCAGCTTTATTGACAGCCCATTCTATACAGATGACACAACCTTGCTTGCTGGCAGCAAGGAGGACTTGAAGCACTTGTTGATGAAGATCAAAGATTTTAACCTTCAGTATGGACTACAATCAATGTAAAGAAAGCCCAGATCCTCAACATTGGACCACTGGGTAACATCATCATAAACAGATATATGGAGAAAAGTTGGATTTTTCAAGGATTTAATGTCGCTTGAATCTAAAGCCAAGGCTCATGGAAACAGCGGTGAAGAAATCAAAGAATGCATTGTTTTAAGCAAGTCTGCTGCACAAGACCTCTGTAAAGGATCCCTTCATAGAGCTCTAACCCCAAACCAAACTCAGTGCCCTTCAGCTAATTCTGACTCATAGCCACCTGGTGGGACAGGGTAGAACTGTCCCTGTGAGTTTCTGAGAAGTTCACTCTCTGTGGCAACAAAAAGCCACACTGTAATCAGTTGATACAAATGGAACAAGATGAAAGCTATTACATAAATACAATTACATTTAAGTTTGAAAAAAGGGGCGTTATATACATAGTTCAGGCTTTAAGAAAGGATTAGGGAATGCCTTTAAAGTCTGTGCCTATTTAGAGACTCAATAGTGTTTGAATAGGAATCTCATGTCCTGGAGGCAGAAATTATGGGGAGACAATCCCCTCACTATTGTTTTCATCTTTGCACGTAGTACTAATTTTTGAAAAACCAAAAGGTCAGAGAGATGGAGGTATCAGTTTTACGGCTGACAAAGGAGTCGGAGTGATAGTAAGTTAAGCGTTGGACTGCTGACCACAAGGTAAATGGCTTAAACCTACCATCTTCCCTTCATGGAGGGAAGATGAGATTGTCTGCTCCACTAAAGATGCAGACTCTCAGACCTCCAAAGGGGCACTGAGACTCCCTCACATAAGGTCACTATAAAGCAGAATCAACCTGATGGCAGTGGATTTGGTGAAGTTTATGACTGATAAAGGTTATAAGAGGATGTGGCTGAGGTTTTTTGGCCACACTGAGCTTCCTAATATGTGCTTTTCAAATCAAGATTTCAGAAAGAGTCACTTGAATGAGAGGGTGAATCTCAAAGGAGCTGCAGTGCTCCTCATTGCTCTTTCTCATTTCTACAGAGGAGAGGAAAGCAGGGAGAGAGAGAGGATGTGGAGTGTGCCTCCCAAAGACCAGCCTAGGCTAGATGTGTTGGGGTCTACAGAGAAGGTAGGACGATGCTTGGCCACAAAAGTGGGTTGTTCTGGAAGAGGACGAGGACAGGTTTATGCCAATGGTACCGAATACCTATTTTCCATTTTCCTAATACATGCAAGAGTAATAAGTGAGCTGGGGGTAAAAAAGGGAAGTGAAATTCCAGTTCCTACCTTTATAGGAAACCTGCAGAGTAGGGAACAAGTACAACCCCTCGTATATAGTATTTTGTTTTTACAGCCCAGTCTTTAATATATTTCAGTGTTGTGTGTCATATATGGTCTCTGTCATCCTTATCACCCCCCCCCCGCCCCACCATCATCAAAGATAATATGTAAAACCTCATTTAATTTAAGACTTCCTTCTAGGCTCTACTTTACTATTTCAGAACTATTCTATTCAGATCCCTTTACTTGTCTATAAATCAGTTAACCAGGAAATTACTGTTGGATTAAAAATGCATTGCCAGCAGGTGATCCTAATTCATAGCAACCTTTCTCCCAGTGGGCAACTCGTGGGCATGACACAGTTAGGAGTTGAATGCTTATGTGACAGCACCACCAGGGTTCTAGTGAGATCTGAAATGGCCTCACATGCTAACATGAAGTTACTGGTGTCCATACAAAGAGTCTGGTGGGTTCCATGGCTGGTACAACATATTAACGGAAAGGATGGTGGTTGTACCAGTCAGAGTACATTAGAGAAACAAATCCACAAAAACTCATATTTTAAGAGAGAGTTTTATACAAAGGTAAGAAAACTTATCAGGAAAACTTCCCAACCCAGTGCTGCTCAAGCCCACAAGTCCAACATTAACCCATATCTCTGACACCAACCCACAAAGTTCTCCTGCATCTCATAAGATGCCCACAATGATGCTGACTGCAGGACTGAATCAGTGAATGTGTAAGCTTTTCAGCACTGGCAGGGGTCTCCACAGGGCTGCTC
This sequence comes from Nesogale talazaci, assembly GCA_004026705.1. Taxonomy (NCBI): domain Eukaryota; kingdom Metazoa; phylum Chordata; class Mammalia; order Afrosoricida; family Tenrecidae; genus Nesogale; species Nesogale talazaci. Next base: position 199,828 of record PVJH01000167.1, on the reverse strand, counting down.
CAGCACCCAGGGCTGCATTGAGGTAGCTTCATGAGGCTTCTCCTCAGGGATGTATTGCAGGAAGTGGGCCTTGCCAACTGAAATAGGGAACCATTTAAGACAGCTGCACCTTGGTCTGACCTTCACAAAACAAGAGACCCGATAACTAGAAAGGTGAGGCTCGCCAAGCCATTTATCTCCTCACCCTTCAATCAACCCCACATGTGTTTATAGACCAGGTTGGCACAATAAACCTTAACTACCTCAGTGGTTGAAACCCATGCTGAGACACATGGAAAGACAGGGTCTGGCAATCTGACTCCAAAAAAATTACAAGTTTAAAAACCTGTGGAGTAGTTCTGCTCTACGCCCGTGGGATGCACTACAAGACAAAATGAACTCCATGGCAACCAGTAACAGCAGCAACAACACATCAAGTCTGTTTCTTGGATGCCTCCTAATTTGGGGAGAGAAGAAAGAGTAGAGTATCTTTTGATTTCCTTTCAGATAGCAGAGACGAGCAAAGATGAGCGGTTAGAAGAAATGTTGTTCAGAATGTTCTTGTGTGAGCAATATCAGTGCAGCTGACTGCTCCTTCCTCTATTTGGGATCAATTCAAAATACAAAGGAATAATATACAGTCTGGGATTAAAACTGGGAACCCCTTCAGTGGTTCCAAAAAACCATCCCAAGTCTCACTAAGACTCATTTTCTTAATCATAATTCGGAAATTAGGATAGATTTGTACTTGCTGTGATGTTCTAACTGGATGAGCAATGGCATCTTCCAGTTTTCAGAATTATTTGCATTAATACTCAATTTGGACAATGTAATAAAGTGTGCTCCTTAGCACACTGTGTCCTAACAGTGATGAATATTGTGATTAAATTTTGTCTGCACCCCCCCCCCCATCAACATGATGAAAACTAATTGGTTCTTAGATAAAGATGCAGACTGAAAACAAAGGCATCTCTGGAAGAAGCAACAAGTCACTGCCTAAACAGTTGCACTCAGATTGTGGGTATGAATAAGACTCTAACATGATCCTAGGGTGATCACAGACCTGGAAGTACAGTCGGCTTTTCTGTAAACAGTGGAGTCAACCCTGGTCAGGCAGAGAACAGAGAGGTTGAGAAGTAGTAAATAAGCTTGGGCAAATTGTAACAAACTTGACCACGTGATTCAGGAAGACTTTTTTCTTGATTCATCTTATAGAAATGGCTTATTTATTATAGAGTTAGTACTGGCACATTATGGCTTCACTGATTAATTCAAGTACAAGTTGAAAGAGCAATTAAAATTTTTACTTAGTATTGTAATGGCTAATGTTACGTGCTAATTTGGCTATACCATAATTCTTAGTCACCTTATGTAGCATGTCCCATTTGTGATGATCTGATATGAACTGCATACCAGTTAGAAGAGGGTTTTCTTTGATGATGTGGCCTGTAGTCACAACACAACAGGACATTGTAGCAAATGGCTCTTTCTGCTTCTGCAATCTTGTCAGTATGCTCACCCAGATCCTGGTGTTCACACAGACCAGGGGTGGCCTCTAGCCTGTTTGCAGACCTTCAGCTTTTAAGCTATAAAGCTCTGCAAGCATATGATCTAGGAAAGGTTGTCAGCCCTTGTAACCCACAGACCTGGGACTTGTCAGCTCCCACACTTGTGTGGGTCATTTCCTTCTAGTTAGGTGAGTCATTGCTTAGACATAGGTCTCATATATATTAATATAGGTAATTCCCAGGTTACAAATGACATATGCTACTAATTATGTATTTAAGAATTTATAGGCCAAGTAGAAACAGATTTATATGGTTCTCAAGTTGTCAGGCATTTCCTTTGCTTGCTTCCAGAGTCACTTCTCATGGAAGCAGCAGGAGTCAAGAGAACAAAGGATGCATGGCACTGGGTGAATCTGTTACACAAGACTTCATTAGAGTGAGAAAAAGCAAGGATGCTGCCTCAAGGACTAAAGTGCTCACGATCCAAACCATAGCCATCATATGTTTAATTGTCTCAGAGCACATGTGAAAGCTGGACCCTGAGTAAGGAAGACTGAAGATGAATCAAGGCATTTGAATTATGGTTCCTGTAAAGAATACTGATAGTACCACAGTTTTCCATGGAGTTTCTAAATAAGAAGAAATAGACTGTCCAATTCTGTGGGCTGAGCCACTGAAAACTTTAAGAATAGCAGGAGAACACTGTCAGATATACTGAAAGGCTTATGAACATCAGTGGATATTGTCCTAGAAAATGTTGAAAGGAACTTAGATACACCTGAGGAAGAGCCCTCTTTTCAAAGTAGTCTACCATAATGATATGGATGTAGTAAAGCTTTCAGGACCTTCATTTGTTGATGGGGCACAACTTCACAAGAGAAGAAACAGCTGCAAACATCTTTAATAATCAGAAAGAAGAATGTATGTATCCAGTCTGAATCTAGGAAGAATGGAAGTTATCAAACATGACATAGTTTGAGCCATTTTGAATCATATAATCATATGGCTTATTATGCTGGAAATGATGAATCCAAGATGAATGACATAACATTCATCATCAAGAAGACCATTTCAAGATCTGTCTTGAAATACAATGCTGTCTGATTGAAAAAAAATCAACTTACAAAGAAGTTCGGTTAAGATAACTATTATTCAAATTTATGCACATCTCTAAAGCTAGTAATGAGGAAATTAAAGAATTCTACCAATTATTCTGTCTGAAATTAATCAATCATGCAATCAAGGATGCATTGCTAATTATTGGTAATTAGAATGGGAACATTGGGGGCTAAGCCCTGGTGGCATAAGTGGTTGAGTGCGGGACTGTGGCCCACGGGCTTGACGGTTCAAATCCAGTGGCGGCTCTCAGGAGCAGCGCTGGGTAGTGCTGACGACCACCAGAGCCAGTGATGCTCCCCACCCCCCCCCCACCAAAAAAAATGGGAACATTGAAAACAAAGAAGGGACAGTAGTTAGAAAAGTCAGCCTTGGTGATAGAAATGAAGCTAGAGATCACATGATTGAATTTCAAAAGACCAATACATTCTTCATTACAAATATCCTTTACCACAATTTAATGGGCAACTATGCATATGGACGTGACCAGATGTAAAAAATGGATTCAAATTGACGACTTACGTGGGAAGCGTCTATTCAGAAATTCAATATCTAAGCTGAATGTGTCCCAAGCCATGAGCATGTTCAGTTGTCTCATGTACACGTGAAAATTGGACAGTGGATAAAGTAGATAGCAGAAGGATTGATGCACTTCAATTCTGAAGTTGGCAGAAAGTATTGGAAGTCTATGGACTGCCAGGAAAACAAATCTGTCCTGGAAGAAGCATAACCAGAGTGCCCTTAGAGGTGAACACGGTGAGACTTCACACATATTTTGAATATGTGATCAGGAGGAACGCTTCCCTGGAAAAGGACATTATGCTTGTAAAGTATTAAGAGCCGTGAAAAAGCAAACCCTGGACAAGATGGACTGATAGAGTGGATGCAAACATGGGCTCAAACATAACATCTGTTTGGAACAGGAACAAGTAGTGTTTCATTCTGTGATACACTGGGTCTCACTGATTTGGAATCCAGTCGGAATCTACAACAAATGTAGGCATCGGTGGTAATCTGTGTAAAAATGTAGTGCGCAACAAGGAGAAGTGCAAGTCTCAATGGACCCAGACCCAGAAGAAGAATATTGGCCTCCATTTGGCTACTTGGAAGTTCCAGACATTCTTCTCCTATTCCTGCTTCTTTCCTCTTAATGCAGGTTGTGTGGTTATTCCTGCCATAGTAATAGAAATGCCTCTGAATGCACTCCTCCTGCCTTATTATATTAACCAGCTGGCATCTGTGCTTAACAACAGATGTTGTCAGGGGTATAGAAAATGTAGCCAAGCATGTTACAAGGCCTCTCATTTTAGACGTGGGCTATGAAAGCCATGAAAAGGCATAGCTAATGAACAATGAATATGTGCCCAACATCCTGCCTAGGGGCAGTGTTGCAGCAGTATATAGGACAAAGGTCTCTGTTCTCATGAAACTTTTAGATTAGCAGAGGGAGAGAGAGAATAAATAGAATAAGTAAATTACATAGTGTGTGGGAAAATGATCACACATGATAGGGAACAAAAGGGGCGGCAGTATAAGGGACTAGAGCATGGTGATGGCATAAATTCAGTGATGGCATTATGCAGATATAGATCCACCCAAGTGTCACACTAGGTGACACTGTTAGTGGAGGTGACACCAAGAAATGTGAGCAGTGGTTCAGCACAAACTTATTCTTTTGAATAAAAGCAACCCTGAAGTTAAATTAGTTATAATAAGAAAACACCTTTATAAGCCAACTTACATGTATCACGGCACCTTGTTGTCATTGTCAGGTGCCACCTTGTCAGCTCTGACAAAGAGTGACCTTAGGTACTACAGAACCAAGCAGCACTCGGGGATGCCCTCCACACAACTGTTGCAATGGTGGAGGTCATTGTTGTCACCATATCAAACTTTGGCCATGAGGGTCTTCCTTCTTTTGGCCTACCCTCTCTTTTACCAACCATGGTGTCCTTCTCCAGGGACTGGTCTCTCCCAGACCTACAAGGTTAAAACTTTATTCTAATATACTTTTAAAATCTAATATTCATTGTTTAGCACTGTCATTGCTACTCAGTTACAAGGATGCTATGACTAATCATGTGGTTTCATCTGCATGGTATTTTCAACGGCCTTATATGTATATGAACAGAAAGTTGGATATTGAATAAGGAAAACCAAAGAAAAATCAATACATTTGAACTATTGTGTTGGGAAAGAATTTTGAAAGTACCCTGGACTTTCAAAAGAACAAACCAATCTGTCTTGGAAGAAGTACAACTGGAAGGCTCTTCAGAGGAGAGGATGGCAAGACTCTGTCTCACATACTTCGGACAGGGTATCAGGAGAGAACAGTCCCTGGAGAAGGATATCATGCTGAATGGAGAGCAAGAAAGACAAAGGCCCTGGAGGATTTTCACAGTGGCTACAACAATGGGCTTAAACATAAGCCTAATTGTGAGGATGGTGCAGAATTGGTGGTGTTTTGTTCCATTGTACCAGGGTTCTCAGGAGTCAGAAGTGACTGGTCAGCTCTGAACTATAACAACATGATGTTGTAACTCAATGCTGAAAGATTTTACACAGCTGCTTTGTTGTGGGGAGTCATATAATCTAAGAAATATCACTGTAAGCAATTTATAACTATACCACATATTGTTCCATTATTTAAATGAATAATAAATAAGGTTTATGTATGCTCTGGTACAAGAAGAGGTTCCTGATGGTGGTGATATGGGGGAGAACACCATGAATTACTAAATGGGGTGACACCACTGGGTAGATTCTGACAGCTTTAAAACTGGTTTTCAGAGCCTTACTCAACTGCCATCAATTAATATCACCTCTGAGATCATAGCTCTGAGCTGAATTTGCAGATGTTTGATGCTGCTTTGTGTGAAAAATGAATTGAAATGCTAATTTAAGATTAATTATCTTAATTGATGTTTGAGCATCAGAGAAGCACTAAGCTCACTAGTGGGTTGAGATGACGAATTTATGTTGAGGGGTGTTCAACTTCATTTTTCTCAATGGATTTTCCCTTTCAGTCTCCTTTCTTGCTGTGAGGAAACTCTTCTAGGTCACTATGATGAGCAATTTCTTTTTCTGTGGGGGGGGGAGGAGGAGGCATCACTGCCCTCTGTGGTGGGAGTAGGAGGCTCAGCCTTGCTTCTGGAGAGCTGCTGCTGGATTTGAACCTCCAACGCAGTGGGCCACAGTCCCACGCACAACCACAATGCCACCGAGGAATTTCTTTACCTGGAAACCTTCCCTCATTTTTTCTCTTCTGGTGGGAAGAGTAGAAAGAAAGGAAGAAGCTATAAGAACCTCAAAATCAGTACCCAGAGGAGGGGAGAGCTTACCCAGATGACTGAAGATAGCATTATGGTTCTTCTTATTCTCACATGTTCATATGCAAGTAATAGAAGCTCAGGGAAATTTGCTGTCACTCAATAATTAACAAGGACACCCATTTTTCCAATTAAAAAGTGACACTATATATAAAACTTTGTAATCCCTACCCTAAGGATGTCAAACCACCACTAATAATAATGTAGCTGAAGAACATGTAATTATGCAATTACTTGGAGATTTGGTCAGAATATGAGTATATTATGATTGAGAAAACTGTAGTGTGAGGCAATTTTTGAGACTATTATCAAAATAAAAATTTTAAAGGGACAAAAAGCTTAATAGAGGTTAGCTTGTCTCTCAGTTTGTCATATTGTGCCTTGCATGATGCTGTGATGCTAGACTCAGGGTTTCAAACACCAGCAGGGTTACTCCTGGTGGAAAAGTTTCACTGGAGCTTCCAGGTTAAGACAGACTAGAAAGATGGACCCAACAATCAATTTGTTTTTAAAAACTGGCCAGTGATAAACTTAAAGACAACCCAAAAAGGAAAATCCACTTGTCATTTCATGGGCTGAGAGGACTGAAGAACAACCCCAAATTTTGAGCTGTAGTATTGAAATAGTCAAGGGGCAAAATATTGAACCATTCATGAAACACCCAGAAGACATAGAAAGAACATGCCGAATCACTCCACCAAAATGACTTGATGGATGTCAAAAGTATCAAGAATGGCGAGGCTTCACTTCTCACACTTTGGACATGCTGTTGGGAAAGACCGATTGCTCATGAAGGTCTCACCTTCTAAAGTAAAAGTACAATGAAAAAAGAAGAAAAGCCTCAACAAAATGGACGGGCACAGTGGTTACAATGGTAGGCTAAAACATAGATTTTTTTTAAAGGTGAGAAATGCGCAGGACTCGGAAGTATTTCCATCTATTGTTCATAGAGTTTCTATGAGTGTGAGCCAACTCAACAGTTCTTCACAGCAATAGCATGTCATTTCACGAGCTATCATACATATAATTAAATACCAGTGGTATTAAAGAAAGAATTCCCAACAAGTCTCCAGAAGTTGACAGAATAATGATTGAGATGTTTCAACACATAGATGCAAGCCTGGGAGTGTTCTCTTGCCTATGCTAAGAAATTTGAAACCTGATCAGCTAATTAGAATAAATCCATGGTTAAGGTCACTCCCCAAAAAAAGGTGACTCAACGTAAAATGAAAATGATCAAATAATATCATCAATACCTGTGCCAGTCACTGATCTGTGTCAAATTCAGTACTGGGAGTGTAGGGGTGGAGTCTAGCCTGTCAATCTGGAAATAGCCAATGAGGCCTCTGTATGGGCACAGCTTTCTCCTGAGAATTCTGGGAAGTCTTACAGTATGTCCAACTGGAGGTGAGAGACCATCTACTCAGTTCCTTGGAGACGAACTACTGACAAGATGAGATGACAGCATGCTGATAGATCCTGATTCCTGGAGACTGGAGGAGCTAGAAAAGAAGCCACATGGGCTTACCCTGATGGAACCAAACCTCTGGGGCCAAAGAAGCCACGTGGAGATTCCGGCCAGTGCTGATATGCTTGGGAGACCATGGGGAGACCCCTACCAGTACTGAGATGCTTCTACCACCACTGGACACTGTTGATGGACCTTGAGCCCTGGAAACAAGGAGCTATGGGATGCTTCTACTGCTTCTACTGCCACTGGACACACAAGACTCTGCACCCACTGGCCTGTGATTGTCCTGGTGCAATTACATGTGGTTCATGAGTCAGAAGGAGACTCTGTAGACTGGTATCAAACACATAGGCTAATATCAGACTTATGACCTTGGATTGGACTGGGTTGGGATGCTTTCTCAATGTTCCATTCCTCTTGCATATAAACCTTTCCCTTATATCCACAAGCGTGTTTATTAATTTGTTTCTCTAGTCTACATGGACTAACACAATACCACTCAAGTCAAAATTTAGTTAAAGATAATTATAAAATGCTACATTGATAGGAAACTATCAGAAGGTCCTGGTGAATTTAGAAGAAAATGTGCAGCTAGAGGTATTATTGCTGATGTTAGATGAATCTTAACTGAATGAGGAGAATGCCAGAAAGATGTGTATCTGTGGGGTTTTTTTGAGTCTACAAAGTTATTTAATCGTGTGACTCACATCATACTATTACAGAATAAGTATTTGTGCTCATGAAAAACCATACATAGAAGTGGACAAGAGATCAGAGAGAACAAGGTGATACTGTGTGGTCTACAATCAAGAAAAGTATGTGCCATGGTTGTAGGTTTCACCATTTTTCTCATTCTGTATACTGAGCAAATAATCTGAGAAACTGGACTATATGAAGGAGAACATGGCATTGGGATTAGAAAAAGACACATTAATAACTTGTAATATAGAAAGACTCATTAGTAGCCTGCAATGTACAAAGGGTTCCACCTTGCTTGTTGAAAGGACTAGAAGCACTTACTGGTCACTTACTTACTAATTGAAAACTACAGCCTTCAGTATGGATTATGCCTCAAGTTAAATAAAACAATCCTCACAACAGGACCTATTAATACCATCATAAGAAAGACAACAACAACAAAAAGATTAAAATTGTCCAAGATACCATATTTGGACCCATAATCAACACTCACGGAAGCAGCAATCAAGAAGTAAAAAGACTTATTACATTATGCAAATCTGGTGCAAATGCCCAGTTTAAGGTTTTAAATAGCAAAGGTGTTACTTTGAGGACAGAGGTGTCCTGGGCCCATAGGCATGAGAAAGTTTGACAATGAATTAGTAAGATCAAAGAAGTACTGATGCCTTTTAACTATGCACTGCAAAAATATTTAATATAGCATGGGCTTCCAGGAAAAAAGTCAAAAGAAGAAGTCAAATTATAATCCTTTTAGAAACGAGGCTGGGAGACGTCATCTCATAGATTTTAGTTATGTTATGAGCTGGCCCAGTCCCTGAAGAAGGATAACATGTGGTACCTCATACACTGGGAAATCCAGAACCAGAATCTCTAAACACTACAGAGGAAAATAAAGAACGCTATAGAAGCAGATATTTAACACAAAGTGCAGCAAATGCCTGGCTAGCAAAAACCTTTGCATCCTATCCCTGTACGAGGATTCAGGAAGATAGACTCACTATGGTTTCTCCCGAGTCTCTCTGTGTTAGCTGCAATAGACTGTGGAGTCCTGTTCACCTCTGCCGAATCGCAGATACAGAACAAAACTGTCTCCATATGTTATTGGTTCACAGATGCTCCATTTTTTTTCTGAGAAAGAAAGAGGCAGATACAGGCAATGCTTCTCTGCTGTCTGGTCCAGTCTCCAAAGAGCTGCAGGATCATCTGCCAGCAGAGTTCTTGCCACTTTATTTCTTAAATAACTATTTTTGTAAAATTCCATGCTTTCACATAATAGACTGGGGATTCAGGTTCTGAAAATTTTAATACATGAACTCATCTACTTACAATTTCTGGAAATTTTCAGAGGTTCTACAGGAAGGAGAGGATTATCAGCTCACAGTCTCTTGCTGTATCTAGATGAGAGAGTTTGCAGTACTGAGAATGGCAATGAGCTACCACCCCCAAGCTAGATTGTTAAGAGACCCCACATGACCATGGTATTTGTACTGAGATACCTTGTAAGGGATGCACTCCAATTTATTGAGCATCAGAAACAATCTCAATTAAATCCGTGCAACAACTTTTTCAACCAGGCATTCTTTTGTAGATAAGAAAATGTCCCAGATTTACAAAGATAGTATGAGGGAGAAGGGTGCTGGACATCCACCAAAGTCAGGTGTATCAGCTCACAAATCAGATCCTCAATCGCATGACATGTCTTCATCTCACCCGCCTGTGGTTAGTCTTTGGAAAATTCCTGAATGAGGACATACTCCGGCAGAGATTTTGATATGTGATTGCAAACTCCATCTCATTCTTCTTCTCAAGTGCACAGCTGGACTTTCTGGAGATGGATTTGGTCCATGTGGTTGAGTCCCTGCTGACAAAATGAGGGCAAAGGAGGATTGAGCCCTGGTGGCATAGTGGTTGTGTGCGGGACTGCAGCCCACTGCACTGGTGGTTCAAACCCAGCAGCAGCTCTCCAGGAGCATGGCTGGGCCTCTTACTCCCACCAGAGGGCAGTGATGCGCCCCCCCTCAAAAAAAAAACAATAAATGAGGGCAAAGGGAGTGCATACCCCTTGTAGATTTCAAGCACATGCAATGCTCTCAAGCACCAGACTCCTTCCTGTTTTTTTCTATGGTGATTTTGGAAAACATACTTTGAATATAGAGGTGCCACACAATGGAGACTTGGATTTCTGAATGACTATGTTGAAACTCTGAGCATTGGAGCTTGCTTATTATTGTTGTATTCTAGCCTATCCACCTGCCTCATGGAAGCAACTCGATCAGCAGTTCTCAATCTAGGTCGAACAACCCTCTCATGGGAATCGTCTAAGACGTGGTCTTAAGAACCAAGATCCTGCTTTTCTATCCATCTCCAGGTCTGCCCACCTGCAGATATGCCCACAGATGAGTTAGCCCCTTCCCCGCTGCTTGAAGACTGTGACACTTCTATACCATGCTTCAAGACAAACTTTCCTTTACTTATCATTGGAAGTAAATCTTTCACAATAAATAATTACACATTGTTTTTTGAGGAGTCACTTTGCTTTCATTATGTTCAATTTGTAAGCATGAAAATACATCCTGCCTATTTGATATTGACATGATGATTCATAAGGGTAGCAAAACTACAGCGATGAAGTAGCAACAAAAATAATTGTAGGGTTGGGGTCACCACAACATGAGGAACTGTATTAAAGCATTGAGGCATGAGGAAGATTGAGAGCCACTGATCTAGATCAAAGGGGGAAGCGGTAGCCAGAATCTCACTCAGCTCAGCTATGTCTCCCAGAGGAGCTTTCCAGACTTTCACAGCACTCTATACACACATTTACTATAATCATTATATGCTGAATCATAATTCATGCCATGTTTTTCTGTGATCTTCTTACCAGAGAACCCATACTGACCATCTTGGCCTGACAACGGGACCTCACACATTAGCCTGAAAATCTGAAGGACTGTTGAGAATCAGAATAATGTTTCATTGTGTTGTATTTTTTACACTCTTCCCTTGAACCCCATCCCTTGTGATATGTTAACTTAGCCCTTAAGAAAGAAACTCTCTTTAGGTAGTAAAATGATGCATCTTGTCTCTGGGAATTTTCCCCTTTAAAGGTGGTTGTCAATGATGATACTTTAATCCCTGGGAAGGGAATCTAGGTAACTGGAATTGGTAAAAACAAACAAATAAACAAACAACACCTTAGCATGGGGATAGGGGCATGTGATTCTTCTGGCTCCTGAAAAACCAGGATTTAACCAACCAGAGGCCTTTCTGCACCATGATAGCACACTGCACTTCCTTCATTGCTCATATTTGCAACTGTGCATTGCTATGATAATTTAATGGCCAGTTAATCTCCTTGCTGGACTCTGGACGTGCCTGTATTTAGATGTACCTGTACCTGTGTTAGAATCTTATTCTTTCCCACTTCTGGGAGGTAGAAGTCTAAATTGAATGTGTTGACAAGACCATGCTGCCTTTTTGAGAGGCCCAAGAGTTCTTTGGCTGACATGTGTGACTTAACTGTTTTCACATGACTGTCTTCTTTCTATGTCTCTATGTCTCTCCTCTTCAGTGAAGACTCCAGTCCAAATGAAGTAGGAACTCAGCGTGGATCAGAACCCAAGCTACTTCAATAAAGAGCCCTGGTGATCCAGGGGTTAAACATAAGCTGCTAATTGAATGAGTGGTGGTTCAAACCAAGAGCTGCTCTAAGAGAGGAAATGAGGCAATCTACTTTCACAAAGATGTCCTGTTGTTGCTACCGTGTGCCATCAAATCAGTTCTGACTCACAGCAAACCCATGTACAGTAGAATGAAGAGCAGTCCAGACTTGTGCCATCCTCACAGCTATTACATTTGTTGCAACCATTGTATAAATCCATCTCCGTAAGGGTCTTCCTCTTTTCCTCCTGCTCTCCTCTACCAATGAAGATCTTCTTCTCCTCCTTATAACATGTCCAAAGTATGTAACATGAAGGCTCAATGTCCTCACTTCTAAGGCGCCTTCTGGTCCTAGTTCTTTTTTGTATTGTTTCTTTGTTTTGTGGCATCACTACCCTGGTGGGAGTAGGAAGCCCAGCCTTGATCCTGGAGAGCTGCTGCTGGATTTGAACCATCAACCTTGTGGGCTGCAGTCCCACACACAACCACTATGCCACCAGGGCTCAGCACAGTCCTAGCTCTTCCAACACAGATTTCTCTATTCTTTGAGCAGGTTATAGTGTGTTCAATGTTCATCACTACCTTGACAACTGCATGGCACATTCTATTTTGTCCTATCTGGTCACTGTGGGTTGGAGTGAAATCAATGGCAGTGAGCGTTTGGGGTTTTATTCTAATATCATCTTGTGTGAATTTAATTGATAACATATTCAAGGGCCCAATTAACATTTCTAAACAGGTCACATCTGCATGTTCTGGAGGTTAAGACTTCAACATATCTCTTTGGGGAACATGATCTAATCCAAGATTAGAAGGCTACATATTTTTTGCTCACACTTGAAGCCCTGTTCCCTGCATGGGACTGTTGTTAGGTGGTGGATTGACGAATCTCATGGTACCCAGACTCCACCAAGGCCCCCATCTGTGCTCTCAAAGTGTAAAATGAGAACAGAACTCAAGTCTTTTAGAATTACAGCCCATCTGTGAGGCACTGGCTATCTAATTTTATGGATGAAGAAACGGGAGTTCACTGCTCCTAAGTGAGAAAGCTGGACTTTGACCCAGGTCTGACAGACATTAGATCTTTTGATTTCCCCTTCTTCCATTGCACAATTGTTCACCACCCCTAGGTTTCATTCTGAGCCCATTACTTAGGAGAGAATAGAGAAAGTGGTCAGAGATAGCCTTTTCTGAATTGCCGAACCATCAGTCTTACGCAGACCCCAGTCTTCACTTTATATTCCCCAGATGGCTTTTGACTTGGTGTTGGAAAGATTTGTGCATTTACACTGTGCCCTTTGCAGTCCAGACTGCTGAAAGCAGGTAAGGGGGCGGTGAAGAAGAAAGGTGCAAACACAGATCCTCTTTGGAGTCTGCCAAGAGAAAGGGGCACACTGAGACTGATGAGAAGCCAAAACATCAGGAAGCCCTTTGAGAAAAAACAGAATCTGGTCACTTTCCTCTATCATTACTCTCTAGTTGGGGGGCTCTTCCCTCCAGCTGTCTGTCTCTCTGTATCTTTCCCTGACCACTCATTTCTTGTACTTATTATGTGATTAGACAATTCCCGGCTACTCTGACCGCTGATTGGACCACTTCGGGTGTCACTGAGTTGGGTTAGAAAGTCAGAAGGTAGATTGGGTAGCTGGATTCCCTTGTACCGCAAATAGCTGTCTTACAAAACTGCAGGTCAGAGTTCTGACTAATTCTCTGAGTGTGTGAAGTGTTAGCATTAGGTTGACCCACTTCTGGTATCTTAGTCTGGCCTCTGACACAAGATCACTAACTCACTCATTTACTGTCACTGGTTTGAATTTAATTAACAACCCTATAACATAGACTAGAATCACCTCTTTGGGTTTCTGAGGCTGTACATCTTTATAAGAGCAGAAATCTTCTCTTTCTCCCATAAAACAGGGAGGGGTGTTGAACTGCTGACCTTGTAATGAGCAGTCCCATGTATAAGCTATGATGCCACCAGGTCTTTTCCTGATATAAGCTATCCTAAATATTTGTCATGTAGATTAAAAGTCTAAATTTTATAGATTCAGAATTTAGTCTGTAGCTAAATTGGAGTTGTGTAGCTCTCCTCTCAACACACACCTGGAAGCAGGAAATTGCTCATACTTTGAAGATGAAGTTTTTCTTTGACAGTGCTTAATGTCTCCACATTCACTTAATGGGTCTGTCTCCCAGAGGACACCAGGAAGGTGATATTCTCTTCATTCCTCTGACTGGACTTTTTGGTTTTAGGGATTCATTAAACTTCTATATAGAAATGATTATTGTGTAATCAAGAGTTGGTTGCCAATTCTGAGCTCAATTTGAAACACAACAGAATCCATCTTCTGCATCACACAAAAGATACAAAAGAAAAACTATCTGAGTTAATAAAACACAAATGCCACAGACTCACTCACATTCTCTCCAGGGACTCTGAAAAACAACCTTGGCTTTCTTCCCAGCTCATTTAAAAGCGAGAAGTCAATGGAATGAAGCTGTTTGTGCCAAGCAATAATAGTGATAAATAATGCATGGCCCTTAGTATTTTTGTGGTCCCTCCTTGCTCACTTTTGATCACGGGTCTGATCAAACTTACTTTGCCTCATAATCTCCTTTGACTGCAGGGACTTGTAGGAAATGACTACCAAATATCACCCATTGTCATCCGAACAAAGCCTAGTCATTAGGTGGCACACCTGCTTCACTCTGCCCCAGACCTCTGCTTGACAGGGAAAGCCCTTCTGAGTAGCTTCTTACAGCAGCATTGTATTTAGGGAACTGGACTAATATGAGAATGGGTGGAGTTTCCTCAACATGCCTGGATGTGGGCCTAAAGAAAGAGGAATATTATGTGTTAGATTGGGTTCTCTAGAAAAGCAAATGCAGTGATACTTAGTAGATGATAGATAGATAGAATATATATACATGTATATATATATGTATATACATATAATCTAAGTCTAAGTCAATAGGTCTGTAGGAGATCATGTATTGGTAAAGAAGAAGACTAATCACAAAGAAAGAAAGAAGATGCAGCACAAAGACTGGCTGATGCAGAAAAAGTTGAAATCAAGGACAGCAGGTCAAGCTTGTGTGTGCAGAGTCCGTTGGCAGTTTTGACGAGCGGTTAGATGGTAGACTTCTGATGACTTCCAGGGTGGGAGACAAAATGGTGAGCAATTTTTTCAAGCCCAACCAGAAATAGATAAGCCAGATCCAGCAAGACATGAGCAACTTCCCCACTATACCCACTTATTTAGGCAGTAGGCCATACTCCTGATAAAAGTGTCTTCCAATTGCATCAGGACTGTGACCTATGTATGGGGCTATACTCCACCCTAATCTTCCCACAATTGCTTGACTACTCACAGTAGAGCCCATCATAGATTTGGTTATGATATGTTATCTGACCTTAGTATAGGTTCCCAAGAAGACAAAGATTAGAGGACTAAAACTGAGAGAGGGAGAGACTTCAAGGAAATGGCTCGTGTAATTGTAGGATCTGGCATGTGCTGAATAATTGACAGGTTGGAAATCTCAGCTGGCTCACAGGATTGTGGGGAGCTGGTGAGTCAAAAGGTTGTAGATGAGCCAGAAGGCTGAAGACTTTCAAAGGTTAAAAGCCTAAGAACTGTGTGTAACGTGTTAAGAATAGTGCAACATTGAGAAAGAAGTGGGTCACACCTCCAGGAAACTGACTTTGCAATTTGCTGATCTGATCAGATCATATCACAGAATGTCTGCCAACCAGTGAGCATGATAACTGAGCCAAGTTGACACATAACATTCACCAACACAACTGTGAATTGTCATTCAGTTTCTAAGTCCGTGGTTCTCCTCTGAGTGAGCATTTTTGGTTGAGCCCAATTCATGTTCTTCATTGAAGCACTGAAAGATTGACTTGAACCATCTGAGCTTTCCATTTGGCAGTCCTAAGAATGAGCTCCTCCAGACTAGTGGGGAGAGACTACAAGTTCTCTGAGTGAATTCATTTTGGTAATAATTAGCTTTTTAAAAGTCAATGAACTCTCATTAGTACAGGATTTCTGAAAGCCAAACATATGTAATTATGAATTTTCCAAAGGGAGGAGAATGCACATGAGGGATCAGAGTGTGGCTGGAGAAAGTGGAACCAGTTACAATTCTGTAGTGCTGCAGGCTGTAGGTGACGCTGGCCAACTCTCATGGCTGGTGTTCTGAGTAGGGAAAACAACTCTTGGTCTTCAGACTGATGAGAGTTAGGGTTCTCTGAGGTTTGGATTCTACTGGATCCATAGAAAAGCTGAAGTAGGCTAGCAATGGGCTCTTCAGATGTTTTCATTTTCCAGTCTCTCCATAAATAAACTTTGAGAACTTAAATTAAATTCACTTCTTGTGAATTTAAGCAAAAACCCAGTGTCACTGTACATCATCAGGTGGGAGGACTTCGAACTTCAATAACGCCACACATTGGCATGTGGCTGGCTTAGAGAAACCCATGGCACAGTGATGCTAGATTGATTGCTGCCAAAACTTTGGAGAACAAATAGACAAGACTTCATTAAACTCATACCTCTCGAAGTGTATGTTCCACTTCTTAACATCCACCTTAGAAAAAATGTCACCTAGAGAATTACATATCCCCCAAAATCCCAACTCCCACTCAGAATGACCCCATAAGACAGAGTAGAACTCCCACAGGCTTCTATGGGTCTCCCAGAATATAAAGCTGTTTAGGAATAGAATGCCTCTTCTTTATCTCTGAGAGTGATTGGTGGTTTTGAACTGCTGACTTTATGGTTTGCAGCCCAATGTGTAACTTGTTATGTCTCCCAGGTTCCTAGAGAGTTGCATGGGAAGACATCAATATGTGCATTAAGGTATTATCTACCACAGTAGTAGCAGAGTGAAAACAGGTTACTCTTCTCTAAGAAGAAAGTTGGATAAATAATTTCCATTCTATTCTAAAATTTAAATAGGCATTAAAATGAATAAACTTGAGCTTATCTAGCACAAGGATAAATTATGGAAACAAAATGTTGAAAGAAAAATGTGGCAAAAAGCAGTCATACAATATGACCAAAACTCAAACTTACAAAACAAAATTATTATATTTTTATGGACATCTCTCTCACTGCCATGAAAGTGGATTCCAACTCATAGTGATCTTATTCTGAATAAAGTTACAGAAACGAGCCAGGAAGGAAAGCACATGAAGCGCAGAGATTGGAAGAAGTGGGCAGGATAGGGTAAGGAACTCGCACAGGACTGTGGCTAGATCTGTAAAAAGACATTTATCTTATAAAAGAGAGACTTCGGTAGAGAATTTGTAGAATATTAACATCTATTAAATTTGAGGGGACGAAACATGGGGACTAGATTATTTTTTAAACGTGTGTTGCCATGCTGCTAGATATCGAAATTACTGTTAAATTTAAAAGATGCGCTAAGAACTGAAAGGACAACTAACCCTAATACACAACTCATTGGTTTATTTAAGGATTTGATAAGACATGAAGATTGTATCTAAACTCCGTTGCATTGAGTCTGACTTGAGAATCTAGACTACAGGTTCAGAGAAGACAATCTTCTTCCCTCCCAGCTTTTCTGACCCATCTTGACTTTGATTTAGTGGTCTGTGGGTCATACAATGAACTTCTAGATCCATGATTACATTGGATCCTCATAACAAGCCAATAAATTGGGTTCTTAGGTGCCGTCCAGTCAGCTCTGACTCATAGGGACCCTATGCAAAAGAGGACAGAACACTGCCCGGTCCAGTGCCTCCTCATAATTGTTCCTACACCCAAGACCGCTGTGTCAATCCTGGACCTCCCTAGTCCTAAGACATGAGTGCAAGTGACAGGAAACCAGGTCTTCTTATATCGTCACTCATGAGTTTCCCATTGTGCAACAGCCATGACTGTTCCAAAGCCAGAGAAAGCATATTTTGTTGTGGAGTGATATAATAAGTGAGGGATAAGCCTGACTCATGGCCTGTGGGGAAGAGAGAACAGCGAGGCAGGGACTAGGGTTCCCCTGACAATTCCACTGCTGGCTGGCTAGCAAATCTCCCAGGGGCTCTGTCTGAATGCTCCTGTTCATAAAATGAAGATAAAATAGCAGTTGCTCCATTATCACATTGCCTCCTTGCCTGCAAATCCTTACAAAATCTGTATGGATCAGATGAAATCACAGGTGTAGACATGCTGGGAAAGTAAGGGTGCTACAATAAATGTAAAATGCTATTGTGATCACATAATTGCGCTTGGAGACCGATGGCTTTGATATTTCAGCATTTCTACATGGACCAGATCCTCCCCAAGGTTCCAAGAAAAGGGAGAGAGGGAGGGGGTGGGTCCATAGTGCTGTTAGAGACAAATCTGATGAAAAGTCCCAAGGAGGGTGTTAAATGGCAAAGACCCTGCTCAGTTGGGCCCGGGGAACCCAAAGCTCTGCTGAAGTGTGTGTGATGTGCGGGCACCACGATGTCTTTTTCAATAAGCAGCTTCAATTTATTCACCTTGTTTTCCATGCTGTAAAAGTAATTTCTAATTTACAATATCCGATATGATTCATTAATCTAGAAAATTAGATTTCTGGGGGAACATGGTCTACGTTTCCAAAAATTAAAATCCAACTCTCTGTGCTCTTTTGTCTTCCCTCCAAAGAAACCTTTAGGTTTGCAAATGCAGAACAAATCAATTTAGCAACACAATTGCTCCCCTACTTATGAGAATGCATGTCTGAATTAGTCTTTCATAGAGCTGTGGGGAGCACAGAAGAGCAAGGACAAGGGAGTGTTCATGACTAGCAAGGAGCCAGTAGAGGCGTTTGCAGGAGGGAGGTGGTGCTCAAGGCACAGTTAACACCTAACTGCTGCCCAGGGAAGTGGCAATGGATATCTGGGATGGGTGACTGTCATCAGCCTGATATGTCCGACGGAACTCAATGGCCACAAGTTTGTTTCTCCTTCATAGGACTTAGCACCGAACTTTCCAACATAGTACTTTTTGTGGAAACTCAAAGAGAACTAAGAGGGATTTTCCTAGCCAACTAGTTGGCTGAGGTAGTTGACTGGGTTTGGAAATATCAACAATAAGCAGGGGACCCCTGAGCTGGTGGGTGGGCCCACACGTGCATTCACAGATTGAATGCTGGTCTGTTAGCTGAAAGACTGACAATTTTAGTCCAGTCAGAAGGAGCCTTGGACAGAATGGCCTGCAGGTTGATCTCAGGAACAAACAAAATCCCAAAGCAACGGTCATTGCAAATGACTGCTCCGATACATCTGCCCTGATACGTGTGAAGTCACCCTAAGTCAGAGTTGATTTGATGGCAAACGGATTTGGGTTCACAACTAGGACTCGGGGGCCTGCAGCATCTTGGCCAATTTGGCTGGTCTAAACTTTCTCATCAGGACAAAGTAGCTCATACCATCTGTCTTAGGTTGAGTTCAAAATCAGTGACGTCTTTATAAGTGTATGTACAGAGAGTTATGTTAGGAAGTTACTCCAACGTTGTAGAGGTGGGGGAGTTCCAGGTCCGATGGGTCCGGTGGGGAACTTTACCCTTTAACCAGAAAATTAAAGGGGCTGATGAACTCAAGATCAGTTTTGGCTCCAGAGGTGACTAAGGTCAGAAAGTGAGATGACAGGCTGTCTATGACTCTCAGGATCAGCCAGCAACTTAACAGATTATTGGCTCAAGTCTAAAGAACTGGAGGTCAAAGGGTGAGCCAGATGCACCAAGCAAACCCAGCAAAAAGCAAGCAAGATTTGCCAAAATGTCCTTATATGAGGAGATCTCACCCAGAAGGGACCACATCATGGGGGATTACTATCCTGACTCAGCCAACATGACACCAAACCTTCATTATCATTACCAGTGGAGAGTCAGTAGATGACACATTGTAAGAGCTTTGCAGGGTCAAACGTTTGTATAAGCATACACTGGTATTTCTCCTGTGAAACATTTTTGAGAACAGGCTCTGTCTCCCTATCTACAACTGGAAGAATACTATTCTTTCAACTACAGTTTGCATTTTTCTGAGTCTATAAAGGCATTTAATAAGGACATTATGAAGTGATCCTCAGGGAAGTAGACAAGGGGATGGGCAGCAAAGTAAATTACTTCTCATTGATGATAGTAATGAAAAACAAAGCTCAGGAGAAATTAATAATAATAATTCCTATTTACTGAGCAATATATTTCATTTGTATTGATCTGTAGTGACTGTAATTACCTAGTTCTTTACTGTAGGCCTTGCCTCTAAGACAATTCTTCCCAAGCTATAGATTATAAACACTAGGTGAACTAATTGGTATTACTTGGATTTATTTTTTTTTTAATGATTTAGTTATTAAAGCATCCTGCTGTTAAATCTAGTATACCATGTGTCTTTAGAACCACTTTAATTTAATAATAGGGAAATTAGATATTCTTATAATCAAACTCCATTATTCATACATGTTAAACATCTATACATTTCAATGTTGTCATTTTATATTTCAGTTTGTTTTCTTTTAAGGGTTGAATCAACTTGATTAGGTATTCTGATTGCTCACTTTATGTTTCACTTTGCTTTTCATTTTTTTCTCTGGTGTACCCCACCTCTATTCATATGTATTTCTATGAATTGAAACTTGGTTATATTCACATCAACCTTTCAATTTAAAGCATGGATCCCACAATGCTGAAGTGTAATAAAATATCTGTCTTCTAATTCTCCAGCAGTTAATCCTCTAGTGAGATAGTAGTGTGAGCTGTGTGACCAACCATTCCACATGTTAGTACCTTAAAATAAAATTATGACTTTATTAGCTTAAGATTCTATGGGTTGTAAATTTGGGTTGAACTCACTGGGTAATTTCTTCTGATAATCTCAGTAGGCAGACTCACGTGTCTGGCTGGCAGTTGGCTCGCCATTAAGATAACTGAGCCAATACTTTTCATCCATCAGGAATCTAGGCTCGGTTTGGGATTTCCAAGGGTAGCAAGAAAAACTAAGTCCAAATGCGCAAATGCTTCTCAAGTATTGCTTTCATCCCATTTGCTATTGCCCTATCCAGTCACAGCAAACCATATAACCAAAGCCAGCATTTGTATAAGAAAGCATATTATAATGGGATGTGAATATATTGGGGGCCATTGATGTATCCATTTATCACAGCTGCAAGGTCTGTAAGTATTTTTAACATTCCACCCAGCTCTCCCCCATGGATGTACCCCTTTTGTTTTTCAAGGGCATTTCAGAGGGAAGTCCTGACCCACCATGCTACTGATTCTGTGGGTTAGGAATTGGGCTGTTAAACACAAGAGCAGCAGTTCAAACTCACCAGCCACTCCAGGGAGGAAGAAGAGACCATCTTCTTCTGGAAAGACTTCCAGTGTAAGAAACTTTTAAAAGCAGATTATTCTTGCCCCCCTGGTGTTGCTCCGAGGCAGAATTAACTCCATCTTTATTGTTTAATTTGTTTGTTTGTTATCTACAGCTTTACACTTTGTCCCTTATCTAATGGCATAAGCCTTTATGACTTATCATCTCATCCTGAATCCAGAGTTCCCAACACATTGGGGGCTACATATGGAATGTCATTCTCTCTCTCTCTCTCTCTCTCTCTCCACACACACACTCCCGCATTTCTATCTGCAATATGTGACTGTTCATGGATAGTCATCACCAGAAATCAGTAACAGAGATTTTTACAAATTTTGTCACATTGATCCCACCCACCTACTGCTATCAAGTAGATTCTGATTCACCAAACCCCAAATCAATTCACTGCTATTGAAGCAATGTCCACTCATGTAGACCCCCTAGGACAATGTGGAACTACTCTGGTGGGTTCTCAAAGGGTAGCCCTTCCTTCAGAGGAACTACTATTGGTTTCAAACCGCTAATCTTGCTGTCAGCAACCCCATACCTCACACATGCCACCAGGAATGACTTTCCAACTCATAGAGGCCCTATATAGCATTTCTGAGGTTGCAAATCTTTACAGGATCTGATAAACTCATTTTTCTCTCAAAGAGCCACCATCGGTTTACTCGGGATTGAGAAGTATGTGGTATTTCACAGTTCCTTTAACTTGCGTTTCTCTGATCCTCGTGAGTCTGAGGAGTTTTTAATAGTTACGTTAGCCTTTTGCTCCTCCACCTTTGATTTTTTTTTTTTGCTCCTAGCTTCTTATCCATTGCAAAGCTCATTGTAAATAGGAACTCTGTTGGCATAGTGGGTTATACATCAGGCTGCTAACCACAAAGTCAGCAGTTGGAAGCCACCACCCTCTCCAAAGGAAAAAGATGAGGTTATCTCCTTCTACAAAGATTGGTAACTTCATAAACCCCAAAGGGAATTTCTACTCTGTTCTAGATGATCAAGATGAATCTGTTCTGATTCAATGGCAGAGTTTCTTGTTTTGTTTTTTAACTTTTAAGTAAATAATTAGAGTTGTTTCCTTTTCTTTGGTTGGCTCCACTAAGTTTTTCCCCCAACACATGATTTCGTCATTGGATTTTGTTTTTTGTTTTTTTCGGGGGGGGGGGTGGAGTTGATATGCAGAGGTTTCAAAATTATTTTTTCAGTAAGGAACCATGTTTTATTTGTTTTTAAATGGTTTCAAGTTTCACTACCTCAGCCAATAAAGTTTTTCCAACTTGAAACTGTATATATATGCCTGTGTATTTCCAAACCAAGATTTTTTACAGTTTTGTTATGTACTCTTAAGTCTTCAATCCATCTGCAGTTTCTTTCTGTAGGTATTGTCATGTAGGTAGAGGCGCAGGGTTATTTTTCTATATCCTGGGTACTCGTTCTGGTTCTGACCATTTGTTTAATAATTCATCCTTTCCAACGGAATGGAAATAGCATCTTTAGCCTCTATTAAATTTTAATACACGCTGCGATTTCTTTCTGGATCCTCGTCTATTTCCTAAGATTCCCATCTTAATTTTACTGTAAAACTAAATGCCGAGCCCATCATCAAGGAGTCAATTCCTATTCGTAGTGACCCATAAGGCAGGTAGAGGGACCGCATTTGGGTTCCAAGCCTGTAACCTTTATAGTAACAGACTGACCCATCTTTCGACTGTAGAGTGTATTCAAATCTAATTCACCGCCATCAAGTTGACTCTAATTCATCGTGTTCATATAGGACAGAATAGAACCGTCTGTGAGTTTACTTGACTGCAACTCTTTATAGGAGTTGAAAGCCTTATCTCCCTCCCTTGGAGCGGCTGGTCATTTTGACCTGCTGATCTGTGATTAGCAGCCCAACCTGTAACCCACTATGCCACAGGGCTATTGCAGAGCCTGGAAATAGCATCCGCTAATATCTGCTATTGCACTCTCCGCATACTTGTGTTTTTCAAACTAACGTAGGGAAATTTTTAATTTGCCATGAACTGCTATTTCCTTTTAAAAGGTGAACTTTGAGTTATTGATACCAGGAGAACTAATCTCTGTACGCTATTACATTTTGTACACACCATTTATGGCTTTTTTTCATTTGTTCAAATCTTGGTTTGCCTTTTGCAATGCTGTGTTAAGAGTCGTGGTAGCACTGTGGCTAGGTCTTCAGTTACTAATAGGGAGGTCAGGAGTTTGAACCCACAAGCTGCTCCGTGGAATGGAGATGCGTCTGTTCACTTGCCTAGAGATTGACAGCCCTAGAGCCCTTTGAGGCAGTTCCACTCCATCCTGTAGGGTCACTGTCAATAAAAATGAACTTCATAGCACACAACCACACTATGATGTCTTAACGTTTTCAACACACAGGTCCCATATATTTATTCCTAAATCTAGATGCATTAACTTTATGATTTCCTTTAACAGGTTTTTTCCTGCATTTATTTCTGGGTGCTATTTCTAGAAAACATAAAAGCTATGTAACAGCCTTAAAAGGCAATATAAGATCATAGCTAAGGTCGCATACTCTGAAGCAAGAGTTTCAATCTCGGCTTGGCTAAAACTTCTTATGTGACTTTGAAAATTGGATTTATGAGCCTTTATGTGTCTCTGTTTCTTCATCTGTATAGTAATGCCCACTTAAAACATAGATGGCCAAACATATACCAAAAGTCATACGACCTGCCACAGGGAAGTATTATTCACCTCAGCAAAGACTGCCCAAGTTCGTACCTGATTTTCTTGTGTCTACCTGGGTCCACGCATCTGAAGGTAGGTCAATAGAATGAGTCAGAAGTGTGGTTCACCAGCTGTCGGCAAGGCTCACTGTGACTTCCAGACTTCCTCTTTTTCTATTCCTCTATCACTTGGATATGAATGCGCTGGCAATCTTATTAAGCAAACAAGAAGAGACCCAGAGTCATGGTCAGCCTGTGTATTTCTGAGGGTGTGAGTCTTGATGGGTGCAGATAGCTTCACCTGTCTCCTGCAAAGATGCTGATGGATTTGAACTGCTGATTTTTGGATGAGGACCTCATCTTTACCCAACAGCAAAACCAGGGCCTTAAAATGAATCCTGGGTGCCTTAAAATGAAGATAGACACTACAAACCTGAGTTCCCTGGATGACACCATGGAATGAACTTTTTCCAATAAAGGTCCCCCTTTTGAACTTTTCACGAGGGAAAAACTTACTGCTTTTGTGATAGGCAGCAGAGTTTCCAAGGCTTATTTGTTCTATCAGTTAGTATTTTGCTATCTCCTATTAATATTTATATCACGGATATGCATATGTTCCATAAGAATAGTGGTCAGAAATATTGTAAATATTACAATGTAGTAAAAACATGTAATCTCTTGTATCTAGTCGTCCATCAAATGCTCTTATAAAAGCATATCATTTTTTTCCTAGAGTCTCTGAGGTTTCCTTGGTATAGAGTTTGTTATATTACGAGCAAATAATACATAGCTGCATTTTTATAATTTTATACTAATCATTTTATTTCCTTAATTTTCATCATGTTCATAAGTTACCAAGAGAATATTGAATGTTGATTAATAATCTTGATAGCAGGTCTGCTAGTTATTTCTTATATTATTATAAATGGCATAATCATTTTATTCTTTAGCTATTACATGCTATTGAATTTTGGTAAATATGCTATTACATTTATGTAGGCTCTACTTTTCTTGAATTATTTTAGGAATGATGGTTTGTTCTATACAATGCCTTGTTTGCATCTGATATGGATTCATTCGCATATGCTTTTGCCTTTGATAGTTGATGTAATTGATTATGGTGAAAGACTTTTATGAAATGACCCAGTCATGTATTTCTAAAACAATGTTTTATCCATATTGTAACATTATTTGATACTTTTATGTATTATATTTGTTAATAGATTATTCAAAATAGTTATGTTTTAATGCACCATTGTTGCTAGCATGACTGCTATGTTAATGAGTCATCAGGTTGGGTGCGAATATAATGCTGGTTTTATAAAATAAATTGGGAAAATTTTCCCATTCTTTCCCTAAAAGAGGATAGCTTAAGTAAATAATATATTTTTATTCATTAAAAAAAATCATTTTATTGGGGGCTCATACAACTTTTATCATGATCAATACATACATCAATTGTATGCAGACCACATTTGCACATTTGTTGCCATCATCATTCTCAAAACATCTGTCTTCTACTTAGGCCCCCGGTAAAAGCTCCACTCCCTCTTCACTCTCCCTCCCCCTTGAACCCTTAATAATTTACAAATTATCATTATTTTGTCATATCATACACTGTCTGATGTGTCCCTTCACACACTTCCCTGTTGTCTGTACCTGAGGGAGGAGGTTATATGTAG
Source organism: Nesogale talazaci (assembly GCA_004026705.1). Classification (NCBI taxonomy): domain Eukaryota; kingdom Metazoa; phylum Chordata; class Mammalia; order Afrosoricida; family Tenrecidae; genus Nesogale; species Nesogale talazaci. Next base: position 174,315 of record PVJH01000167.1, on the reverse strand, counting down.
ATCCTTGTAATCGGTTCCCCCTTTCTACCCCATCTTCCCTCCACCCTCCTGGTATCACCCCTCTCGCTACTGCTCCTGAAGGGATTATCTGTCCTGAATTACCCGTTTCCAGCTCCAGTGTACATCCCCCGGTCTAGCTGGATTTGTAGGGTAGAATTGGGATCGTGATCATGAGTGGAAGGAAGCATTTAAGAACTAGAGGAAAGTTGCATATTTCATTGCTGCTACATTGTATCTTGACTGGCTGGTCTCCTCCCTGCAACTCCTCTGTAAGAGGCTATAGTTTCACCTATGAATGGGCTTTGGGTCCCTAATCTGTACTCCCCCTCTTTTATAATGATATAATTTTCAATTCTTTGATGCCTGATCCCTTCAACACCTCGTGGTCACACAGATTGATGTGCCTCTACCATATGAGTTTTGTTGTTTCTGAGCTAGTTTACTTTCAAACCCCTTGTTTACTTTCAAGCCTTTAAAACCCCAGATGCTATATCTTTTGATGGCCAGGTACCATCAGCTTACTTCACCACATTTGCTTATGCACACATTTGTCATCAGTGATCATATCAGGAAGGTGGGCACACAATGTTATGATTTTTAGTTCTTTGAAGCCTGATAACTCATCCCTCTGACATCTTTTTTTGTTCATTTTTTTTAAGGTAAAGCCTTACCTGTTTTTGAGCACACCTGGTCTTGGTACTTTTTCATGGTAGGTTTTTGCTCTATTTTCGATCTAGGGCTATTGATTGGCACCGTTTTTTACTTCTCTGGTCATTTTGGGGGATTTCTTTCATTTCCTGAAACTATTGGCTCAAACAATCATGAATTCAGAAGACATTTCTGTGTTGCACTAGATCTCCTTTGCCGTTGTGCTTCTGTTGTTGTTGTTGAGTAGTTCTGGACTGCTGTACACCTGATCTGCTTGCTCTTCCTCTTTCTGGCTTCTGGGACCCCCAAAGAGAATAAGTAGTTTTGCTATTAGCTTAGTAGAGCTCTAACTGGGCTAGAAGTCCTACCAGGGATGGAAAGCAAACATCATGTACATTGTGGGCTATTGGGTTCCCTCTCTCCTTGTTTCTCATGGATTCAAGAGCAGAGATATCTCACTCAATTGTTAAGCTTCATCAGCATTTTTGGAGGGCTTGAGAACACCAGAGACCCTGAAGTGTCATCTCCAACTGTATGATACACTGATCTGAGGTTTTCCCAGAATGCATAGCATTTCATTTTGATAGGGACCTCAGAAGTTGGTTCATAGGTTCCCACTCGAGATCATCTTGTTGAGATTTGACCCATAGCCCACAATTTCACAGTAGCTTTGAAGGGACACCTATAGATTAGAGTTGAGACTGGGGAAAAAGTTCAATGTATTTTTCCTTTCCAAGATAATGAATATAAGAAGTAAAGCAAAGATTATTACTTGACATTTTCATTAGTCAGGATTGCTGTAACAAATTATTCTAAATTTTAGGTACCTTTAAACAAACCCCTTGTCTTACATTTCTGAAGGAATAAGCTGGCAGGAGCTCTAGTGTGGCATAGCTTTACTCTCACCTATGGGCTCCCCAGGAGTCAGAAATGACTCATTAACAAAAGGTTTCATTTGATGATCTACTCCAGTATGATCTCATATTACTTTAACTGACAATCTGCCATGATTTTATTTTCTAAATAAAGTAACACTCATAGATACTGGACTAGAACTGGACTAGAATTTTCTGAGGTTACCCATTCCATCTTTAAAAGTACCCATGAACCAAAATCTACAGATAAAAATGACCAGATGCCATCCTCTGTGGCTATTGGTTTAGTAACTCTTTTTCATTTAAAATGCTCACCGAATAGCGACCACTTGAAATGCGTCTCATATAATCCACACAGTACATTCTCAAAAAATATTTCCAGGGAAGCATTTTTTGATAGGTACCTTCATGTCCTCACAATTGCTGCTTTATATTTTATGTTGACAGCATGGTGATGCTCCATCTTTCCCAAGGTCTTCCTCTGTTTCAGTGACCCTCTAATGACTCAAGCATGATGTCCTTTTACAGGGACTGATCTGTCCTGATGACTGATGCAAAGTATGTGAGATAAAGATTCACTGTCTTAAGTGCTAAAGAACATTCCAACTGTACGTCTTCAAAGATAGATTTATTTGTTCTTGTGGCAGTCCAGGGTACTTTCAATGTTCTTAATCAACACCATCATTCAAATGCATGAATTCTTCTCTGAAATGAAATTGAAAATGCCTTGGCTTGGGACAGGACTAGCATATCTGTTTTACTGAAATGAAGTTTCAGTGGAGATAAGTACGTTGCCTAAGGCCATGCATGTCAAGTGGTACATCTGTGAGCAATACCTACATCTGCAAAAAGATATTGTGTTTTGTACTCTTTTCATTTCGTCATTCCCTTCTGTACTTGAACATTGGGTTTCCACATGGAGATAGGCAACAATGCGTGCATAGACAAGGTTCTTGCTTACACTCTCTCTAATATGAGACCTGCAGTAATGAAGACATCTGAAAGTAAGATCACCATTCATTAAGCAAGATGCTAATGTGTCAGGTGAAAATTAAGTATTTGTCTTAAAAGCAGACCATAGAGGTAGAGTATGCAACTTAATGAAGTCCACTTTTACAGAAGTCAGTTTCTCCCATGTCTGTTCCCAGTTAAGCTCTATTTCCCCAACACTTCAGTAATTCTTGTCTCATCACAAGCAACTTAATAGTCATTAGTATCAGAGGTCTGAGTGTTCTCATTATCCCACCCCAGAGCATCAAGCCAATCTTATATGAATTCCTCACGTCTCTGTTTCATATGCTGATATTGCACATATGATTTTATCTTAATAAAATATTCTATCATTTAAATTTTTCAATCACTATTATAATAGAGAATCATATAATTCTTACATCTGGCCCATGTTTTCATATTGGATATGAGGAGGTTCAGTGATACCGTTATAACAAGATGCAGATGGTACCGAGTCCCACCTTCTCTGATGACTTCTGCCACCCTTCAGACCAGGAAGAGTTCTGTGACTCAAATCATGAAGTGGGAGAGGCCCAAGAAGATTTGGAAACAGAAGGACTGAGCCTACTTAGTAGATAAGGAAATTGCAAACTGAAATAATACAAGAGAAAGAATGATTTGTTCAAATACATTGAGTTTAGGTTATTACACTTAAGCAGAGTGTTCTTCCTCTTAAGTTAATCTACCTCTTTCCCTTGAGTCTCTAGGGTACTTCAGACAAGTGCCAAGCCTTAGTCCTCAGTTTGTAAATGTCAAGGTATTCGATTAGAGACTTCTTTCATGTATCCACTGTGCTTTGAGTTAAGGGGAGCAACCGCTACACAACCATGTTTCTGGAAGAATACTGGCCCACCTGTTGATGTTGTTGTTAAGTGCTACTGAGTTGGCTCTGAACCACCACCACCCAATACACAACAGAACAACCCATTTCAGGGTACTCTGTCATCCTCATCATTGGTTCTATGCCTGCGACCCTTGATGCAGTCCCTGTGTCCAGCCATCTCCTTCAGGGCCTTCCTCTATTTCATCTCCCCTCCACTTTACCACACCTGATACCGTTCTCCAGGCACTGGTCTCTCCTGACCATATGTCCACAGTATGGAAGATGAAGTGCTGTCATCTTTGCATTTAAGTAGCACGCTCACCTTACTTCTTCTAATCAGATCACCCAGCTAGCCTCGACATAGAATCAAGTTTCTCTCTTAAAAGAAAAAAAAAAAAAAGACAGGTGTCTAGCTTTCTTTGTTCTTGTGTGCTGCCAAGTTGATTCCAACTGATGGTGACTCTATATTACAAAGGAGAAAGGACTGGCAGGATCTTCTAAGCTATGATCTTAAAAAAATCATTTCATCGGGGCTTTACAGCTCTTCTAACAATCTGTGCATCCATTATGTCAAGCACATTTGTACATATGTCGCCATCATCCTTTTCAAACATTTCACTTCTACTTGAGCTCTTTGTATGCCTCATTTCCCCCCTCCCTCCAAGGCCCTCCCACCCTTACATTAAATGTTGAGTTCTTTTCATATCTGACACTGTCCACTGTCTTCCTTCACCCATGTTTCTATTGTTCGTCACCTTGCTGTGTGTGTGTGGAGGGGGAGTGTTGTACATCAATCACTGCAATTGATTCCCCTACCTTACCTCCACCCTCATGGTGTTGATACCCTCATTATTGTTCCTTTGGTGGTTATCTGTCCTGGATTACATGTGTCCAGAACTCTTATCTGTACCAGTGTACATGCTTTGGTGGAGCCAGATTTGTAAGATAGAACTGGAATCAAGATAGTGTGTGTGTGTGTGTGGGGGGGGAACTTAAAGAACTAGAGCAGTAGTTCTCAACCTTCCTAATGCAGCAACTGTTTAATACAGTTCCTCCTTCTGTGGTGCCCCCCAACCATACAACTATTTTTGTTGCTACTTCATAACTGTAATTTTGCTATTGTTATGAATCATAATGTAAATATCTGATATGCAGGATGTATTTTCATTGTTACAAACTGAACATAATTAAATCATAGTGATTAATCATAAAAATGTACTTATATATTGTGAAATATTTATGTTTTTTTCTGATGGTCTTAGGTGACCCTTGTGAAGGGTTGTCTAATCCCCAAAAGAGTCATGATCCACTGGTTGAGAACCGCTGACTGAGTGAAATGTTCTGCTTGCCAAGTCTTATCTCTTCTGCAGAGCCATTGGGTAGTTCTGAACTACCAACCTTTTGGCTACGAGACAGATATTTAATCATTGTGTCCCCCAGATCAGCCAGGTCCAGTTTTGCCTTCAAGAAACTAGGAGGTATGTGGGGAAAAGGTGGGGAGGAGAGTGTCTGAGAATATGGAGGCCAAAGAGGAGACTCTGGAGTGCTCTGTGGGGATAGAAAGCCTTCTGAAAGAGGAAGCATCCAAAGCTAGGGTATGTGAGGGGATCCACTTTAAGCTGTGTAAATGGTAATCACAAAGAAACAGGAAAATAGGTAACTTAGAGTCCTAGCACGAAAAATTGTGAGATCCATTGAAAAGTCTGGTCAACAAGTCCCTGCGGAGAAGACAAGGTCCAGGAAATTGTCCACATTTCTAAACCACATTCTAATATGAAAGTGTCCTAGATATCCCATAGGCCAGGAGGAAATGCGTAAATAGAGGCACCATTCTTGGCCACCTTTTAATACAAGTGATTTTAATAAAAGGAATATAGGATACTTAGAGATGTCACCACCAGACTTTCCTTGCTTGTGCTAACACTGTCGCCACTCTACGTCAATGTTTACTTTGGGTCCCACATTTTTTTTTGACTCTCACTTCCACAGTCAATGGATGGTGGACCTCAGTTTATCTCCATTCCCAAGCAAGAGCTCACGAACTGCCCACTCACAATGGCTACAAATCATGTTCCCTCTGCTCTGCTCTTCCTGGATCTTAGATTTCACCCCGTGGTGCTGGAGCTAGCAAATCAAATTCCCTGTGAGATGAGGCCTTAGACAATTCTTTGCAGAATATATACTGGCCATTTCAGGCAACTTTTTTTCTAAGTACAAGTATTGAGAGGGGGAAAAATGCACACTTTTAAAAGAGAGAAAAGCAAATTATGTTTTCTAAATGTGGCAGAGAGGGAAAGATGAACAGAATGCAGATGAGTGGGAAGTTTCCTTCATTATGTTTGTCTTGTTTGCTTTGTTTTGTTTTGTTAGAACACCCCTTAGGGCTGGGCTATCCAGAGAACATATCTGTTTCTGTGCATCTTTGTGTGAACCAAATGAACAGAAATACCCACCATTGCTCCCCAGAGTTGGAAATGTATTCCTTTTATATAGCAACATCTGGACATATTGAAGTTACATTCTCATTTTCCAGAAAGATGACTTATTTTGAAAGATTGGGAACCTATGCTTTGAAAACACGTTTTCTCTCAACAGTAAAGACAGTGTGAGTAATAACATCGCACAGGAACTGATTATTTCAGCTGCAAAATACGAGCTCCATAGAGAGTGATGATTTTGAGAATAAGATGGGGTTTTCAAAGATAAAAATGTCTGTATTTGCAGTTCAACTTTCCCCACTCTGCAACCAAGAATTCCATTATCAGTATCATAGTTTTGTAACTAACTTTTGCTTGCTTTAGGCATAATAGTACATTTTGAATGAGGGTTTAAAGGTCTTCTTAAATCAACAAGACTAGAACTGCCAGCTAAAATGAATTCGCCAATTTCTCACTTTAATTTTCACAAATGAACTCATTAAATCTACTGATTTGCTTACTTGAAAGCCCTGCTAGTTCAATGATTAAGTGCTCAATGGGTAACCAAATGGTTGGTGGTTCAAAACACCCAATGGTGAAAGGTGTGGAAAATTGATTCCTTGAAGACCACAACTTGGGAATCACTGTGGGGCTGTTTAATTTGATAGGGTCCCAAAGAGTCAACAGGAAGGGAACAGCTTTAAAGTTTAAGTTTTGTTTGGCTTTGGGGCATGGGGTAAAGAATTGTTTATTAAATTTCTTAGTTCTTTAATCAATGAATGCCTAAAATATTTGTGTTCCATGGAAAATACATGTTAATTGTTTTAGACACTTGAAGTCTTGTTCTGGGAGAGTTGTGTAGAATTTCTATGGTTTTGTTTTTAAATGTTTTGTAGAATTTTTGATGATGCCAGATAAGCCCAAAGCTTTCTGTATGGAAAACTTTCAAACTACAAATTTAATACCCTTAGCATAGAGAACTATTTTGGTCATTGAATTTTTCCTGGGTTAGGTCTTTGATCATTTGTTTCTTTCAAAAAGCTTATTCACTTCATCTGATTTGTTGAGTCCATAGGGACACACCTACTCATGACCAACAAGTCCACTCTCATAGCCACTCTACAAGACAGAGTCGAGGTGCTTCACAGGGGTTTCAGGGATGACAAACCTTTCCAGGAGATCACAACTTCATCTCTTCTGGGGTGTGGCTGGTGGCTTTGAACTGCCCACCTTGCAATTAGCATACCAATCAATTAACTCACAAGACCACTTGGGTTCTGATGGATGCAGTTGCTTGTAATATCTCTTCATAGCTTTAGGCATTGTAGGACGATAGTGGCAATTCTTCCTAACATTCCTGGTATTGCTGTGTGGTGTTCTATTACTTTGGGTCAGTTTAGCTGAAGTTCTTCAATTTCACTGATTTTATTTCAGGGAATTATCTTTTACTGTTTCATTACCTTTTTCCATAGTATCCATTTTTCTTTCAACCCAAATTTATCTATATCCTCCAAATATTTATATATCAAATTCATTTATTTCCCTTGACCCCTGGTGTAGTAGGAACCCCAAAGAGGTCCCTATCCTAATCACTGGAACCTGTAGACAAATCAATGAATATGGCAACATCAACAAGAAAGATTTCACAAATGTGATCAGGATATGGGTCGTGGAATATTCAGATGGGCACAAAAGATTCAGAAGAGTGCCAAAAAAGATGGCAGAAGGAGACAGGTGACAGGTCATAGAAGCAGAGGTGGGGGTGGTATGATATCTGGCTTTGAGGAGTATTTGACATTTGGGAAAAGCAAAGAAATGAATTACCCTCAAGAGTCCAGGAGGAATGCAGTCCTGTAGACAACTTGACTTTTTCCTCAGTGAAATCCATGGCAGATGTCTGGACCTCCAGAGCTGTAAGATCATAAATCTGCCTGGGTTTTCGGCTGTGATGTTTGCGGTGCTTTGCTACAACAGCAATCACACATGGACTATTTCGAATAGTTCTGTTTTACTAGTAAATTGTGGGGAGTTTTCCAAATACGTCAAATAGCTTTCTGTTATTTACTTCTATTTTCATTCAATTGAATATAAAGGACATAATTTGTTTAATTTCTATTCTCTTAACATGTTTTAATCATTTTATTGGACACTCGTACAAAACTTTTCATCATACATTGTTCAATACACAGTTACTTATACTGTGCCAAGCACCCCCACTTGCCTGCCCTCATCAACATTCTCCCAACATCTGCCTTTCCCCTTGGGCCCTTGATATGAGCTCCCCTTCCTTCCCCTTCCAAACTTTCTCCCCTCCCCCCCAGTCCTCTTTACTGTGCCGTCATTATTGTTTTGTCATATCTTATACTGTCCGACATCTCTCCCTGTCTACTTCTCCCTACGTCCATCCTCCAGATAGGAGACAGTCTGCAGATCCCCATGGCTGGCTTCCTCTCTCCACCCCACCCTCCCTTCACCCATCCAGCAACTCCACTCCCCCCAATGACCCCGAGGGGTTTATCCACCCCGAGTTCCCTGCATTTCCACCTCCCATCTCTGTCAGTGCACCTCCTTCCCTTAAACATTTTTGAGGTTTGTTTAATGTCCTTGCATTTATTCTGCCATACTTAATGTAGGACTTGCTCCATATGTGCTTCCTGTTGCAGGATTTTTTTTCCCTTGGATGTCAATTAGATTAAGCCAGTTGATAGTGTTGTTCATGTGAAGATTCTTATTGACTATCTGCTTATTTGTTCCTTAGATTAATGAGAGAGAAGTATAGTCCTCTTTGAATATAAGTGAACACATATCTATTTTTCCTGCTTTTATCAATTTTATTTTCATACATTTTGAACCTCTATTGTTTGGCTAAAACTCACTTACGACAGTTAATTCTTCTTAGTGAATTGACTCTTTTATTATTACTTAGGTAGATTGATACTGTGGCAGCAACAGTGGGCTCAAACATCATAAGAAATGATTCTGAGAATAGTGCAGAACCCAGGATTATTTATTTTTCTTATAACTAAGGTTACTATGAATCATAGCACCTAACAACAATAGCAACAATATTTCATCTTATTCCTGGTAATCCTTCTTTAATCTCAAGCACAGTTCAAAGGTAGAGATGTGGGGAAGCTGTGGCTCATTCAAAGGACAAAGAAAAGTTGACTCTGAGTCAAAGGAATACAGAAGAGCTTGTGGTTGAAAGAGAATATGAATGGCTAGTACTTTGTGATCTTGGTTCTAGCTTGGTTCCAGCTGTCTTCCCTCAGGCATGTGACTTAGCCTCATGGAGCCTGTGTCTCTCCATCTCTTATATAAAGGAAACAATAGCAATTTTCAAAATGAACGCTTTGTACAAATGTGCTTGACACAATGAATAGATGTATGGATTGTGATAAAAGTTGTACAGCCTCCAATAAAATGATTGGGGAGAAATAAACGTCTTGAAAATGTATGATTCTTTTATTTTGTTTTCATTGTTGAGAAAATATACACAAAATATATGCCAATTCAACTGTTTCAATAAGTACAATGTATGAATATTGGTTAAATTTGTCAGGTTGTGCAATCATTCTTGTTCTCATTTTATGTTGTTCCTCCCTATTAACATAAACTCACTACCTCCTAAAGTTCTCACTACCTCCTAAACTTCTTACCTATGCTTGTGACTTGTTAAATTGATCTATTATGGATGTTTCTGAATAGAGCACAATGCTCAAGGTAGAGATTTCTTCTTATCTTTCTCCTCCTCCTCCTCCTTTCTAGTTAATCTAGGACACTTTTGTTTGTGTTTAAGCAGACTTCAGGGAATATTTTTGGCTTACAATCTTGAGACTATATTGGAAAATAATAACATTTCTTCATATAGTTATAGCAAAGATGAAAACAGTCAAGAGGCATAAAGAGCTTAGTTTGAATGTTGACAAATCTTAGTAGATGTTTTTGGTGATGATGCTATAGTCAAAAACCAAGATGTCAGAATTTTGCCCCATAGATGATCATGATCAGAGATTTCTAGAAGGAAATATAAGTGAAACAAATGATTCTTTAGGAAATGAACTTGGGTACATTGTCAGAATAGATTAGCAAGTGCACAACAGAGAGTCAGGGAACAGGGGCAAAAACTTCTGTCTGACAAAAGTTAAGGAAAGGGAAGGAGGCATAAAGAAAACATAACAATGCATAGTAGTCTCTCAAGTGAGAACACTGCATTGTTTTTAACCTGGGATTCTGTTCTGGCTAGACATACACATTATTATTTCAAATGTATTTTCCTTGTGACTTAGAATCAATACTAAAGTATCTGTTTCTGTCAGCATTAGAGTTCTTATCCTGTAAAGGATTCAACTCCAGGCACTAAAGGCAAAATCAAATAAATAGAGACTTAGGGCTAGTTATTAGATGCTTAATGTTCGTCCACAAACCAATGAGTGCAGAATAAGAGAATCAGGGTAGAGAATAAGGCTATACTTGATCTAAACATGGATTTTTCCATCACATACAAGAAAAGTACTTGCATAATGAGTATAATTTTGTTGAACTACTCTCCGAAAGGGACCCCCATTTTCCAGAGACCAAGTAATGAGGCCAAAGTGACACAGATATGAGTAGATACTTTGGAGAGACACAAGTAGACACTGTTGAGAGTGGAAGATGAGAAGATAACTATGTTCAGCTACTTCCAGATCACTCAGCAACAAGGTATCTCATCCTTACTATCCAACAAGGTGGCAGGTTCACTTCCTAACAGTGGAATGGCTGTTTGGATCTTTTTACCAAGAGTGGATCTGTGTCTTCATGGAATCACTCACAAATCTCTTACATCATCTTTGGACCACAGTGAATATTTATGACTGAAAATAAATTCATGGTGCCTGTAGCCAACAAAGCTGCTCTATACCCAAGTGACTGGGTGACAGATAATATCCCCTGCCATTAGAGTGATATTGTCCTCAAAAATAGAATTTGAGGACAAATTTCATTCTGAGAGACCCTTTTGGTCTTTATCTTCTATTGCCAATAACAGCCCCCACCCCCATCCTTGCCCAACACATACTTGAAGTCAAAATCACAGAAGACACTCTTTCACTCTGAATATGAACCAGTTTTCATCCCACCTATTCTTTTGATGTCAGACTAACTTCTATTCATTTACTCTGCAAATATTTACTAAGAGTTCAAGTTGGGCCAGGCACTTTGCTAGGAACTCAAGGAAAAACAGAAAGTCTGTCCCAAGAGGTGAAGTCCAACTTTCTCAGGACTTCTGGATTGTAGCTCCACCTTATAAATTTGTCTTAGCTGCTCTTCATGCATTATGGTTCCATCCCTCTCCCTTTGGGAGACATGTGACTTTGTATATAATCTTCCCTACTCTGATCAAAAGCATTTGCCTCATTTGCCTATTTCATTTATAGTCCCAAAGCAATGCCATTATTGGTGACCCTTCATTTCCTATTGCTAGTTTATAAGACTATGCAAGTGCAAACATTCTGATAGTTCAATGAAATGTCGATTTGTGAGGACACCTTATTTATTTAGCACCAACTAGCATTTTAATCTGGAAAGCATTTAAGGAGGAATGACTGCCCTTTGAGTTCATTTCTATTACCAGAGGGGAGACGTAATTTAGAAACATGCAGCATCACTCAGTACAGACAGAAGTGGTTAAGGAACTTTTGAATCAGTGCTATTTAAAAAAAAATGACTTCCTGAGTTCATGCCACTTTACAGCATTTGAAGTTATCATTGTTATTTAAAACTTACTGTCATGTGCATTGTCAATAACTGGAATATTAGTCAAATTGGCATTGTGCTCTGAATAGGCCAGTAGAAGAACAGTCTGTCCCAGGAATGAGATGTGCCTCTCCTGGTGATCCTGAGAGCCAGCATCTATGGTGCTATGAGAAAGGCATGGGTAGAGGACAGAAGACTGAAGAGCCCAGGACAAACTGGAACAAGGAGACCTGGTTTCCCATCACTCATGCTGTGGGAAAAAATTACAACTGGGGGTCGTTCTGTCTGAAGAGTAAATTCAGGGACACAACAAGCAAGTAGAACTGTGAACAAGGTATTGTCCCTCCCCCAAACAGGAGTTCTCCATTCTACTCCACTTTGAACTACTGCCTCTGATCCAACTCCACAAAGCCTTCCTCGTGTGCATTCCTAAAATAGAACTATCACTAGAGGCAATTTATATTACCAAGTTTGTCCAATCAAGAATGGCCCTTGGCTCCTCTCTCTCCTTTGCCATCCACCCTGGCAGTGTAAACACAAAACAAAACACCCCCTGCCCTTGAGTGGAGGTCGACACTTAGCGACCCAACCCTTTGGTACAGGATAGAATTCCCTCTGTGGATTTCCAAGACTGCAACTCCGTGGGAGGAGAAAGCCTTGTTTTCCTTCCACAGAATGGCTGGTGGTTTTGAATGACTTTCTGACCTTGTGGGGAGCAATTCCCTGCATCATCATTATACCACCAAGATTACTTCCTGCTAGTATAAGAGGTTACAAAATCTCTAATTTTTTTCCTGGATAAGGCTCAGTATGAATTAAGGTCAAGAAAGGACAGGAATATAACAGATGGTCATGTGGAGAAGGCAATGGAGTTTGTTTATATTTCCTTCTGACAACAGGGGCCTCTTGCACTGAGAACTTTTTCTGCTGAAGTGGATGGCTGAATCATCATAGAGTGTCTCCATGATCAAGGGCAAGAAGCCCTGACCTTCAGAAGAAAATACAAAAAAAAAAAACGTTTTCAGGTTTCATCTCACCATTTCCTTGCCCACTAAGGGCAGCACATTTACTTTTGTAGCTAGTGACTGTGGGCAGTGGATGCCAACCACACTCTGGGTCCATCTCCCATTCAATTCATCCGTGAATTCTGTCCACTGTTGAAGTGCTTCTGGACCAAGTCACCCCATCTCTTTTCTGGATGATTGCTTTTGCCTCATGATTGTCTTCAGTTTGAACACTTGCTTCCCTGTAGCATCATCTTCATCCAGAGACCCATCCAATTGTGCATTCTTCTCTTCAGCACATGTCAAAGACCGTCTTCTTTATTAGAATTAAACACAAAGTTCTTATGACGGCAACAGTCCTGTATGATCTGGCCTCTTAGCACTTTATCTTTTCTCCTACCCGTACATCCCTGGGCAGATTTCCCCCAGAGACTCACACCCCTTGATTCTCCAACACCTTTCCCTTCCTACCCTCCACATACTTACTGCTCCCTCTCACTAAAACCTCCCCCGCCCCACCTTCCTTTTTCTTCTTCCAAGATAGGGAGCTCTGTGGCAACTAACCACAAAGTCAGTGGTTTGAATAAACCAGCTGCTCCCTAGGAGAGATTAGACTGTCTTTTTCCCAGAAAAAAAAATTAAAATCACAGAAAACTAAAGTAACAATTATGCTGTATGGCCATGGTACTCAATAGGTTGATGGCGATTGACTAGTTGATAGAAAACCTACTGTGGGTAGATTGCATGGCATTAAAAATAGACATGTCTATCATCAATCCTGCCAGTTGATTGATGTACAGTGAGGCCAATCAGATGCAATCTTTGGTGTCAAACACATGTGCAAACAACTGGGCTAAGTGCAGCAAAACAGACAAGCTAAGTTAGTGCCAATTTTTAGACCTTGGGTCTTTTCTCTTAAACCTAAGAAAGGGTATTAAAATGAGTGTGGGGTATGGACCAAGTAATAAGACAAAAACATATCACTTTCATATGGAATGGGAGATTTTGACACTATAAGTTGATATTCAGTTGAAGTCCAGAGCACATGAACAGTTCTGGAACTTACTCTCAGAGGGAAAGTACCTGATCATGAGAAAATGTGCAACCTCCTTGACTGCATTATTTGGCTCTGCTTATTTATGCAAATCAGGCTTTTTCCACATAAAAGATCATTAAATCCAAGTGCCATTCCACCATGACTGATGAACATTTGGAAGTGTGCTTGAGACTGGCTGTCAGCAGCTACTGTCTGAATTATGCATCCCTGGCTCATTCTATTCAGTGTAAATCATCAGAGTGTACTCAGGTAATGACAAATATATATATATATATAAATATATATATAAATATATATTTGTGTTGTGTAATATGGCCTCATGAGGTTATGCAAGGTAAATAAACATACAGTATACATATAAAGACTTCTCAATTCATTTATGAATAAATGTAATAAATAAGTTTATATTTTGCATTTTTGTCGTTGGTAGATCATTTTGATGAACATTTCTTAAGTATCATGCATGCTGAAAATGTGTGAGTTCCCTTGCTGTAAGGTCTTGATGAGTCAGAATTGACTTGATTGTGGTTGAGTTCTTTCCCAGATATCTCATGGTTAACTGCCTGGTCACAAAACAAAACAAAGTTTTTCTGTCATTTACTCTCCTTTAGCTACTCCCAGTCTGCTTGAAGACCTCAAGCATGATGAATCCTCTCCTGCCTCTGTGTCTTCACTCTTGAGAATTACTCTCCTTGAGCACTTCCTTACCTCATTCTTGTGTCTCTATTAAAATGTCACCTTCAAGAGAGACTCTGACCCCACAATCCAAACAGCACTCTGCCATGTAATTCTCTGCTTCTTGATTTTACCTTCTAAGCTGATTGGAACTTAACATACAGCCCTTCAAAGCCACTGCTTTGATTGGACCATGTTCTGTGTCCATATTGGTAAATCAAAGATTTATCCTCCTTATCATTTTTTCCATAAAATCATCTTCATTAGTCTCAGTCTTTCTTAAAAGCTTGAGTGAGGGCAAGCATGACACTGTTAGTTATCCTACCTCTTTCATTCATCTCCAATGATTGATGCTCACGGCCTTAACCTAATCTTTTGGAACCTGTGGAGTTGACTGCTTCCTGAGGCCAAGGTGTTTGTTTAAAATAGAAACTGAGAATCATGTGATCAGACAGGGCATCCTATTTTTCATCCACCACTTTCTGGACTTCAGCCACTTTCCAGACGTCAGTCATAGTTTCTTTATTTGTTGAGATTGACTGCTTCCCTTTCTTGGTTTATCCTATTTTATTTTTTCTTTTTGGTGGCATGGCTAAACATATGTCATGTCAAACATGTGTCGAGTTAAAGAACATTTTGTTTGGGATAGGCCCATGTATGTATGAACTGAAATCATGGTAGAGATACTTTTAAAATTATTCACTAGCATTTCCAATGGACTCCCGGAGCTCTCACTTTCCATTTAGTCTCTGTCTTACAAATTGTATCTTCTAGCACACCACCAAGACCTTGGGCCACTAATTGCAGTGTAAGTGGTTCAAACCCATCAGTCAGCCTCTGGGAGAAAAATGAGGTGTTCAGCTCCTACGAAGGTCAACAGTTTTCAAAACTCTCAAGAACAGTTCTACTCTATCCTATGTCTAGTATGAGTTGGAATTGATGTGATGACAAAGAGTTTCTCTTTTTGAATACATCTCTATCTCACCTCCTTCATTCCTCTCCAAAGGTTGATGCTCACCGCCTGAACCAAATCATCTTTCACTTGAGAATTGCTAAGATCAACTAACGTAACTCTGACTTGTTGTCTCCAACCTGACTTCAATTCATCCATCATTCACCTCAGGAATCATTTGCCCGGCTATTTCTTCTCACTGCCCCCAATTGTCTGGCAACTCCAGATGATCACTGAATGGTTTCTGTACTGGTTATTTGCATTGCATGTAAAAATATCTGGTAGATGGCCCTATCTCTGGACCTTCTGGCCCAGTGGAGAGTCTAATGAAGAAATCCTGATGTCACCCAGTGACATAAATCTTGCTTTCCATGCAGGAGACCCATTGGGATTCTTGAACAATGTGAACATTCACCATCAGAGGAGGCTTATGGGGTACTTATCTGCTGACCATGTCTCAGCAGATCTTCCAGATGAAGATGAGCTAGGGAAAAAATTTGATGATTTAGTTCATAGAACAAGCCTATGGAAATCCAGTGGATCACAAAAGTCCGATTTACAACTGATCATGGAGGTAGTGTAGGACCAGGACTTATTCTGCTATTCATAAGACCACCATGAGTTGAGGATCAAATGGAGAGCACCTAACATTAAAAAAAAACTTTGAGAAAATTATTCTAGAAAATAAAATTTGACATCTCTATTTGGTTTTCTATGATCTAGCTCTCCATGTCATCCAGGGTACATTTCTTTGTCTTGCCTCCTTCGACACTCATCGTTCTGTCTTTCAGTTATGCTGAACTACATCCAGCCCTCAAATCTGCCTAGTTGTTTCAGAATTTATGTTTTTGCTTCATCTGCCTAGAATGCTTCCTTTCTTCCAGGGTACCTTATCTGCTTGGTCAACACCTAGACATCTTTTGCTATGTGAAAATATTTAAGATTCCTGCCTTGTTCTCCAGGTATAATTGGTTGTATTTTTTCCTTTTTATTGTGGCTTCATTCATAGTTCCTCTAAGACCTTATTAAGCATAGTTGTTTTCTTAATAAATTAGAAGTTCCTTGAATTCAGAGACCATGTCTTATTTCCCTATATAACCAGGCATCTGGTGTCATTCCTGGCACTAGAAAAATGTGTGTTGGCTTAATAAATGTATGTGTTGAGAAATGAATAGCAAAAGTGATACAATTTTAAAATTTTGTGTATTCTTCCAAATCTGATTAAAACTGGGAGTCAATTTCCTTCAGCCAATGAGTAATAAGGAATAACAAGATCTTCATTTCATAACACCAAAGGCTTTGGACAATTCTTTGAGCATACCTCAGTGAGCCCCAACTTTAGCTTTGGATAGTTTGCCAATTTAAGATTACTTGGCCAGACTCTCAGAGAACTCAATTCTGAATGTTAATAGTGGGACCCAAAAAACTCTATTTTAAACAAATACCTCAAATGGTTTTATTACAGATTAGATGGTTCCAAGAATCCAAGAAGGCTACTGCCCTAACCATTTATTTCTTCTCTGGAAGCAAGCGAGCAAAATATAATGCCAACGATAAGCCCAACTAACCAAAAGCTCTTGGTTCCCACTGCTATTAATGGCACACGAATGCTCGCTGACTCAAACATATTTTGCCCCCTTACAACACCTCAAGGGAGGTTGTCGACATAGTTCAGTACTGTCAAACCGTAGTAGGTGAGAAAACCTTGTTGTTAAGATGCTAACTATTAATTAAATTGTTAATTAAATCTGAAGAGCTAACTGGCTGAGTCAGTGCTCTGCTCAAGAGAGTAGTCTTGTATGTACACCGTTGAGTGTTTGCAGCCTACAAGTTTCACTCTGTGCTCCTGAGAGAGGCGTTCCAGCAAGCTTGCGGTTAAACCTGAGAGACTGTGATTCCTCCAAAGTCTGTAACATTATCATCATATTTTCCCAGCTTTCCTAGTTGCTCTTTGGGAGTGAGAAATCTGAACAGAACAGAACTGCAAGGAGGTTTGCAGTATTCGATGGCAAGTCGCAGCAGGAAAATGAAGGAGGGCTTCCACTGTCCCAACCCTTCCACTTCCAGGTTGGCATTAAACACTAATCTTATCTAAACAGGCAGAACCAGAAATAAATAGCCGGCCTGCGCAGACCTTCTGGGCGATATTTTCCACGGGACGTTATAGAGGTGAGAAATTATAGAGGTGAGAGAATCTAACTTTGGGTGGTGTCTCCTCATGGCGCCTTCCAGATCCCAGTCATCTCCTTGAGATCTTCTTAGAAGCCCACTGGGGTGGGTTGACTGTGCGTTGCTCTACTCTCAAGTAGAGACTGATCGGCTTGGATAAGTAAGTTCTTTCTTGGTTGAATGGTGCAGAGCTAAGGAGGCAGCCCTAGGGATGAAGGAAGTCATGTTGGTTTTCTTGTCTATGCCTGAAAATGAAAGCAGCAATTGTTTGAGTGTTACACATTGGGCTGCTAAGTAACAGGGGTTCAGAACACCAGCTACGTGAGAGCCGAACGATGAGGCGTTCGATTCCCACAGTCACGGTCTTGGGAACTCAAAGGGGCTCTTCTGCCTTGTCCTATGGGCTCACTAGAAGTCAGACCTGACTCAATGGAAGTGAGTGAGTGAGTGAGTGAGTGAGATACACAGCAAACTAGTTCAACCAAAAAGCAAATTACAGATCTGGTTTTATAGACTGGAAAAATCTGTTTGGTATCTGAGAACCCACTCTGTTCATCTTTGCCCAAGGCTTAGCAAGCAAAATATATACATGTTTAGTGAGAATAGCTTCTCTTTAGGGAGTACATTATAAGTGCAAAATACTTTGCGGAGTGCATTACAGTTGTTACCATAGCCTTCACAAGCCATCCAAACAATTATTTTCATGTTATCATTGAATAAAGTGAAGTTCTTGGAGACGTGACTGACTTAATCATAATACTGCAGGTAAGGCGAACATGACCCTTTCTAAGAGATGGTAAGAAAACCTTGCTTGAAAAGCAATAATATAGGACTTATGAAAAATGTGATTCCAGGTAGATACATTTTGAAATATTAAAGTCACCTGAGTGTCAGATGAAAATGTCAAATTTTAAAGAAGAAAATGATAACTATGGGTTAAAGGGTAGGGAATGCTTTGTGGAATTGGTACGTGAATAAACAGAATTAAACAGGTAGTGAGAGAAAAAAAGAAAAGTGAAGACATTTCTGTGCATGGGAATCATGCACACAAAACTGCAGGCATCATTCAGTCTTGTAGAGGCAGATGTGTGTGTGTGTGTGTGTGTGTGTGTGTGTGGCATCACTGCCCTGGTGGAAGAAGAAGCCTAGCCTTGCTCCTGGAGAGCTGCTGCTGGATTGGAACCGTCAGCCCTGTGGGCCGCAGTCCCGCACACAACCACTATTACACCAGGGCTCAGGTAGAGGCAGATTTTTACAAAGCAACCTGGAGAAGAAGTTTAGAAGATTTACTGAATCTGGAAAGGAGAAGGTCTTTGAGCCCTAAGTTATGCAATCAGGGCTTTTCTTCTTTTTCAACTGGGATAGTATAAGTTTTTTTCCCTCTGGTGGGACTCAATTTTGTTTTTAATTAGGGGGTGGAGGGAAAAGTCCTAGTGGCATAGTGATTATAAGTTCCACTACTAACCACAAGTCACAGGTTTGAAACCAAGAGAAAGACATGGCTTTTGACTCCTCTAAAAAATTCCAGCCTTGAAAACCCACAGGAGCAGTTCCACATTGTCCTGTTGGGTGGCTCTGAGGCGGAATCAACTCAAACGACGGTGAGTTTCAGAGTAAGTGACTAGGGGTTATTTGGGGCTATAATTAACAGAATGGCATTAGTGAAGAAATCTGTTTGGAAGGGCAGATTCAGGATTCAAGAATAAGGCTATTCATAAGTGCTGGGAAAAGGTGTTATATGAAGGAAATATGAGAGTGATATCTCTGTGGGGGAATGGCTTGAATTTATTGTCATGCCTTTGCCTTCCTGGCAATGGAGCCTGGTTCTACCATTCAATGGCCATGTCCAAATCCTTGCCTGAGTCTTGTTACCAAGTCTGTAAAATGTGCACTTTCCCTCAATAGATGGCCATGGATGGCTAAGTGACCCAGATCATCTCAAAGTGTATCATCTTTCCATTCAGGAAGGCTGAACGATCTCAGTGATACTGAATCAGAACGAGGGTCTGCTTCCATGTCAGTTTCATCTACGATACTTGGCAAGGACTGTCTTTGGTGGAAGCTAGCACAAAACAGGTAATTGTGTCTTCCTAAATCTAAGCACGGGAACCCTTGGCCTTGCGAGAGTCAGAGGGAAAGAATGACAGGTTATCCCCAAGCCAGTGGCTTGATGCTGAGAGGAAGAGCACAGTTTCCTGGGAAGAAGCTTTCTGGGGCCACTTTATAATCTACTTCTTCTTCAATGCACTCACAGCAAACAGCTGTGTGAATGTGTTTTGCCTTTTGCCATTTTTCATAAAAATGATCCATTCTCCTTGGTTTTCTTTCAGTTGGGGAAAACACATACTACTATAACTCTTTTGTGAAAGTGAAGTGCTGTAAAGTGAACTTTCGAAGAATGGGAGACACCTGCTTGCTTCACGCTGCCACCCTGAAAAGCACGCTACCGACAGAAGGAAATTATTATTGTAATTACGGGTTTTGAGGGTTTGGTTTTTAAAAAGCCATTTTCTATAGGCCAGACTTGGAGGAAAATGGGTAAGAAGCTTCGTGACTTGGTTAAGCTTGTGAAGTAGGCATCCCGTGTGGGTAATACCACCTTCTCAGTGCGATTACACTCGTGGGAAGGTGAGCTGGAGAGGCGCCAGGAAATGGCTCACAACCCCTGCAATTGGGACCTGCTGAGGCGACTCTTTGTATGGTCAGAAATGCATTAAGAAAAGAACACCAAGTTAAGGACTTTTCTTTGGGGAGGATACCACCCACCCCACCTTCATACCACGACAGGTACAGAAAGGGTTGTTAAGAACATTGAAATGGGTTTTCCTTTATTTTAAAACACAACAGAAGAAATGTTCAGAATGGGAAAGAGATCTTGATTTGAGCATCAAGCATCACTCAGCAAGAAAAGACAAAGATACCTCTCCCAGGCCAAGTCAAGTGTAGAGCATAATGCCTTGGAGAGGAAACACTATCTCATGTAGTTTGAAAAACCATTTAATGGATAGTCACTTAGCATTTTGGAAATCATTGAGATGTCCCTGGACAGGAGCCACATGACAGGTTAATGTATGATGAAACTATTTGCATGAGATCATTTGCCTACTGATACTGCTAGATACGTGGGTTTGGCATCTTATTTACCCACTCTGAGCCTCCGTTTTCTTAGGTATAATACGTACTACATAATCAGGCTTGTAATGTAGGCCTTGCTCTTAGGCTTGTCTTGAGGACCGACTTGGCTCATCTAGCTAAATTCGTGCATCTACTACTGACGGATGCATTTGAATGGTGGTGTTGAGCAAGAGTATTGAGCATTGAAGTGAACTGCCATAAGAATAAGGAAATCAGTCTTAAAAGAGATACAAGAATGTTCCATAGCAGCAAGCATGGCAAGGCTGGGGCTTACTGACTTTGAATGTGTCATCCCGAAAGACCCATCACTAAAAATTATTTCATGGTTGGTAGAGAGTTGAACCAAACCCAATCTCACTGCTGTCAGGTTGACTCCAATTCTTGGAGGACCCACAGGACAGGGAAAAACATCCCTCATGAGTTTCTGAGGCTACCTTTAGAGGAGGAGAGAGCCCCTTTGGTGCTATTGAACTGCTGACCTTGTGGTTAGCGGCCCAGTGCCTAAATATTATGTCCTTAGGGTTCCTTCATAAAAGGTCTCTCTCTCTCTCTCTCTCTCTCTCTCTCTCTCTCTCATTATTTATTTACTTGATATTGAGGGGGAAAACAGGGAAAGCTGAATTTATGAGATGGATTATCAAAAGCACCATAACAATGAGCACAAATATGAAGATGATTTGGAACTGAACAAGGTTTTGTTCTGCTATTCATAAGGTCACCATGAGTTATTGCTGGCTTCCTGGCAGGTAACAGCAGCAGAGGGACCATAGATAGCAAGTGTTCAGTAAATGCTACCTAGTCCTGCCAGTCCGTGCTATATGATAGGCTATAGCAATGAACAGTACTAATAGAATCACTCTTCTCTAGGAACTTGATATTATTCATACTTCTTAATTTTCCAACAGGATGGAGATAGAGCGAAGCTAGGATATGGTGGGTACCCTTTGCAAGAGAACAGTGGTCACTTCAAGCTTAGAGAACCTGAAGAGCCTTCATTGAACAGGTGTGCACAAGGCACTTTGGACCAAGGACCAAGAGTTATAAGAAAGGGTCTTTCAGCAGACAGAGAAGTAAGTATGTGAAAAGGTAGTAGATAGTAGTCAGGACTTCTCATTATGTGGAATCAGTTTCTTAGGCTACACAATAAAATAGAAGAAGAAATCACAGACTTCCTCATGAAGGTCTTCTGTGCCATTTGATCCTCTCACAAATATTTCTAAGTTCAGAACTGGCTAAGTTCAGACAAAAGTTTGTCTCAAATGACCATTTTCCAAGGCAATGGAGTCATGAGTTCCGTGGGAGAAGGCCGACTGCAGTGGTTCTGTCTTTGTCTTCAACTATGACCTGGAGCCAGTGATCCTACCATTTGGGAGCTCAGCATCTTCACTTGTAGTCTGGTTTTTAGTTTTTGTTTTTCGGGTGCCCTTAGCAACCCCGCTTGCAACAGAATGAAACACTGCCTGGTCCTGTGCCATCCTCGCAACTACTGACACGTGATCTGGAAGCAGTAATTCTTCCTTGTCCGCTTCACCTCCGGAGAGTGTTCAGAATGGAAAATATCAGAGGAGACCATGGATGGGAAGATACCACAGGAATTATGAAGCACCATGGACATCTAATTGGTGAGAAAATGATGCTGTTCATAGTACTAAAGGTGATGATTATATAGATAAAGAAGTCAGAGAGGATCATAGCAAGCATGATGAATAGGACAGAAATAATAAAGATCATTATGGTGTCTCATTCTGATTCATCTAATCATTCAGCAGATATATATTGAAGGTCTACTATATGCTGGACATTGTTCTACGTGTTGGCCACTAGCTTCAGAGTTGTGTGCATGGAGACCAAGATACAAAAGAAAATATCTTATAGGTATGACTTCATCAAGTTCATGCAGAGTCCAATGACCAAATAATCTGGGCAAACAAAGACCCTGGGTGTTTCTTTTATATGAAACATGTTTCTGAAACTTGTCTTCCCTGCATCCAAGATTGATTTATGTGTAAGTTTCTAGCCTGTATTGCAGTTAAGCAACATAAATTTTCTCCATAGGGAATAATACCTTTGTAATTGTCTTAGGCTTTAACTTGTGTTATTGTCTTGGAGAAAATGAAGTTCAGGGTGAGTTGAGAGATGCTACTAAAACCCTCTGCACTTTCTGTACATACAGTGAACAAACCATGATTTTTCCCATCCTAGATTTAACAGGCAGGATCAGAATTAGCTTGAGACTTCAGACTAAATCATTCCCCTTGGTTGCATGGCTAAGGCTGTATATTTCCACTCCACCTAGTCTGAATCAGAATCTAAATGGCAATAAGGCCATCTAAATGGTTTGCATAGACCTCCAGATGATTCTTAGAGGAGTTTTTGGTTAAATGATTCAGTATAACCAGGGTGAAAGTACAATTTCTTAGGAGGGGAAAGTGGGGGAGGTAGAACTATAATGAACCAGATGAAAGTCCTGGGATGAACCCTAAGGCTCAAGCATGAACACCAAAGAATCAGAGAACAGAGATGTTAGAGGGATTGCAGGGAAACCCAGAGATAGCTGCCACGTCCTGAGAAAATGAGTGGAGGGTGGGAAGGTAAGTCACATAAATTGGTATGGAATAGAGGTGGAAGGAGCCGTCAGACTTGGGACCCAATTCAGGCTTCATCTCCCCCAGCTGGGAAATCCTAGGCATGCACGTTGAGCTTCAGTTCTGTTAGTGTTCTGGTTCTGTGAGGTGCCAATGTGTTTAGTGCTACCCAGTTGGTCCCAACAGGTGGCGACCATGTGACAGAGCTGAACTGCCCCATAGGTTTTTCTAGGCTGCTGTCTTGATGAGAGCCAGTCTTCCCCCCCAAGAAGCATGGGATGAGCTCAAACTGCCACTTTCTGGGTACACAGTGCATCATTTAACCACTGCATCACAGGGGCTCCTTGTAAAATGAAGATACTTATTATATCTACCTGACAGAACTACTGTGAAAATATAGCAGCACATATAAAGTTCATCAAATGGTGTCTGGGTGATCAGCATGTTCAACAGAGGGTCAATAGTAATCACAGTGTGCTTCATCATCTTCAGAAAAAGGATGCTAGTGGAGTATTTCTGAACCAGAAGAAGACTGCATGATACAGACAAATTTTGGAAGATAACTACTCTCATCACTACTTAGCAAGGGCATTAATTCCAAAGCAAATAGTGTATTGGGTTAACCATCCCCCAGATATAAAACAATATAAATATACTTACTGATCATTTAATATGCTTAAGGAACTAGGTTATTGATTCCAACTCAGAGATTCTTTGCGAGGTTTCTGAGACTGCCAATCTAACAGAAGCAGAGAGTCTGGACTTTCTCACAAAGCTGGTGTTGGTGCGAATTCTATCTTCAGTTGCTATACTATTTAGAGAGATAGACTAGATAGATATTAAAAATAAATGAAAGAAAGAAAATCTACAACAACCAGCAAGTCAAACTAAGTATCGTAGAGGGTCCAAGGGAGCAAGGACTCGTCATAGGTGGGGTTGGTAGACGATGTAGAAAAAGCCCAACTCAATTTCACCTTTCTAAGAAGCAAATGCTATTCAGCTGGATAATGGGAAAAAAAAGCAATAAAATGGATAATTAATAATACACATTTCAATGAAAAGAACCTTTGAAATTGTAAAACACCATTACAGATAAACTTTAGCTCACTGAGGAAATGGACACTGTAGTTATGGACTTCTAAAGAGAAGCTACTACAAAAAGCTACATATCAAATTAATGAGATGTAGACTCAAAGGAAATTACATGATCATAAATGGCTTCATTCTTAAGGACCATAGGATAAATATAAAGGCAATAATCATTAACTCTAGGATTTAGGAAATTAACCAAATAAGCCTAAGCAGCAGAATAGACTGAATAAAATTAAAGACTGAAAGCATAAAATGAATGCACTAAAAATAAATGAACTATTAATAAACTAAAGTGATGATTCTATAAAATATTCAGTAAATATGTATAAAGAGGAGAAAGAGAGATTAAGAGTATGAGTGAGGAGAGAGATAAGATCATGCACCATTAGAATTACTAAAAAGTTCCTCCAGGTAGACAAATTTCAAAATTTTATTTGAATGTCACGAAAAATTCTTGAATAAAATCAGTAATGTTTGTAAAAGATATAAATGATAAAAACCTGAAGAAATAGAACCCAGGCATTGGGCATTCATTAAGGAATCTTATTTTTAGTGTTTCTTTTTAAAAATATTATTATTATTAATTATTATTATTATTATTATTGAAAAGAGCTACCTTCATAGGGTCTGTTCCAATCACATGTATTTTTGCATATGGAGCCTTTAAGGAAAAGA
Organism: Nesogale talazaci; assembly: GCA_004026705.1. Taxonomy (NCBI): domain Eukaryota; kingdom Metazoa; phylum Chordata; class Mammalia; order Afrosoricida; family Tenrecidae; genus Nesogale; species Nesogale talazaci. The sequence continues at coordinate 149,461 of PVJH01000167.1, read as the reverse complement.
TAACAGTCATGTATTTTGTACTATGAAAGAGACAAAGGAAGGGCATCGTGCTTACTAAAGCAGAGGGACAGTGACAAAGAAGAAAACCCTCAAGGCATTGGACTGATGCAGTGGCTGCCACAATGGGCTCAAACATGACAGCCAGGGTGCAGAATGCGCAGGGCCAGAGAGCGTTTCGTTCTGTGGTACAGAGTCAAGACAGATTCAATGACATCTAATAACAACAACAACATAACCCAAATTTGTAGTTTCAAAATCAGGATAATCCCCAAACCGCAATCTAGTGTGTAGGAGAGGGTATCCCCACTCCGACAAAAAAACAAAAACAAAACTGGAATTGTGCAGGGTGGAACTGACCTTTCTTGCTATGAATCTTTTCCTCTATAGAAGCATCTAACTAACTAGTCCTGAGTTAGTGCACCCTGTGGCATCTCCTGGAAAGGTTTTCTTTGGGCACAGTGGTGTTTTTGCTATTGTTTTTTTTTCTCGTAAAAGCAGTTTCACTCAGACCTCTTGTGATGGCCAATAGAACGGTGTGTGATTGTGATACTTTGTTTCCTACTTGGGAAAAATGCTACAGAAACGGGTGTGATGTTTAACACAGCTTACACGGATAGCAGATAGCGCTATGGGAAAAATTCAAATATGTGAGTGGTTTTCTCATTTCAATAAAAGGTGAAATGTCAATTGGTGACAAGTTTCATCTGTCAACTTCCCAAACAGATGAAAATATTGACTCATAGTGCACTTGGAGTTTATTTCACCAGATCAGAGTGTTAATCAAGTGTTCTATTTGAAAGTTCTGAAAAGATAGTGTAACAGCATGCAACAAATAAGGCCTGCTTTGCTCCCACGAGAATGCACTTTCTCATGCAGCCATCCCAGTGCTCCAGTTTGGGGCTAAATAACAGCAGGCCTCCCTTGTCCTATGAACCTTATTCATCTGACCTCACTCCATGTGACTTCTTGTTATTTCTATGAATGCAGAGGGACATGAAAGGACGGTGATTTGACGACATAGAAGAGGAAGGGGGAAAAAAGCATGAGGTGCTGTCAGCCATCCAAACAGATGAATTTGAAAAATGTTTTCAGGAATGAATTCTCAGATTTGAAAAAAATATATATTAAAAGTAAGGGAGAGTACCATATTTGTCAGACCATAAGACACATTCCCTTTCCCCACCCCACCCCTGGAAAAAAAGGGGAGAAAAACAAGGGTGATTCTTATGTTCCAAAGGTGTGGTATATCAGAACGTTTGTTTACGACCCCTTGTGCCCGCTTCCTGTCTGCTGTTGTTTGCATGCTGTGAATTGCTGTGTGTTTGGGGAGAGCCCTGCCTCTTGGAGTCACAATGTCAGTCAGGTCACATGATCAGTACAGCACACACCTTCCCTCATTTGTTACTGAAAGTGATGATAATTCTTAACATCACTGTTGGGTTTAAGCTGTTAAATATTACTGTAGTTTGCTTTAGTTTAATAAATACTTTAGTTCACTAGCACTACTTGGTTCAGAATATTTTTTTGTTATTTTCCTGCTCTAAAGACTGGGTGTGTCTTATGATCAGGTGCATCTCATAATCTGAAAAATATGGCACTTTGAAGGTGATAAGGTTGTTTTGTATCAAAAATTAAATCCACAGCTTTGAAAGAAATTCTGGGTTTTTTGGGGGGAGGATTACCCCTTCAGATATAGCACACACCAAACCAAAAAAAAAAAAGAGACTACAGAATAGTCCCTTTGCTGTTAGAGACGTTAATTCAAGCTATCCTTAGATCTCACCAATCAGATGACCCCCCTCCACAACTTCCCAGAGAAGGAAAGTACTGAGTGGTTTATGAAAGACTAAATTCTGAAGCATTTGCTTAACAAAAGACTGTCCAGAGTCCATTCTCCATCTTCAGTTCAGTCTGTTTTGAGTTCCCTAATGTTTCTTTCTCTTCAAAAACACTTAATCATGAAGCTAAAGAAATAATTTTCTTTATTGTCAAGCACAGATGTGGAAAGAGTGTATGTACTTTTGAAAAGGTTCTGAATGTATGATTCTTAGCCAAAATTTCTTGTGTGAGCAGATGCTCGAGTCACGTGTGCCTCAGGTCTATCTTAACATCTATAATTTGGGAGAGACTATCCCAAACTTACCTAAAAATCACATGCTTTTGCAAATATATTGAAACCAATCCCAGCAACCTGCATATTCTCTGTAAACCAATCCTAACAAAATCCTGCTTTTCATATCTTGCCTCTTGTTTCTCCAAACGTGCATTCTCCAACCAGAATCGTGGCAATGAAAGCTTTTCTTGATTTAACCATGTAAAAATGTGTTCGTTGCTGTGTTGCCTGAGATGACTTGATTTCAGCTACTGGAATCCACATAGCTTTCCAGTTCCAATTGCTTGGAGCGCCTATACTTTTGCTCTAAACAAAGTATGACGTTGTCCTTATTAATGGTGGATAGTGAAGGAAGAAAAGAAGTTTCATGGTAAGGGAAGTGGGTTTAACCTCAGCTCCTTTTACCTAAATATCTTCACTTGGGAAACTCAGAACAATTGAAAATATTATAATTAATAAAAAATGCCTGATAAACAGAGTAGCTATAAAACAAGCAGATAAAACCATTACATAGTATATACAGTCAATTAAAAGATGCAAGAGAAAAAATTCCAAGTAAAAATATAAAATGTCTGGAATGGCTTTCCATGAGACTATGTGGTGACTATATGAAAATAAATATTAACCTTTAAGTTTGCAAGAGAAGGGTTATAGGCATCATAAATTATAGCTTAGTTCCTTTGTAAGAAGACTGGAGACTATGTCATCTGAATACAAATTAATTTACAGATTTGAATGCACATCAATCAAAAATTCCAATATAATTATTTTGAAATTGCCACGGTGACTATGATGTTAATATGAAAAGTACAAATGAATTCATACAGACGTGAAATTTTTGAAAATAAGACTGACATTATGGTCCTGGATATTTGAATATATTGTAATTTCAATGGCAATGCACTATGATGATATTTAAATATATCTTAAATGCATAATGTTTCAAATTATGTATGCAAAGTAACCAACTAAGGAAGATATTAAGCTAACATGATGATTATTGTCTCTGGATAGGGACTGCTGGCTGCGGTGCTTTCTTTGTATTTAAAATGGACATGCATTATTTTTTATATTATTAATTAATGAAGATTTAAAGTCATTTTCAAGGACTTATCAGGTACAGTCAGGAAAGGGGGCAGTCTAGATTGTGGCAAGTCTATGTAAAAAGAGGTCCTATAGAAGCTCCATGAGATGATGTGTTGAGAGTATAAATGTCTCCCTTCAGCTCCCTGAGCTGTGGGGAGATTTATCTGTTCTAGATGTTGGAGGTACAATAGACAGTACCCGGGAGGAAGTTAGTTTACCTGGGAGAAAAGGCTGGGAAGCAGCAGTAAAGAAGATGGTAGAGTGACGCAGTAAGGATACTCATTCTAAAGTTGTAATATTAGTTAGAGCTGTCATTAGCCAGGACGAGATTCATGAGTGATCATAAAGAAACACACCGCATCTTTTGAAAGAGAGCTGTTCCATTGTGTCTTGTTGACTATGCCAAAGCATTCAAATGTGGATCATAACAAGCCATGGTTAATACTGAGAAGAATGATCAGGGCACTGAGTGTCTTCATATGGAATGTGTACATGAAAGAAGTGGCAGTTGTTCAAAAATAGGAAGGAAGTAAAATCTGGAAAGGTGTGTTTTGGGGTCTTATCCTTTCATAATTCTTATTCAATCTGTAGGCAAATAATCCCCAAATTTGGACAATCTTAAGAAGAATGAGGCAGAAGAACTAGAGAAAGTCCCATTAAAAACATTTATATGCAGAAGACAGTCTATTTGCCGAAATCAAAGACTCGATGCATTTGCTGGTGAAGTTCCAGGCTGTAGCCTTCCATAAAGATTAAAATTGACTGTAAAGAGAACCATTATCCTTACAGCTAGGCTAAGAGAAAATATCTTAAGTAGAGAAATGATTGACATTGGTAGTTTCCAAGGTTTTTGTTCTACTTAGATCCACAATCAATGTTTAAGGAAATAGTGGTCAAAATATCCAAAGACTATTGCATTAGATTAATCTGCTAAGCATGAGCTCTTACATGTTGAAGAGCAAAGATGTCATTTAGAGGACTGAGGAACATATGGTAGTTAAATAACCTGGTGTCAAGTTGAGGATTAAAAGTGTAGGGGTGGAGTCTAACCTATCAATCAGGATGTAGCCAATGATGCCTCTCTTTGGTCTTTGGGCATGGTCTTCTACTGAGGATTCTGAAAACCCCTATATTTCCTCCGTGGAGGTGGGAGACACACTCTCTTTCTGCTCACTCCCTGGAGATATCCCTGAGGAGAAGACACATGGAGAGAGGCTGATGGAGTCAGACCTCTAGAACCAGAGAAGTTATGTGATGACCCCTTCCAGCGCTGAGATGCTTACAATGCCATTGGAGCCGCACGACTTCCAACCACTGGTCTGTGGTTTTCCTGCATTTGCCATCATTGCATGTGCTTCATGAGTCTGAAGAGGACTTTTTAGACTGGTATCAGACATATGGGCTAATTTTAGACTTATGGACTTGATCTGGACTGGGCTGGGATGTTTTCTCAATATTCAATTGCTCTTGTATTTGAAGCTCTTTCTAATACACACATGAGTGTCTATGGATGTGTTTCTCCTGTCTACGTGGACTAACACAGAGCATGTCACACAAGCCAGGGTGTTTTTCAATTGCTTTCATATGAAAGTTGGACAATCAATCAAAAAGGCTCTGGAAGAATGGAGGCATTTGAATTGTAGTATTAGAAAACGGTATATAGACTGCTAGGAAACTAAACATCTGTCTTGGAAGAAGTCCAGCCAAAATCCTCCTTAGAAGTGAAAGCAGCAAGACTTCTCACACATTGGGGACATATTTTTAAGAGAGAGCTGTCCATGGAAAAGGGAACCATGCTTGGTAAAGGAGAAGGTTCTTACCAAATGGCACCTGACATGAACAGTAACAGAATGGAAACCAGGGCATTGGTCTGCCCCACTGGTTGAGGTTTTCCCAGAAGAGTAGTGATTTATCTGCTGTGAAGCAGTCTTCTACAGAGTTGGTGGTGCTCAGAGGAAGAAATAATAAAATGACTGGACATCCCCTTTCAGATGGGTCATGGGGAGGAGATGAGCCAGTCAGGGTGCAGTGTAGCAAAGATGAAACATACAACTTTCCTCTAGTTCCTAAGTGCTTCCTCCCCCACTCCACCACTGTCATGAGCTCAATTCTACCTTACAAATCTGGCTAGACCAGAGGATGTACACTGTACTGATAGGAACTGGAAACACAGGGGATCCAGACAGATGATCCCTGCAGGACCAGTGGTGAGAGTAGAGATACTGAGAGGGTGAAGAGAGGGTGGGGTAGAAAGAGGGACAAATTATAAGGATCTACATATAGCTTCCTTCCTGGGGGGTGAACAGTAAAGGGAGACACCAGACAGTGTAAAATATGACAAAATAATAATAATTAACAAATTATCAAGGATTCATGAGGGAAGGGTAGCGGGGAGGGAGGGAACATGAGGAGCTGAGACCAAGAGCTCAAGTAGAAAGCAAATGTTTGGAAAATGATGATGGCAACAAATGTACACATGTGCCTGACACAATGGATGTATGTATGGATTACAATAAGAGTTGTATGAGCTCCCAATAAAATTATTTTTAAAAAAGAATTTAGAAAATGAATATTTGTTCTTGAGGCAGGGCTTGAACATACCCATTCCAGCTGGACCCCTTCCAGAGAAGCTACGTTTCCATCTTAGTGATAGCAAATCAGAATCTACAGTTTCGCAAATGCCCAGAAAAATTCTTAGAAGAATCTCACCTAGGGACCTATCATCATATAGATTGAACTACCAGTCTTTCAGGTAGCAGCCAGGTGCATTAGCCAATTGGTTGGCCCGGGAACTCTGAGGAACTGAATACCTGAGAACAAAAATCTCCTCCAAGAGGGAGGTTGCCTGAAGTCATAATAGTGCTTTTTTTCCAAGTTGAGATAATGTCACACAATAAAACATCTTCCTGTTTTCTTCCCGAAGGACAGTCATGCTTGCTTGAGGCTGATTTTTTAATGACTATATTTGCTATTAACAATGATCATCAGACTTGTTCTGCCCACAGAGTTGAGGCTGTGGCCCAGCTGGACTGCGGCATGAGCACGACAGAGCCCAGGACTACTGTGCAGTGCGTGGGTTAAATCTACGCAGAAAGCATTAGCATGTGTTAATGATCCATCCCAGACACATCTCCACTTGAACAGTCTCTCCGCTTTTTCCTAACATAGTGTCAGTAGACATGCACATAAAAACATGGGCAATAGGAGACAGCAAATGTGTCTTGGAAGAAGCACAAGGAGAATATTCCTTCAAAGTTAGCATGGTGAGACTTCTCACATAGTTTGGACACGTAATTAAGAGAGATCATCTCCTGAAGAAGGAAAGCATGCTTGGGAAAGTTGAAGGTCAGTGAAAAGAAGGCCAAAGCTTATGAGATGAATTAACACCGTGGGTGAAAAAATGGACTCAAAACAGCAATGACTGTGAGAGTGGCACTGTATCAGGCTGTGCTTTGTTCTACTGTACACAGGATGGTTATGAGTATTGGCTTGTAGTGGCACTTAACAACTCTACTAATGAGATGGGACAGAATTATCCGCAGGGATTCAGCTTCATTGAGTCCAGGTCTACCAAGACGCCGCCTGTCCTCCCAGCTTCCAAAGTGCTAAGAAAGTTTCCATTTTCCCAATGGCACAGGGACTCACCCAGTCAGCAACAATAAAGCAGGGAGCTGGAGGGAGTAGGTAGAACCTGGAAATAAAAGCATAACAGGAAGGGACGAACAAGTTGGATTCTGCAGGTGAGAAAGAGAGACCCGCAGAAACAACACAAGGGAGAAGCAAGGAAGCAGGAGACCCCAGGAGACAGCTGCTGGGAAGTGTCTCCCCAGAAAACTTTCTACAATGCGCGAGTCTCTGCCCCTGAAAGTATTGAACAGGCCACCTTTACACTGTTCTCTGATCTCATCTCGGCTGGCTTGAGGATCTCCAAGTTTAATTTCCTGTGACATCCGAATCATTGTATTTTTGTTTTAGCTTCACTTAATTTTTTTATGTGCTTTCGATACAAATGCCCTCCTTGTCTTCAAAAGGACAGGAGCGCTCTGAAAATGTCAGAGTTTTTACCCTCTCTCAGGCTTGAGGGGGCAGTCAAGAAAAAAATTGTCTTGCAAAGTCACCCTATTTGTTCCTAGCGTGGGCTCCTGGGCACTCAGGTGGGATATCAAGTGGAGCAGCAAAGGTTCTCAGAGAACAGAGAGGGGTTGGGAGGCTGTGGAGTCCTGCTGCCTGAGTCTTATTTCAAGCTTCCCCTTGCCCACTAGTCATGTGATTTAACCCCGGTGTGCTATCCTTTCCTCATCTCTGAAAGGGAGTTTATAATATTGCCTTTACTGCTACAGGCTTGCTGTGAAGATGAAATCAGTTGCACAAACCAAACACCCAAATAAAAGTCAAGTCAATTATAAGTTATCCAGTCCCTGTAGGACAGAGCAGAACTTCTCCTTTGGTTGCTAAGCCTGTGCATCTTTACAGAAGCAGACTGACACATCCTTTACCTGAAGAGAGGCCCACGAGTTCGAAACACACATTTTTGGGTTAGCCGTCCAGCACTTAACAACTGCACCGCTAAGGCTCCTTTAAGAACATATGAAGCAGTCAATAAACGTTACCTATTAGTATTCTAAGACATTAAGTGTAAAATGTACATTGAGGAACATGTATTTTCTTAATGGGACAGAATGCAATCTTAATGTCTCTGATGGAGATTAAATATCCACAGTTATTAAATATACCCTTCATTGCAGTAGTTCTCAACCTTACTAATGTTACGGCAGTTTAATAAAATTCCTCATGTGGTGGTGACTTCCAAACCATAAAATTATTTTTGAAGCTACTTCATAACTGTAATTTTGCTACTGTTATGAATTGAGTGACCCCTGTAAAAGAGTCATTACCCCCCAAAGGGGTCATGACACATACATTGAGAACTGCTGCTTTAGTGATATTGTGGTTTCCAGGGAAGGGTAGGGAAGAGTAACTTCTCTCTCTACGATGGTGTTGAAACAACGTTTCTTAAATCTAGCATATTTACTACAAGGTCAAACGATTATGTGGCAATGAACATAGGACAACTGATATCATAGCATAAATGTGACAAAGCTTTCCATCACAATACTTTTTATTTATTGTATACAATATAACATGTGCTTTTAAAACAAAAGTGAACAGGTAAGAGAATAAAATGTGAGCTTCCCAGTTTTATTTTAAGACAAAAACTTTAAAGAAATTGCAAGGAAACTGGGAGATTTTAGACTTGTGTCCTTGACCTCCAAAGACACAGATGTGTTCTTTCACCACGAAGGATATTTGATGGAATGATTTTGTGGCACCGATTTAAAGGCTTGTGAGAAGATCATGTAAGATGTGAAAGTCAGTAACTGAGAAAGGAATGCAAAGTGTTGGTTTTTCCAATGATTTCTTTTCTCTTGGTGTTTTAATATGGATTCTTCCAAAGGGGTTGAGAGGGAGCAAAAGGAAAAAGAGTGGGAAAAATAATTTGCTTTAAATGATGCAAGTATCTAGGGTTCAATGATTTGGGGCCAATTGAGAGCAAATACAAATACAAATGTATTCTCGATCCAAGTGGATTATTCATGAGTATAGTAAATGCAAATGAGAAGCACAGGTTTTTCACTCTCTAACACTTTGTCTTGGGACATATGAAGCTCCTCCAATCACTCAAGACAACAGGTTCTACTTTAGGTGAAGCTGCCTGAAACACACTCCAGACAACAGGGCACAAGGGAAGAACCCTGACCAGGTGGGTCTTCTGGACACTAAGACACTAACAGAATGGGGGCAATTTGTTTAACTCCTTGTGGCCATCTCATCCTTAAGGTATGGAGACCCTAAGGGGTTTGCCCACAGTAACTCTTGATCTGAGGTTTGAAAAAGACCTCAGGCACCACTTACCCCAACACTTTCTTGATGGAATGGTTGGAAATATTTTGCTTGGACAATTTACGGAGCTGGGAGCACATTCTTTATTTCTTCAGTGCTCGTTTCATGAAGTGCTTGGAGGTGGGAGACTTGAATCTGAGCTTTATAACAAATGCATTTTAAATAGGAGTTTTCATTCAACTGAGATTCAGGATCTTCTTCCATAAACCAAGGACAGGCGTGTCAGTGACTTTTCATAGAACATATGTGAACTCCCAGAGATATTAAATCTCCAATATTAAAAAAGAATTTCTTTTCTTCAATCTATCCTCATTTGCTCTTTGCTCAATACAAGGTCCTACGATGTTATGACTATGCTGTAAACAAACTTTCATGCGCTTTAAGCAAAAAAAATAGCCCCCCAAAATGATTTGTAGGAATGAGAAGGTGAAACCTAAGTCTTTAAGTAAAGGGATTGAAGAGGAGGATGGGTGGGGAGGTGAACACAAATACCCAGAACTTTGTCCTGACTAGGAGGGAAGTTGTAAAGTAAAGCAAGAAGACAAAACAATACCATACCTAAATTACAAAGTAGAAAACAGGAAGAAGAAAGGTATTGACTAGTCCTTAGGTGGTACCAACAGTTTATAGCCCATTGCTAATGAAAAGGTTGGAGCCTCGAATGCACCCACAGGAGTCACAGAATGGAAGCCTAGAGTTCATTTTTGTTGAGATGAAAGAAATAAAACCAAACCAAAAACCAAACCTTTAACACATGAGGTTGCAATGAATCAGAGTCAACTCAACAATATCCTTGGTGTTCTCTCTCTCTCTCTCTCTCTCTCTCTCTCTCACACACACACACACACACACACACACACACACAGCAACTGTAGGAGCTGAACCTAAGACAATTGTGTCATAGATGAAGACACATTTATGAGACGCAATGCAGCTCACTATCATCAAGTCAATTCTGATGGATGAAACCAGGCTTATATATGAGAATGAGAAAATATAACATACACTCAATTCCTGTCCTCAATATCATGGACCTAGGCATTGTACCCCACATTTGCTTCCATATACCATTCTGACTCAAATCTATAATGATCTATCGTCTCAGAAACCCTGTGGAGGAGCTTTGTTCAATAAATAGGATGATGAGTTCATAGTGTGATGATTGACTCAATGCCTGTGGGTAGACTCTGGTTGTGAGAGGTGCCTGCTAGCACTAGAATTCACTCAGATTTAGCTTAAGAATGAGCAGGAATGAGGGACCCTGTCATTGCAGGGGAGACCATGTTTCCTGCGAGTGTAATTTGTCTCAAACTCATCAAAATCCTAAATCTGGAAAGAATTTAGCAGTGCTACCACTGATCAAGCTGGATTTTCATGGAATGTTGTAGACTGATTATGTTCACGGCCCCAATCATCAGGCCTTCTATGTCATGTATACCTTTGAGAGTGCGTTCCCAGGCTCCCACTCTCAGTTTGACCATGTGGCTTGTCTTGACCAATGAAGAGAATTTGGCCTCAGTCGAGATACAGAAAAGCTGGGAAAGCACATGCACAATGTTTGCCATCTCTCTATTAATGATGTGAGAGCACACATGCCAGGCTGCTAGAGCCGCAGATTAGACATATGGAAGGACATCTCCATCCTCCCTGCTTTGGCTGTCCTACCTCAGTCACAGCCACACAAGTGCAGACACATGCGGGAACCGAGCTGAAGATTGTCCTGTTGAGTTCCTCCTATACCCCTGTCCCTAGATTCCTCCTCTTTCCACAGAACTGATTTTCACGCCCACTGCCAACAGGTGACTCTTATTTTAAGACTTGCAGTAGTCTTCATCCCGTTATTATGGCACTCAACCACGAAGCAGGCATATTTCTTTTCTATTAATTGACATTTGGGAGCTTTCACTTCTTGCTTGATCAGGCTACCTCTGAAATAAGATGAAGTGGAAAACATCACCAAGGTAGTGCATTCATGGAACTACTCCCTGCCCTCCCCTCTTGTGCCTTTTTGAAGTTGGCCTTTGAAAACCAATTGCATTAGTTCTAAAACCCTCTGATGCCTGTCATGTCCTTTCACTGAAAACAAAAATACACAAAGGACAACCATTGCCACAAAGTCCTCCTTGAGTGTCTTGTTTTGAAATCCTCTGGTAGCCACTTCTCAGTTCAGATTATCAGCCAAATTATGCAAACCTGTGGAGCTGGCCAGAGTGAGCCACTTACCTTTCAACAGTAAAAATAATAACAGTAATAATCTCCCTAATTAGATGGCTTTTCCAGTCAGCATGTTATTTCCCAACCTCGGCAACAAAGAACACACACACACAGATAGATATATCTATGTGTGTGTGTGTGTATATATATATATATATATATATAGAAAAATTAAGCTATATCCAGGAATATATATAGGATAGGAATCCAACAGAAACTCATAAATCCATTTCCTTACTAGTCCTGGAAATAGAGAGAGTGGTTAGAATAGGGCCCTAAGTTATCTGGCTAAAGTTGACCTCTGTGCTTCTCTGTCCTTCAGAGACAGTCTTTGAAGATACGATTCTTCATGGTGTGTGTTCAGAATGCTCTGGACTTTCCTGGATTTTAGACTGCCAAAGGAATTTGGCATTAAAATCTGACTTCTGACTACCTAGAGGAAATTTCCTGACTGCTCCTCCAGTTCTATCTAGCACAACCATCTGCTTCCCACACTCTGGGGCTAAACTTGGCAAAGTGGATAGGCACTCCCAGTCCTTGAGCTACAGAACTTCCTGGGAGGGAACTCCTGAGTGAAACACAATCCTGAGTCAATAGGGAGTGACTTTTTGAATTCTTTCAAGTAGCAGAGAGAACAATCTCATTACCATCCACCAGTCACAGAGGTGGCCACCATAAAAGGCATTAAAGGTAGTACACATAGTCAATGCCTACCTGATTCCACGGTTGGTAGGTAGTGAGCTGTTGGATGCCCATCCCCTCATGGAGAGCAGAATCAGCCCCAAGTAAGGGGGATGTCCTCAGTTTTCAGAGAAGGGAAAAAAGAAGAAACAAGATACTAGGGTGAAGGAAGGAAGGAAGGTTCAATTGACATTTGCAGAGAACATAATCCAAAATAATGCTGTAAGAATGGAAGAAAACACCCAGCTGAGCAAGAAGAGGTGCTCTGCAAGGCATTACTTCATTCTCTTGACATTAGTCTCTAAAGGTAGGGCTATATCCAAAATATCCCTGTCCATCTTATCTTTTTGATTGAGATGTCAATGGTCATATTGCAAATAAAGGTCTCTCTTGTCAATCAGTTAGCAGAAGAGTTTGGCATTTCACATTTGCTCTTCCCCAAGCTCTGTTTGCTTTGTCGTATGGCAGGATGAAGACATATTACTTTAACTCAAAGGTGCTCATATAACGTGTGGTGCAGAAAAAGGATTCTCTTGAGAGGCTGGTGGTCAATCTTTTGGTTTTGTCTCGACATGGATAATGGTATGACTCCAGGTAAGCAAGACCCACTACCTCTCATTGACTGATTTTCTGCATCTGTAGGGAGAAAGTCATGTACATGTTTCACCGTCTTCTTTTCCCCAATCCCCAATCTCTCCTAACTCAAGGCTAATAAATGTTACATAAACCATTTTGTAGAAAGCAATGCATAATCCAAAGAAGGCTGATCTTATCTCCTGGCTTCAAGTCACTCCTAAGATAAGGTGACCAGTCATCCTGCTTTTTAACAATTTGTCCCATGCCCCACAGCATTTTAAAATTAAATAAATATATTATAATATTATTTTTGCCTTTTATGAACATTTTACTCCATATAGACCAAATTTTTAATCAAGAAACACCCCCCCCCCTTTTCCCCATGGTCAATGATATCCCGCTTAAAATCTGGTCACTTTATAAAGAGGTCTTCTTGCACATGAGCTAAAATGGCTCTGATTTCAGTTATCAGAAAATAGGACAAAACCCCAGGATGGAAGGATACCTTCTAAACACATCCAGCTCTTTGCCAGCCACATGAAAAGACTTGCGTGTAATCTGATTTCATTGTGCTGTACTACATTTTACTTTATTTCCTGAATTTTGACAACACAAAGGCTAAATGGTAGCTCCACGTGAATGCTGCCTCTTTCTTTTGGGTGAATTTATAACTGTCTGTATCAGCAAAGAAAATGAAACCATTCATCTGCTAACTCACTAATGACACAAGAGGTACAGGTCTTTAACCATTTACCCAAAAGGAAAGCTTAGTAAAAGGAGCAGTTTTTTATCCTGGGGAAATATTGGCAATGATTCTGATTATGGTGATTTGGTGTGATAACGCTCTATTGTCTTGGGGCAGCTTGCAGGCAAGCAGCCATTCAGCAGAATTACAAAACTAATTGTTAGTGGATTTGTCACAAAGAATGAAATATTCATGTAAAGAGTCAAGATCCATCCCAGCCTATAAACCACCGACTTTCCCCCTCTCAACCAGTAGAGGAAATGCAATACACTCAAACTCTGCAAGTAAACCAGAGACTCTGAAATTGATTCAATCTACAATGTGGTTTTTATGCAACTGGTGACTTTGAAGCCAGTCCCCCTAAAGGAAGGGGAATAAACAAACAAAAACTAAACAAGGCAGAACTATTTGATATTCCAAATGGATAAACTGGCTTCTTCTAAGACCTGCCTGGATAGCAATGAATGATCTTAGACCAACTGTCTTGTACCAGGGCTTCAAACTTGCTCATTCCAGTTATACTCCCTGCTGAGAATTTTCATATCTACTCCCTCTCAGATATACTGAATCAAAATCTGCATTTTTAACTAAAGACCCCAGATGGTAGATAAAGATCTCTAGTTATAGACTGAGGCACAGCCTCTGGGGTAGAAATGCAAATTAGCAACAGGAGTCCATCTGAAATAAACGAGTTGGACGGACACCCGACCCCCTTGTTACTTTCTAACTGGAGAAAATCTTAATGGGAACTCATGCCCATGTTTTCCACTTTGCTGTATTCTCAAAAAAACATGCAGGATGGCTTTTCAAACATGATCTATTATTGCTCATGAGAATATTGAAAAGCATTTTCCTTAGGTGGTACAATCTTAGCTGATGATTTTCACATCCGTTGTACTCTTTTTCGTATTGTTTATACTTTTACAATAGCATGTAATATTTTCCAGTAAAAATGAAAGTTCACTTTGAAAGAGAAAGCAGAGATGCTATACACACAATTGAGCATAATGGTTGCAATTTTTGTAGAAACTATTTGTTAAACAATAACAATCAGGCGGCAGAAGACTTTTGAAAACAACTCAATATTCCAGGGGGCGCTATGCTTTTTCTTTCCTTTTTTAACATAATAGGACTTGACAGTTACTAGAAAATAAGGCGTTCAGATATTGGTTTTGGAGGTCATTGGAGCCTGCAGTCCAAGGGGAGAAGAAAGAAGAGGACCTGCTGTCATAGATATCGACTTATCATGGAAACCCAGCAGGGAGAAGAAGCCCTGCTCTACTTCCAAGGTTTCTGTGATCATGGAACACATTTCATGTCAAGATGGTGGGGATGATTATTGCATCGACCAAAAACACAGTTAGCACAATGCTGTTTGGCCCACTCAAGTCATGCTGATCATTTGTCAACTATGACATCTTACAGACTGAGGCTAATCCTCAATTTGAAATCCAGATGTGTTAGATACATTCTGCATTGGACAGTCTAGAAATGTCAGCTATAGAAAAGCAGGGGGCCTTTCATTATCCTGTCACCCTCAAAATTATTATTGTTTGAACCCATTGTTGAAGCTACCGTATCATTTCATTTCCTTGATTATTATTTTTTTTCTAACCTTCTCCTTTACCAAGAGTGGTGTCCTTTTCTGGGAATTAGTCTCTCCTGATAGCATGTCTAAATTCTGTGGCAAACTCATCACCCTTGCTTCCAAGGAGAATTCTGGCTGCACTTCTTTCAAGACATAGTTCTTTCTCCCTCTGGCAGGCCATGCTACTTTCAATAGTCTCTGTCAGTATAATAGTTCAAATGCATCAATGCTCCTCGGGTCTTCCTTTATTCATTATGCAACTTTCACATGTATCTGAGGCAATTAAAAATGCTGTGACTTGGATCACATGCACCTTTTCCCTCCAAGTGACATCTTTGCTCCTAAACACTTCTACAAGGCCTTGTATAGCAGATTTGCCCAATTCAACACATCATTTGATTTCTTAATAGCTGCTTCCACGAGCAGCTATTGTGGATCCTAGTAAAAGAAAATATTTGACAACATCAATATTTTCTCCAGTTACCATGAGTCTTCTAATTGGTACAATTATAAGGGGTTTTATTTTCCTTACATTGAGTTGCAAACCACACTAGGGGCAACAGTCTTTGGTTGTCCTTTTAAAGACTTCAAGTCCTCCTTGTCATCTGCTTATTGAATATTGTTACAATGACACTTTCTCCAATCCCAATTTTGTGTTATTCTTTACATAGTCCAGCTATTCATATTACTTGCTTTCCATACAAATTTAATAAGGATAGTGAAAGGTTACAATCCTGATGAACACTTTTCTTGGTTTTAAACCAGGCAGGCTTCCCTTATTTCCTTTGGGTTTTGATTATATAGGTATAGAGATTCTGCGTATTTATTACATCTCTTTTTGCCTGTTGGTCTATGGTTGATCTATGATCTCAGGTTGTATATGAATACAATTAAGTTTTCTGGAATTCTCATCCTTTGCAAGATTATCCATAGTTCGTTGTGATCCTCAAAGTTGAAGCCCTTTGCATACCAAATAAAGCAAGAAGACATTTTTCTAGTATTCCCTGATGGATCAGCTAAGATCCATCTGATATTAACAATGATATTCCTCATTTTATATCCTCTTCTGAGTTTGTCGTGAATTTTGGACAGCTTCCTCTTTATGCATTCTTGCAACCATTTACATTTTTTCTTCATGAAATATTCACTTACATGTGATATTAATGATATTGCTTAATATTTTCCGTGTTCTGTTGGGTCACCTTTCTTGGGAAAATGGGCAAGAGTATGGATCTCTTCCAAGTAAATTAATTACTTGACTGTCTTTCCAATTTCTTAGCATAGACAATTGAGTGTTCTAGTGCTTCATTGACTTTTTGAAAAATTTTAATTGCTATTCCATCAGTTTCTAGAAACTTGTTTTTTGTTAATGCCTTCAGAGAAGCTTGGACATCTTCCTTCAATATTACTGGGTTTTGATTATACAGGTATAGAGATTCTGCGTATTTATTCCATCTCTTTTTGCTTCCTGTATGGTTCAATATCTTGCCTATAGAGTCCTTAAATATTTCAACTCAAGGCTAGAATTTTTTTCTTAATTTCTTCCTGCTTGAGAAGTGTTGAGAATGTAATTTCTTTTTTGGCTGTCTAACTTACAGTCTTTGCACATGCCATTATAATATTTACTTTGTCTTCTGAAATTGCCCTTTAAATTTTTCTCTTTTATTTTATCATTAGCAAAGACCTTCCTGGGATTTTGCAACTTTATTCTTGACAACTACTAAATCTGGCTAGAAGTCAGAAAGGAGGAGTTCTAAACTTGAACTGGGATAGATGGAGGGAAAGTCTGGAAGTATATGCTAGACTCAGAACAACCATCCTTTATTTCTGAAAATGGCTTAAATATACAAAGGAAAGGCCCATAGTCATATCTGAATTGGGCAGGTCCTAAATAACTGTAACTAAGAGCACAGCAGTGAAAATAAGATTCTTGGAGTTCAAACACTGACTTTCTATTATTAGCCATGATCTTAGCAAGTGTCCCCATTTTGTCAGGGGAAAATTCAGCACATAGTAGTACCTACTCTGGGGTTGCTCAAGGTTAAATGAGGTGTGTGCCCAATATACACAAAAGAGTGCCCAAATTATGGTATCCGGTCCCATGACCGGATTATTATTATTATTATTATTATTATTATTATTCCCTGCCCTGATAGAATAATCCAGGGACAGCTGTCACTCAAGGTGACCCTCAAAATCTCTGTATTTAGAACTGCAAACCAGTAACAGAGTCATACCCCTGAAACCCTTGAAAGAACAAGTCCCTGAAGTTCTAAATCTGATGGACAGGGTTCCTTCTCTTTTCTATCTCAGCTTTTTTGTGTGTACTGATACAGTTTGCACTCAATAAAGGGGAATGTGGTGGTTAGATTTTATGCCAATTGATGATACCTGGGGGAGGGTGGGTACAGACCAATCTGTCCATCAGGTGATGTCTCCATTGGGATGTGGCCTTTGTCTAAGAGAGAACCGGGAACCTCTCTCTTGCCCTTCAACTTCTGCCTTGTTTGGATTCTGTATCTGCCTCCAGAGGTGGCCTCATGTGGGCTGCTGAATCTGGGAGCTTGTGGTGTCCTGGCATGCTCCCTCCGACATTGGATCCATGAAACTCAGCACGTGATCTCCCTGCTTCCTGGGTCACCTTTCTTCATCATCAGCCTATAGCTATGTGAGTCAAGAGGACTCTGACTAGTTTGGATCTATGGAATTGAATTTGACTGGACTGGGATGCCTTCCAGACATAAAATTAATTCTTGATTCAAAGTTCATTCTTATGCATCTATAAGTGTCACTGGTTTTGCTTCTCTAGACAACCCTGTCTAATCCAAAGAGCATTGCTGAAAGGAGATGGAAATTCACCAAAAGATTGGTGATCACTGCTGTTCTAGGTAATGACCTGAGATAAAATGATAGACATGGGGAAGAATATGAGACAGAAAGACTGGGCAGCCTTTGTGAGGCTCCTAGTCCTGGAAACATGGTATCTTTCAGCTCCTCTAAAAAACTCTCCTCTGGAGGGCTTCAGAGACTTGGCATATGCTGTTTGTCTCCCTCTTTTTTTCCATTTTCTCACTCCTTCACATCCTACTGATCTCAGCCCAGATGTGATTTCTAAGAAGAATCCTTCTCCAAGCCAGAGTACTACATCAGTTGGACTCTGTGAGCTTACCCCATGCATCTACTTCGGTGTACTCATCACAGTTCATAATTAGATATCTTCAAGATGCTTGTTTAATATTTTTCTCTCCCACCTGGCTGTAAGTTCCAGAGGAGATAAACCATTAGACTTGCTCAATGCTATCATCTTACAACTGATCATCATGGCTAGAGCAAAGCTAAGGTCAAACAGGCATTTGCTGAATGACTCAGTGAGTGAACAAAGGAGTGACCAATACTAAAGCTTCCCACGGCCATTCTTGTTTCCAGGCAGAATGTGTTGTTCCCTTATCCTTGCTTTCAGAGCATGTTGAAATCCATTGGCTGTTCTTACCATAGTTGTGTCCTAGTTAGTAATTTTGAAACTGGGCTATGAGCTTGCCAGGTGTAGGGCCTGTGAACTAAATCCTCATGTTTATCCCTACTGTTCTGTGTCAGGCTGCTAACCACAAGGTCAGCCGTTCAAAACCACCAGCCTTTCTGGGGGAGAAAGATGAGGCTTCCTACTTCTATAAAGAGTTACTATCTTAAAAACCTACAGAGGCAGTTCGACTCAGTCCTTGCTGAACATGAGTTCAAATAGTTCAAACCCAGCAGCCACCCCCTAGGAGAAAAATGAGGCAATCTGCTCCAATAAAAGTCTATAATCAGCTAAACCTATTTTTTGGGTCACTATGTGTCCAAATTGGCTATACAGCAATGGGGTTGGTTTGGGTTTGGCCAGCACCTGGTACTGAGAGGGTTCTCAATTTAGATCCATTTGTTAAAATTAAAGTGATGTTAAATCTATCCCACAAGGCAAAAAAACACTAGCAGAGTTGAATTCTAGTTTTTCTATAAGGAAAGGAATCAATTTGGTTATTTCCCCTGAATTGTCTGCTCCATTTAGTTGAGGTGATCATTTTCTGGTAATCTCAGAGTGGACTTATATCAGTCTTATAACATTCAAAATAACTTCAAGTCTATTAGCTCATTTTGATTAACAGTCAAAATCCTGTGCAGTACCCAGATGAGTAGTAATATGCCCAATTTACACAAAGGGAATTTATGATCATAGAGTTTACATTTGCCTAAACTTGCATACCTAGAGTGTCATGTGAGTCTTTAAACTCTTTCCAAGACAAGTACTCTTACATCAAAGCCAGCAACCTTCAATCAGGTGGCTTGTGATTTTTAGTGGAGAGTACCTTATGATCTCTAGAAAAATTCAAAATTACTGATTGTGTATGATAAGAGACAGACTCAGGAGACAAGCTGACAGACCAAGTCCTAGCAGGAAATCAAGGAGTGAGGGGAGCTGAGGGTGGGAGAATTTGAAGAGACCTCTGAAGGTGAAGTGTGACTAGATGAGAAGACAAGGGGCACCTGCATTCCCTGATGCAAATCTTGCCAGCCTCTGAGAGGGTGGGCTGTGGGTAAGGCATGACCTTGCTCATAGGTCAGAGACTATTCCAGTGGCTAAGGCATTGAGATTGCACTCGATCAGCCTTTTCTTAATCAGCTTCGTGAAAGAACATTCTGTATAGCTTCATGCATTGTTGATGGGATACCAGTGGGCTTCATGAAATAAAGTGTGTGTTTAGATTAAAGCAGACACACAAAAAATGAGTTCACAAATGAATTGCTTCGAGGAATTATGGAAATTATCTTTGATTTATGTGCAAATTTAATATTTCACAGTGAAATCCAAAAAAAATGACAAATCAGAGAAATCAAATGCTTTAGAATTTATCTAAAACACAAGGAACAGCCTCTCACAGATTCCTGCTCAAATTATAAAGCAAGATGCATGAACTCTTGCTCACAGAGTAGATGACGTATATCACCTTGGTGGTTCTGAAACCTGCCTGAGACCATGAGCTGATGGTGTCACCACAGGGACCACACTCAATCGCATGGGTTTCCATTATCTGTTCAGAGCAGATATGGTCGATGATCACAGAAGGGGAAGAACAGATCTACACTTTTTTAAGGGCCTTTTTCCCTCTTAGAAATTTACTTTAAGAATATTTTCTTAAAACTTCAAATATTAAATTAGAATTATATTGTATATATGTGCAGATATACATATGTATGCCTTGTGTGGACACACATATAAAATGCATATGGATATGCATGTTTATATATGCATTTCTAAATAGTAACAGCTCATGCCCATGGAAACTAGTTGAGATCCAGTCTTGAACTCCACCTCAGGAGATCATTTTTATCCATGCACTCTAATTGCTCTTTGAAATGGATATTGATGCACAGGTGGCTGATCAACTGGCATGCTCAATTCCCAGCCTATTATAGAGAATGGGTGCAATGTAAAGCTTCAGACCCAGAGTTTTCTGTTTTGATGTTCAGGGATCTGAAGATGGCATGCATGGGTTCTATTAGATGTTAGCCTATTACAAAGGGCTATATTAAATGAAAATTTATGAAGTGACCATTTCTTGATAAAGGAACCTGGGTGGTATAACTGGTTTACACTAGACTACCTTTAAAGTTTTTAGTTCAAACTCACTTAATGGTGTTGCAAAAGAAAGGTCTGAGAATTCGCTTTTAAAGATTTCATCCAAAGGGATAAAATCTTAGACTGCCATCAGACATATGGGCTAATATCGGACTCATGACCTTGGACTGGACTGAGTTGGGATGCTTTCTGAATGCCCCATTACTCTTGTATATAAACCTTTCCCTCATAAAAACTGTTTACAGGGATAAAAATAATTTCCTGAGGTGACGTTTAAGACTGGATCTCAAGTAGTTTCTATAAACAGGAGCTGTTAGTGTTTAGAAAAGCATATATCAACAAACATGCTTTATTGAAGACAATTATTTTCTCTAACACAGGAAGTCACCACGATTCCAAATCAAGTGGAAACACTGAGAAACTATTTCTATAGCCAGGTTTGGAGGGGAAGAAATCAAGTCATAGGAGCCAGAAATGTTCAATAAGAGACTGGTCACTGTGAGAGGCATTCCAGACAAAGTATACAACAGAAGCAGAGACACGGTGACTGAAAAAAGTTACAGAATTTAGAGAAGTACAATTTATTGAGAATGACTTTGGTAAAGGGTATTATTTTAAGTGTCTTGAATTGGTTCTAACTTATAGACACTCTTGTACAAAACACTGCCCACTCCTGTGCCACCCTCCCAGTCTCGCCCTGTTTGAACCCATTGCTGTAGTGTTAGCTCTCACTATGTCATTGTTTCTTCCTACATTTTACTGGCCCTCTAATTTACCAAGCACAGGGTTCTTCTCCTGGGATTGCTGCCTCCTGATAACATACTCTAAGGAGCATTCTGGTTGTACCTCACTAAAGACAGATATGTATATTCTTTTGACAATGAAGGGAATACTCAATATTTTTCACCAACACCATAATTCAAGGGCATCAATTCTAATTTGCACTGCCTTGTTCATTAAGCACCCTGAGGAGACTGGAAACACCATGACTTGTTTCAGGTACAACTTGGTCATCAGAAATGACATCTTTGCTCTTTAACACTAGCAGATTAATCCAAGACAACAAATTATTTGATTTCTTTATGGCTCATCCCATGAGCATTGACTGTTGATGTAAGCAAACAACTTTCATTTTTCTCTTTATATCATGATACTGTTTATGGATCTATTTTCAAGGACTTTTGATTTCTTTATATTGAAATGCAATCCAGACTGAAAGATGTAGTCTTTGATCTTTATCAGTAAATCCTTTTTCACATTCAGCCAACAAGGTTGTTAATTGCGTATCACCAGTTGTCAATAAGGCCCCCTTCAATCATGCTGAGGTCAACTTTTTTGAGGAGGCAGTTCTTCCTCAGTCATGTTTTAGCCACATTTCCCCTGATCTTTATGTGTTTAATGGCTAATTGTTCAGAAGCCGTTCCCTCGTTCCTTCTTCTTAGCCTGCTTTAGTCTGGAAGCTCTGCTGAAACTTTTATCTCATGGATGATACTGCAGCTATTTGAAATAGGTTCCAGCAGCACAGCAGCATGCAAACCACCACACAAAGCAAGCTGATCCATGAGTCATAGAAAATTGCATACAAAGCAAACCCAATGCCACGGAGTCAAGGCCAGTTCATAGTGACCCTATAAGAAAGTAGAACAGTATACTCCTTTAGGGTGTCCTCAGTTGTAAACTTGTAGGGAGCAGAATGCCTCATCTTTTGACTAATGAATTTGAACAGTTGACATTGCAATGAGAGCCCACCAAGCAATCTACATTGCCAGGAGGACAGACTGCATCTCACTCGCTGCCATTGAGTCAATTATGATGCTTACTGACCCTGTAGATCAGGGTAGAACTGTCACTACTTCTGAGACTGTCAGGGAAATAGAACACCTCATCTCCCTTCCTCAGCGTGGCTGGTGGTTTTGAACTGCTGACCTTGTAGCTAGCAGCCCAAAGCGCAGCCACGATGCCAACAGGTCTCCTGCATTGTCAAAGGTGTTTAACGAAAGGTGAGATTGGAGAAGTAGGAGGGTCCAGAACATTAATGATCTTGATGGCTGACTAAAGAACTTAGATTGTATTCAGAATATGTGAAGGGGGTGGGTAATAACTTAAAGAATAATATAGGAACAAAAACTACCTGACTCAGTGTCCAATCAGAGATATTTACGTGAGAAGATCCTAGTAAAATTGGAAAATGATTTTACCCCGAGAATCAATCCCATAGATGGGGAGGGGTGAGCTACAAGGTTTGATTAAAAAGCACTCATAATGACATCCAAGTTCAGCAGGAGAAAAAAATCATGACAATTAATGATTTCTGCCTTAGTTTAGAAAGGTTAGTACACTTCCAAAAGTCAATTTCAACTCATGGTGACCCTATAGGATTTGAGCAGACCCATAGCAGCAGTCTGCTTCATCTTCTTCTTATGGTGTGGCTGGTGAGTTGGAACTGCCAACCGACTGTATAATCCAGGCTCCTTTCTGGTTGATGGCAGTGGTACCAGCAGCTGAGATTAACACAGAGCTGGAAACAGGTGTAGAGTAAGAAGAGTTAATGTATTACCTAAACTATTCTGAATTAGAAAGGGCAATGAACAAAAAAACAAGAAAAAACAAAACCGGGCTGAGCCCCAGTGGCGTAGTGGTTGTGCACGGGACTGCGGCCCGCTGGGATGGAGGTTCAATTCCAGCAGTGGCTCCACAGGAGCAAAGGATGGGCCTCCTACTCCCACTACCAGAGGGCAGTGATGCCCCCCCCCCCAAAAAAAAATAAAGGGCTCTGACAAATTGGTAAGGAATCCTGGTGCCACTCTGGGATCAGCCTTGGGCTGTTAACCATAACATTGATGGTTCAAACCCACCAGCTGTTCCTCTGGAAAGAGATGTGGTTGGCTGTTCCCATAGAGATTTATAATCTCAGAAACTTATGTCAGATTTCTATGAATCCAAATTGACTTGATGACAATGAGTTTAATAAGTCAGGTCATGCAAAAGATCAATATTCTTGACTGCTACCTTAAAGGTGAGAGGTTTGAAGTCATCCATCGGTATCTTGAAAGAAAGGCCTGGTGATTTATTTCTGAAACATCACTCCTTGAAAACCTGATGCATCAGTAAACCAACAGATTCTATGATTATGGATGAATGATAAGAATTGTGCACAATTTTGTTTTAAGGGGTAGGCAAATATAGGAATGATAGAGCGCACACCAATAACAACACCAACAGATGAACAGCTTGGGTCTAAACCTTGGGGGAACCTGTGGGAAATCAGGGCTGTGTGTAACAGTGGTCTTTTGAGCAGTTGGGGCAGAGTGTGAGAGTACGTTGTTTTATCCTGTGATCTTTTAGGATAGCTAGGGTGGGGTTGAGTTTCAGATTGGTTAACTAATATTAACTAATGTCATATTTTATTGAGGATGTGGGGTGGGGGGGAGGTTAAGAGAAATTGGGAGCGAATAAAGAAACCAGAATAGAGGAGGGTGAACAAGAATGAATCGTGAAGATGTGCATACAACTCTTTAACTATGGAAATGTATGAGATGTTAATTTTTTATATCAATAAAGCTATTTGGAGAAAAATAACTATAAAGTTCTACTCGGACATACATGGAATCACATAACCTACATCAATTCAATGACATAAGGATGCATATGGGGAAGTACATATGGGGAAGGGATTTGGGGAAGTTCTATTAGCATGTTAAGGGCTACTTAATAAATGCATTATTTACTCAACAGACCCCAAGGACTCCTTCCTCATATGCACTAAAGAGTGTTTTCTAGATTTGGAGCATGAAGCTTTAATCAGGCGAGTCCCATTCGATTTAATAGAATTTATGTAGCTAGAAGGCCTGGAGATGGGAGAATGTGAAAAAGAACTCTCAATGTGCATTTGCATTTAGCAATAATTAATAATGAATCTGCTTTTCTTCATTGGAACCCAGCATAACGAAGACGTTTGCTGCAAAGTGAAATTCCCTGCTTGGAATCTGACTCCCAAGCCAGGACTGGTCCCCCAATTCATCAGTGCCTGAGAGTTTGTGTCACTCAGGACACACACTGGGTGACTAATCATTAAAACAACTGCAATTTCATTTTCAAATTCAATTCCAAAGATAATTGCTCATTTGCTTCACAAAGGCATGCCCCCCCTAACCTATCTGTGGGGAAATTAAAGAGAAGCTGGAGGACATGGACTGCACCATGCTTATATTAAAATCATTGTTCATCTTTTTCTGGCAACACTTTTTAATAAGTGTCAAATCTTTATTACTTTCTTTGACATTTGCATCCATATTAATCATACTGAATTCAGATGGTATTTATTTATTGAGATTGTAAAAATCAACATGAGGGCTTCCCTAAGCTAATCAATTAGTCCAAATCCACTTCTGAGCTTCTGATTGCTAGAAGCTTGACTGGCTCAGAAAGTACCCGAGAAAGCATACACTAATGAACTTCGACCACGTCCTTTATAGAACAGGGAGAAGAGACAATTCGGGCTTGAAGAGATGCAATGTGCAAGCAGAGACTTCTAGCTGTCAACCTAAATACATTGTATTTGGAATCTCTCCCATAGCAATAGAACCTCAATTTTCAGCTAAGGATATGGCTGCTTAGAAAATAGAGACTACATCATCCTCTCTCGCTTACTGTTAACATCTAACAGTAATTATGACCAATGGAATGTGATGGAACTTACAGCACATATGCTTAAAGGTAGGAGGGACACTCTGCTTCTTCCCCTTTTACCCATCCTGCTTCTTGTTCATAGTCATGGAAATTATCCTTCTTGGACTAGGAGTCAAGGGTACCTCTCAGGAGATAGAAAAATAGCAAGACAGAGAGGACTAAGGATTTCAGAAAATCACATGAAAGAAAAACATCAAGCATTGAGCTACCATCTAAAGTGGCAGGAGCTGTTGTGTGAGGAAGAAATATTGCTTAAGTCATCTTAAAGAAACACTTTAATTATACATACCTACACCAGATGGTAATGTTAAAAAAGGCAATTGGTGTAAAAATTTCAATGTTCTTTCAGTTAAGGCACATCTAGATTTGAATTCCAAATGTACCACCTCCCACCTGTGTGATCATGGACATTTTACTTCCCCCTCTCAAACCTTCATTTTACCTAGATCCAGTTTTTTTTCCCCAAATATATACAATTACACCTACCTCATGAACTGACTAGGGACATGAATTAAATGCTTCTGAAAGTGGTATATGCAATGTTCTCAACCTTTCTAATCCTTTAATAGAGTTCCTCATGTTGTGGTGACGCCCCCAATCATAAAATTATTTTTGTTGTTACTTCACAACTGCAATTTTGCTATTGTCATGAATCAGGAAACCCCTGTGAAAGGGTTATTCGACCCCTAAAGGGATCCTGACCCACATGTTGAGAATCAATGCTCTAAGGTTTTGCAAGGATCATCAGGTCTCTGGACTCTAAGGCAAAGGAGTACACTCATACTAATGGAATGAGATAGTCACTCTAAGGACACAAGAGGCAGGAACATAGACATGCAAGAAAGAACAATGAGGAGAAACTAAGCCTTTGGGAAGACTCGAACGAGAAGGTCAGAAAGCAATCTCTTCACTCCTCTTCCTCAGGAGTGACATGAACTCTCCCCTTCATCTCACTCTACACCTTTCTACCTCACAACTCTTCAGCTTCACAACCCACCATCATCTGCTTCTTACTCTGGAGGCTTTATTCAGATTCTCTAATTTCTCCACTTAGTATTGGATGGATTGATCCTATTGGCTGGCTATAGGTGTTCATTTTGATCCAGTCAGCTGTAGTCAAGGGTGCAAGGTCATGTGATAGGGAGGGAAGGCCATTCTAGGAGGTGTGACAGATTAATTTCTCTTCCTAAGTCATAGACAAGAAAGACTGTTTCCTTTGTTATATATAGCTAGAACCCAAGTTATGGTGCCTGACTGATCATTCACACTTCTGAATCAACTTCCATGCTGCTTTAATATACCTAAAATTCAAGGTATATACAAAGGTTGGGTACTAATCTTAGCGTACATCAAAAGACAATTGCTACTATTGCTGCATTATTAGGTTCAGAATCGTATTAGCCCATCCAGAAGCATATGCTAAATTTGTTTATGCACACAAAGATACACTGCATGCTATAAATTATGAAAAACATTTAGCTAAGTAACAGTAGACATGTACCTCTGTCCAATTGCTCTGAGAAATTTTACTTAAAGATAGATTTAGAAATGGCATTTGCTCATAATCTGGAGACTGACTCTCCAATAGAAATGATAATAAAAATGTCAATAGTTTAAAGCAGGAGGAAAGATGGAAAGGAATGTCTGAACTTTTCAGTTTTATTTGAAAAAAAAATGTGATATTTCCCTTTCTTGGGACTCCAATAGCCCTTATAGCTTCAGTTTTCCCTAGACCAAGACAAATGAAAACCCATCTTCTTTTAGCAGATGCATGCCCTGGCTTACTCACCTCATGAAGTAGTGGCTCATACAGTCTTTCTCCTTTGATGAAGGGTTTCTTTCCCATGGGGCATGGATGAATGTAAAAAGTTTTGTTGCCCTTCTACCACAAACTAATCCTCAGAACAATGGGGAAATGCCTGTCCTTCTTGTTAGCTTTGCTCTTCCTATAACTGCTTTCTAAGTCATTGTCTTAGATCTTTCTTTCTCTTTGCAAAAGAAAGAGCAAAAGGAAAGCTCATCCAAAAGACTTTAACGGGAAGGAAAAGATGCATTATTTTATGCTTCATAGTCTTGGCCTCCTGCTGGAGGAAACACCATCTTGTGCTCAGCAATTTCCTAAGCTTTCTTCCTACCTCTCTGCACTGAGGAGAAAACACATTTTTAAGAAAGCCATAGGAAAGTGAGTTAAGCCTACTTATTTCTTATTATGACAGATGAAGTAGAGGAGAAGAATAGAACAAAATTTAAGCTTTAGTTTTCTTAATTTAACTTTTATTCCTCTAATGAGGCACATCTTCTAAAGCACTCAGATTAACCTAAGCTGATCTCTTTCTTTCTGTGTGTGTTTCTCTCTCTCTCTCTCTCTCTCTCGCTCTCTCTTTCTTTCTCTCTCTCCCTCTCCGTGTGTGTGTGTGTGTGTGTGTGTGTGTGTGTGTGTTTGGGTGTGTGCACATGTTAGAATATTTTCAGGTGGAAAATGTTCAGGGGGAATTTAAGAGTCAAATGGGAGGTTTTCAAAAAAAACCATCAGAAATCAATTCATGACTAAATTTTCAACTTATTTGAAAGTAATCAATAGAGAGATCATTTTTATTCACTCTATATGTGTGTACTTCTACACTATTATTCTCAGCAGAATGATGTTCAGCAGAATATCAAGAATAGCTTTGGATTATCCTAATGAGTCTGATATTATTTTTGCATATAAAGAACATATACCATATATGCTCAAGTATAAGCTGACTTGAATATCAACCAAGGCACCTAATTTTACCACAAAAACTGCATAAATGCATAAAAATGTGCTGAAACAATCAGATTGTACATGAGTATATATGGTATGTGCTGTGTAATATATAAAAATTAAAAAGATATGTAATATAAAATTTACATATTTTCTAAAACAGAATAGCTATCATTAAGACTTTCTTTTTGGGTGGGGGGGCATCACTGCTCTCCGGCGGTGGGAGTAGGAGGCCCAGCCCCACTGCTGGAATTGAACCTCCGTCCCAGTGGGCCGCAGTCCCACGCACAACCACTACGCCACCGGGACTCAGCCCTCATTAAGACATTTTAATAGCTTCTAGAGTTCCTGATATTTTCTTTGGACAATGCTCTATGAATATTTTGGTAGCATGGCTAAAGATAAGGCTGGGTTTGGGGATTTTTCATTAGAAAAACTACAATTTCAATTTTTTCCCCTTTTGTTTTGCTTTGTATGTTGCTGGAAACTGTCTTCTTTGCAGACCTTATTCCATAACCCCTTAGGCCCCACTCTCTCTGCTTGCAGTGCCTGGGTCTTAACTGTATCCTAGTTCCAGAGGTAAGCATGTTGCATAGGCTAGGGAAATCACACATCATGTCTTCTGATAAAGAAATGGCAAATGACATGATCAGGGGCAATGGCTAGGACTACAGGGGAAAATATAGACTCCATTCTGCTGAACTTGAGCCAAGGAAAAGATGAAGTGAAAACTGTTAACACCAGAGTTGACACCATGAGGATAAAATTGCCTCTGGGAATAGATTTAACACAGAAGAAGCAAAGTTAAGAGTTGTTGAAAGAGAGACATGGGATCTTGGAAACACGATGGGAACCCTTGAATGAAAGTCTACCTGATTTTCTGATAGGAATCTGAAGGATCCAATTATATCCTTCTTTTTTACTTACGCTTATTATGGTTCCATCTTCTGTCACTTATATAAACAAATCTTACCTAAAAAAATACATGGAATTAACTTTTTGATGTTCAGTTTCTCTTTTCTAATTATGCAGTTTTACTCAGATCTCATTGCAGACAACAAACTCCTCTTATTATTTGACATGTAAAATACAATGGGACTTTAACTACGGATATACTCAAGGTTACTACTCATGTCATACATGGGTAGTATGTATGACATCAGTTTGTCATACAGTGGTATTTACAAGTTGCTGTGATACTAGAAACTATGAGACAAGATTTAAAATGCCAGCAGACCGCCCATCATAGACAAGTTTCAGTAGAGTGTTGGGTCTAATATAGAGTATGAAAAAAGGCCTGTGGACCTCCTCCTGAAAATTAGTCAATAAAATCGTCTGGATCAAAACAGAATATTGTATGTTATAGAGCTAGAGGATGAGCCTCTTGGGTAGGAGGAAATACAAAATAGCTACAACAATGGATGCAAACATATCAATGATAATGAAGTGCAGGGCCAGGGAATATTTTGTTTTTGTTATGCGTAAGGTCATCATGACTTAAAAACAAGTTGATAGTAACAAGAACAATAAAAATAGCAATAACAACAAGTAGTTAAAGTTTATACCCTCCATTTAAAGATGGAAAACTGAGAAAAAGAGAACTTGTATAACTTCTTCAGGGTCACATAGTTAATAGTTATATGCTACTTCCTGTAAGGGCTGAACATCCACCAGTTGTTTTGGGTACAATGACTCTGCATATTCTTTCCATCTTCTAGCAATGTTCACTGTGTTGTTCAATACTTTGTCTATAGAATCCTTCAACATAGGAACTCAAGACTTGAATTTTTTCTTCAATTATTTCTGTTGAAGAAATGCTGAGTGTGTTATTCCCACCCTTTTAAATTCCAATGTAGTGCACATTTCCTTATAATACTTTGTCATCTCAAGCTTCCCTTGAAATATTTTGTTCACCTCTTTTACTTCCTTATTTATTTCAGGCACTTTCATTCTCCACATTCAAGAGTAAGTTCCAGAGATGAATCTGATAGCCATTTTTGTTTGTTTTCTTTCTTATTTTTACTTTTATTTTTACTTATTTTTACTTTTACCTTTTGACTTCTTCATGTCTGATATTCTTGATAATATCCCACAACTCCTTTGGTCTCATTCATGAGTGCTTGATGGTCTCTAAAGTCAGGTTGGATTTCTAAAGTCAAGCTTGCATTTCTTTTTTTTTTTTAGGCCTCACTGCTCTCCGGTGGTGGGAGTAGGAGGCCCAGCCCCACTGCTGGAATTGAACCTCCGTCCCAGTGGGCCGCAGTCCCGTGCACAACCACTACGCCACCGGGGCTCAGCCCTCAAGCTTGCATTTCTGCTGTCCTGGATGGTTTTAATACTTTTCTGCTTTGACTTTAATTTGCATATGAGTAGCTGATGGTCAATTCCTCAATTGGTTCTTGAAGGCCAGAGCCTCTGGTAAACAAAAGATTACCAGGCAAGTCTTCCTGTCATGGATGGTTGAAGTGATACCTGAGACTTCGAGATTGATAAATTCAGCTCTGACTAGGACCTTCTCCTGGAATGCCAGACTAGAAGTATTGATGATCCTCCAACAATCATGCACATAAAGTCAGTTTTTAAAAGTATAGCAACCAAGATTATTCTTGGAACATAATGCCATACTTTTTCAGACATCTGGGGACCTGGCACTGAAAATGAAAACATGTGTAGGGGCTTGTGGTAGGTGACACCTCCCCGTGGATGGGTGGAGAAACAGATGGGCCCAGTGTGGGAAGCCACCATCCTCCTGCATCCAAAGCCATGCTTCACCCAGCCTGGAATAGCAGCTGTAACATGAAGAAAAGAAGCAGGTCTTTTTTTCTGGTATATAGCAAAAGGGGCAACTTTATTCAGGCAACGTCACGGGGGTAGCACGTGTAGTCCATTCAGGGAAAGTGGCTAAGACAGCTGTTCTTCTCACTACCTAAAGGGATGATCCTTATAGAAGAGGATTCACCTCCCTCTTGGTACTAACTGCGCAGCTGTATTTCTGACTATATCTTTCTTCCCTTTATGGCTTCTACCATTTTCTTAGAGTCAGTTCACAGCTTCACCAAGGTCCACCTCAAAAGGGGCTTCTGGGTCTGTGGAGAACACCCCTTCTCAAGGGTTAAAGGCATGTCTTGCAGCCTTGAGTCTCTGGTTGGAACTGGTTGGGTGGCCATGGGAAGCATGTGAGGGCGTATTCCTGTCTCTGTGCCTATGTAATGTATAACAAGAGGCAGGTGTGTGTGTGTGTGTGTGTGTGTGTGTGTGTGTGTACACATTCACACATGCCTTTTTCTGGACTTAGACTGTCTTTAAACTCCCGTCTTGGTAAAAGATCGTGGCAAGTTGGTCCAGATTTTGCTGGATCTCGGTTTTTCTATAGGTCTAGTGTTGTTCTCCTGTGTCTGATTTTATTGCTTCTCTGTTTTCATTACCCTCTGGGATCTTGTAGAAGAGGGTAGATGTGCCACATGGTGAGATGAAATGACCCAGACTCAAAAGGGGAACTGAAAGGGAGACATGCTGGTGGTCAGGCAAGATCACCCTCTCTTTCTAGCAGCTCACTTCTTCTTGATA
The DNA here is from genome assembly GCA_004026705.1 of Nesogale talazaci. Classification (NCBI taxonomy): domain Eukaryota; kingdom Metazoa; phylum Chordata; class Mammalia; order Afrosoricida; family Tenrecidae; genus Nesogale; species Nesogale talazaci. Next base: position 117,941 of record PVJH01000167.1, on the reverse strand, counting down.
AATCACTCTTATTTGACTTTCGAAGAGGTAGACTTATAAATCTGAAGTCCTGGCATATGGCCACTTTAGTCACCATTGCCATTAAAGCCCCTAGTGACCACTAAGGGTGTTATGGAGATGTGAATCAGCCCTGCTACAACCCAGGACCTGCCTTACATGGAAAGTCTTCCTAACCCAGTCCTTTGTGTCCACCCTGGAGCTGCCTGCATAATGCTTTGGGCACACCTAGTTGCTGGTCTGTGTCCCCAAGAACAAAACAATTCAACCATTTTAACAGTCACAACATAATGACATCAATTAAAGGTGTGCAACTCTTCTCACTCTTTTTTTAGCTGTTCCTACCCAATTAGCATAAACATACTGCCCCCAAAGATTCCTAGCCAACCTTTCAAATTGCTGTTGTCACTTTAATTCTAGTTAGATCATTTTTAAAAGAACATAATGCTCAAGACAGATTTTGTTTCACTTTAAGACTGCCAGAGCTATTTTGGATTTAAGTTTTAAAGATTATCTGTGAACAATAGTTTCGGGGATCATCCAACCCCATGGTACCAGAACTTCTGAAGCTCATGACAATTTGATAGCCTGTCTGCATCCACCTCCCCCGCTTATTTTAATCAATATTCTTCTTCAAATTTATTGACCAGAATGCTCAATGATGCTAGTTGCCTGCCCCCAAGTTCTTCTAGTCTTGTAACAAAGGACTCATGTAGTCATGGGGGTAAATATTCACACATTCTATATCCTCCTCCTATTCCAGAGTCTCTTTCCTTTGTTGCTCTAGGCCAGGAATATGCACACTGCAGTTTATGAGCACGTGACCCTTTTGGTAGGTGCATGTAGCTCTGAAAAAAAAAAATCAAAGACTTTCGAAGGATATTATTTCGGTAACGGTGATTTCATTTGCTTGTCAATCTATATTTATGGCTCTCAAATAACCTTCAAATTGCTTGAGGGATAGGATTGGTTCTTCTGCAGCTAAAGTTTGCTGACCCCACTCTAGGCAAACAGAGACCCATTTGCATGCATGGGATGGCTGATTAAAAGCTGTTGAACACCCCATACACGATGCAATCAACTAGGTGGTAGAACAGAAGCACAAAACACATCATTAGGCCACGTAACTGGGAGAGGAACTCTACTTACAACAAGGTCCTCGAGTAAATTGGATACAGCTGCTGTGTGGCTCCCACTTTGAGTAATATTTTCTCAGCGGCAGGCAGGGAAGCCCGTAGAAAAAGACCCCTTTTGGAAATGGGAACACTGAGTCTGGAGGCTGCCAAATCGGGAATCAACTCCTGGTAAGCAGCCAGCCACCAAGGAAAGTCAGAGACAAACACGAACTGCTCAACTCCCACTTCCCTTTACTTGGGGATGCTTCACAAAAGGATGTGCCAACTCTACTTGGTTACATAGCACTTGACTCTCTTCAAGTGCCCGCGTAAAGACAACTGGTAATGAATGAGGAGCGTGGAAACAATGTGAAGAGCAATAAACATGTGCTGCAGATGCACACATTTTGCAAAGATATGCTAATAGACCTTAGCACCCTAGCTCCAGAAAGGTTTTCTTTCCCTTCTTTATTTGAGCCAACCACCAAGTTGTAGGCAATGAGCTCACTTGGGGCTGGCTTTCCATGCTTCAGGCATGGTGGGGGGTGGTTCTCCTTGAGACCCATTCCAGTCACTTCGAAACAGAAATGAGTGAGGCTCTCACTGCGCAAGCTGGGAGCAGACAAGGGGCATTTACATTTTATTCCTCTCAGCCACCGTCATGCATCCACACAATGCAGAATGACCTTCTTGTTTCATTCTGGTTTTAATGGGCTGGTTGTCATCTGATGAGTTCAAGTCACAGGTGCCCAGAGTGTTGGAGTTCCAAGATGCGAGTCCTTTTCTGGATTGGACAACAGGGTGCAGCATTTCTAACTTGGGATGTAGTCCTTGCCAGCTTGAATTTGTATCTGGCTCTGCCATTAGGTCTATGTCCTTGCCTTTAAACTCTTCTAGGGCTATTTCTCTATGTGGGCAATGGAGAGTGCATATTTCTTCATTGGTAATTTTTTTTCTGAATGTATTGAACCATGTCCCTAAATAAGATGCATAATAACCCTATCCCAACCCACCTCCCAAACGCCAAGGTAACTGCAACCACGGTAACAGACATCAGCTCTTGAGGGTGAGGTAGAACCATTCCCAAGACTGTAGCCCTTTATGGAAATGGAAAACCCCATCCTTTTGCTTTGAGAAAAATCTGACAGTTTAATCCACTGACCTTGAAGTTAGTTGCCACCATGTCCTCCACCCTGTGTAATCTCTAGTTAGTACTGGTAAATGAGACTCTTTGGGAATATAGTGAATCTGTAAAGCTGGAACTTGACAGGACTCTTTGGCTTTTCCAAGACTCATATATGTATGTCTTTGACAAAGTTCAGTCTTAGCATTTTTCTTCTGCTCACTTATATTTTAGCTTTCCTTCTCTGAACCTTACATAGGTTTCAGGTTTTGCATGCTGTCTTAGTATCTTAGCAATTACTATTAATTAAGCCAACTTGGGGCTCACCAACATGAGTCAGTTGATGTCCTTAGAAGTGAAGGAAAAGAGGCACCCAAGAGGAAGACAGCCAGGTGAAGAAGGAAACCAGGTTGGAGTTGTGTTGTCATGAGCGAAGGAATGCTAAACCACAAATGTCCCCCAAAGTCAGTTCTGACTCATGGAGACCCCGCAGGACAAAGTAGAACTTCTTCACTGGGGTTTCTGAGACTGTGCAGCTTTGTGGGAGCAGACAACCTTATCTTTCTTCTGCTCAGCAGCTCTTAGGGTTGAAGGGCCAACCTTGAAGTGGGCAACCCAAGTCCGAGGCTTAACCCACTTTCAGTGCCAAGGGATCTCCAAAGGTGGAGGAGATAGAAAAGGATCATCATGAGTCTTGGTGAGAACAGGACCCTGACAATATCCTGAATTTGGATTCTTAGACTCTCGAGTTATGAGATAAAAATTACTGCTCCAAAAGACATTTAACTGGTATTTGATAATTCCTTACAGCAAGTCTAGGATATTAATATACAGGTTTTAAGAATCATAAATGAGCTAATATTTTTTAAAACCAAACTCACTCAAGTTAATTGCAACTCATTGAAATCCTATCGATAGTAACAGGTTCATCTTTCTCCCTTGGAGCACTCGGTAGTTTCAAACCGCCAACCTTAAGGTTAAGAGTCCAGCTTGTAGCCCACTATGCTACCAAGGTCCTTATATTTGAAAAAGGTGCTTGTATTGAGCAAAAGCTACGAGTGTGAGTGCTGCAGTCAGAGGTCCATTTGGCTTGGAGGGGCACTCCCAAACAGGAAACTAGGTTAATGAGCCATGCCCACCTGGAATTCTGGAGGCTATTGACCAACCCTGGCCTCTAATTCTCATCACTTTCTGTGACTCATGTGCATCTTCCTCACTCCCCAGGCCATGAAAACAGCCTTGTTCCCCAAAATCTCCTTAGGGCTGTCTTACCTTGTGGTCTCCTGGGAGCATGAGACTTGTTGGTTGAAAACGAAGCTATCAACTTAGAAGAAAGAAGTTTTGCCTGGTGAGTTTTGGGATTCAGTCATGCAGTTGATCTGAACCTGGAGACCTCCTGTTCCCTATAAACACACTCTGTAAGCTGATGGCCCTTGACCTTGCTTTAACCTTCCTGGGGTTTGGGATCTGCCCAAGCTTGAGTAAGGTTAGACCTTCCTCTTTATCTGTGCCAGACACCAGCTATACCTCTACCCTCCACCCCCACACCTTCAGGAGAAATAAAACTCCACACAAGGATCTTATTTCTCCCTTCTAGACATTCGGTGTTCAGGAGAAGAGGCGCTTTTATTTTCAGCTTCAAGCGGCTGTTTCAGGCAGAAAATGCCTGCCAAGAGCCTCAGATTCCATGCAAGCAGTTTGGGCTTTTGCTTTCCTAGTCAGAGGTCTGTGCTGCCCTTCTGGGCAAGAGGAATACTTTGCAGCCATGGCAGGCATCTGTCTTGTATTTGAAGAGGCCATCTCTGGGAGAGGTTTGATGCCCCCAAGCAATGATTGGCGTGTCTTCCATTTTACCAAGTTCTTACACATCTGTGACTTCATCTACATCTTGTAACAACCGGGGGAAGGAATTACAAAATGGATTAGACTATTATGTTCAATATGACAGGACTGCAAATAAGACATATTTCGGTAATTTTCCATGCTTGCAACCTATGCCCTTCTCACAAATAAATAACAGGATATAGTCCCATACTATTTGATCTACCATTTACTATGTAGTTCCATGAGAAAGAGTGTCCACCCATGCCCGTGAAAAACTATGAATTGGATAAGGGAGAGCTTAAGTCATTTAGGATGGGTTATGCTGTGGTAACAAATAAATCTTGATGTTTTAGATGTTTGGAGTCACTGGGCAGTGCAGATAGATGCTAACCCAGCTCAGTTGCTAACCCAAAGACTGGAGGTTGGAGTCCACCCAGAAATACTCCAGAAGAGGGGTCTTCCAAAATATCTGCAATAAGATTTTAGGCAGCACATTTCTATTCTGATATACATGGTGTCACCCTGAGTGACAGTCAACTTGATGGCAACTGGGGAATGACATTTTAGAAGCTTAACTCAATAAAGATTTATTTGCTACTAATATCACAGTCTGGTATATATTCAGGTGGTTTTTTGTGGTGATTGTCTTTCCATGATGTCCTTGAAAACACATGGCTTTTATGTCACTTCGTAACATAATTTCCCAGAAGGTTTCATGGCCAAACCTAGAAGTAGAATACACCAGGCCCACCCACATCCTATTAGGTTGGAATCCATGGTGACCTTATCCTATCTGTAAAACAGGCCAGGTAAAACCATCTTCTGGTGTGCTCAGGATGAATAAATGAAATTGGTATTGGTAAATACAAAATATTATTTCTGTGGCTTCGAATTGCATCTGCACTTGCTCCAGGCTATCGGCAAGGGGACGGCCCATAAAACATCGGCAACAAAATGTTTCATATAGTGTGGATTATATGGTAGCAATAAAATGTCTTCTGGACAAAGGGGGCTATTTCAGAGGTAAAGCTTTTCATAAGCTGAATTATGTTGGGTTCTCAAGGCAGGCGTCAGACTGGAGGTATGAAGAACCAAACGCTTACACATCACGGAGACTGAAATGGAAACATTTCCTCATTCACTTTTCCAAACCCTCTTCTAATTCTAAAAAGAGAAGTCAAAATGTTAGAATAGGCTGATACCAAGGACCAAAGTAGAAGAAGGATATTGAGAGAATGATGATGGCAACAAATGTACAAATGTGGTCTGCCTACAATAAATGTATGCATTGATCATGAGAACAGTTGTATGGGCCAGCAATAAAATGATTTTTTAAATGCTAGAATAGATTTGAAAATAAATAAGAAAAAAACGAAAATTCTTAAACAATAAAACTGACTAATAAATCTGAACTCACTTCCACTGAGTCAATGAGGAAAGAGTAACCCTACAGGACAGACGAGAGCTGCCTTGCTGAGTTTCTCAAACGGGAGCTTTACAGGAGCAGACAGCCCTGTCTTTCTCCTAAGGAGTGCCTGGTGGATTTCGAACAGCTTACCTTGCAGTTAGCAGTCCAACATATAGTCACTATGCTACCAGAGTTCCTTGTGGTTAAGTAAATAACAAGTCAACTTAAATATTTGGGATAGCTACTCTTAAAACTAAGCGGCAAATTTGACTGAGTTCCTTGAATACTAAAGTAAATAGAATAGAGAGGGTGAGGGCATTTTTTTTAGCGCCTTAGGCATCTCATGTATTTATTAAAAGTTAACATACACAAACTTATTTGGCCTATACGACAGTTTGTGAAGTAGTTAATTATGATTGCAACAAGTTGGCATCGAAACAACATCAATTCCTGATAGCCCTATGTGTGTCAGAGCAGAATTGTGCTCTGTAAGGACGTCAGTGTCTGTGATCTTTGGATTATTTTGCCAGACTTTTCTTCTGAGGCACCTCTTGATGAACTCACGCCTCCAAGCATTTGGTTTATAGCCAAACACATTAATTGCTTGTATCAACCAAGGACTCCATTATTAATTAATTAATGATAGTAGCCATTAAATATTGAATTTTCTGAATATTCCAGAGTTGACCTGTTTTACATCAATTATTTAAGTAAAGCTAATACATTATATTTATTATCAAGCTCAAGGATGTGATATAAAATACCCCTTATCATATGATATAAAAGTACTACAAGTTCGATACACAGTCTTGTCTGTTTCTAAGGTCTGTGCATTCTCCATAATCTAATAGTTCCTTTTGTCGGTAATTAAGTTCATGCAAGAAAAAGTAGAAAATGTATACAGGCTCTATTTTCACTAAAAGAAAAAGAAAGTAATGTTCTCATGAGCTCTGATTCAAGGAGTCCAGAACTTTCTTCCCTGTTTCAAAATACTTAGACTTTCAAGTGGAGTTTGCCCTGAGGACATCAAAAGGACCTGCCCTGTACCTGTAGCTGAGAGATTATGACAAAACTGAGGGAGACCCACAGTAGAGGTCAACAAAGGGAGAGGTTTCTGGTTAAAGCCACAGGGGGAGGCAATACGAAAAACCACTAGGCCTTCTCTCAGCATTCCATTCATTGTCTCAGATTTGAATTCAACTCTGAAGCCTGAAGCACTTGATTGAGTCTCGTATAGTTTCCCTTTTTACCAAAAAAGGCAAAAAGCAGGAGGGATCAAGGAGTAGCCAGTGCCTGGAGAAAGGTGAGGTGTTGGGTGAGGTGAGGTGAGGTGAAGGGACAGAGACAGGAAGACCCTCAGCTAGATGAATCCACACCGTGGCGGCAACAACCAGCTCAGCTATCGGAATAAATGTGAGAACGGCACAGGACTGGACAGTCTTTCTTTCCATCTTCCAAAGGTGTGCTATGAGGCAGAACCAACTCAAGAGTGCCTAACAATGAAAACAACATCCTACACGATGAGGCATTAGGTTGGGGCCCTTTCCAAACTCAGATCAGTCGAAAGCTGTGGACATTATTCCACGCCCCATGAAAGATTGAGATATGGCCTTGGAGTAAGAGTCCAGTGGTTGATGAGTGAGGTGAGACTGATTTCATGAGTCTCCCTCACAGAGCTCTGTTAGTCAGGGTAGACTAGAGGAACAAATTCAAGCACACGCATATCGATATAAGGAATGGGTTTATCTACAAAAGAAATGGGACATGGAGAAAGCATCCCAGACCAGTCCTGTTCAAAGTCATAAGTCCGAAATTAACCCATATGCCAGAAATCAGTCTATAAAGTCTTCTTCCGACTCATGAAGTCACAGGTCAGTGGGTGCAGAATCCCCGTGCTGGCAGGGCACCTCGCCTCCAGGGTTCAGGGTCCATCAACAGCAGAAGCAACTCATCGCTGGCAGAGGTCTCCATCTGGCTGCCCGGCTTCAGAGGTCTGGCTCCATCAGGGCAAAGCCGTGTGGTCTCTCGGCCAGCTCCTCCAGCTCCTCAAACGCTGCCAGCTTGTCTTGTCCGTGATTAATCATCTCTCAAACTAACTTCCCCCAACAACTGGGGAAGATAGCTTCTCATCTTCACGAGGGAAATATCGCGAGATTTCCCAGGAGTCTCAAGTGAAAGCCATGCCCACATAGAGGCCTCATTGGCTACTCAACGGCTATCTCCAGATTAACAGGCTAGACTCCACCCCTACATTTCAATCACAAAATAACATAAGCACATGACTGCCACACTGAACCAAACAGGTATAAGACATGTTCACGTCTGCTGGCTAACTTATGTGTCCATATATAGCACCTGTGATCCTGAACATGGCCTTGCAACGGGGACACATCTAAGAACCAAGCCAGTCTGCTAGGAGAACAGAAGCAAAAAGACGTAATATGAGCTGCTGAATGATCCCATCTGCTTATATATCCTGTGAGATAAATGGCCTTGCATTGTAAGTGGTTATTTTCAGTGAAAACACCCTAAGGCCTCCACGAAGAATGTCAGAATTGACAGAGATGCAGCCAATGGAGAAAGCAGACTAGGGGAAGAGGGAAGAGAGGTAGAGAGTCCCAGTAAAAGAGGGAAACTGAGGAGTCCTGCTTCAATCAACCCCATAAGCCTCAGGCTACAGTAAGCAGAGAACGCAGGCTCTTTTGCAGGCTTCATTCCATCTGAACAGAGATTGAAAGCAGCAAGGAAATCAGACTTCAGTAGCAAGAGGAAGAAAATTATGGCACCTTATTAACCAAAGGAAAATTTGTATTTCTTTTTTGCTATTATTGTTTCTTTAAAATCATGCTCACTGCTTACACACCTCTCAGACGGATGACACTTACGAAATGAAGATGAACATCTTGGCAGGTGGTAGGAAATGAACAAGCATGGGCAACCAGCACCAACAGAAATGAGAAAACCTCAGGCTTCATTACTGCTGCAATTACCCACAACCCAGGAGGAGATGATGGTTCACAACAAAGTCCAAATAAGGGGCCAAGTGGAACCATTGACAACCAGCCCAGTCTTGTTTTCTGCCTTTCAAGTTAAATTGAACGTGGGCATCTGTATTTGAGCAGAAATATCTGTGGTGCGAATTTGTTGGAGGCTATTGGAATGGGAGGTCAAGACAGCATCAGCTGCCTGACAGGCTTAAAAATTAAAGTCGGGACTGAGGATACATAATGAACTCTTCATAATTATGACGTTACCCAGAGCCTGAAGAGCAAGATGGCACAAATTACTTTCATGTGGCTGAAACTAGAGCTGGGTCAAGATAGCCACGCCTCGCTTGCCATCTTTTAACCACTAGAAAGCAAATTAGCTGCATACACGCGAAGCACTTGGATTGCGGATTCAGCCAGGCGTGAGTAATAGCAACACCACAGGCATGGATTTAATCAGACCCCCCGAAATATATGTGAACTGGACTGGGCCACAATTCTCATCAGGAGTTAGGCAATGTAATATGGCAGTTATGTAATGATGTGATTATCTTTCACGATTGTACTTTATAGGATCAGCCAATCAGGGTTAAGAGGCTTTAAGTGGGGGTGAAGCACCCTTACTCAGGTCACAATTTTCGCTGATGTAAGGAGAGCTTCTTGGGAGTGGGGCCTTGTTGCTTACATCCACTTGGCCATCAAGTTGATGTCTACTCATAAATCCACCATGCACAAAGTAGAACTTCCCCATAGTTCTCTTGATTGCAGTGGAAGCTGATTGGCAGGTCTTTCTTGCATGGATTCGAACCACCAAATGTCTTGTTAGCAGATGAGCCCTGTTTTAGGGCACAAAGAGACCACAAATCTGAGATATAATTTAAGGAGAACATTTATCATGTCTGAGCCAGGACAAAGAAAGAGACAAAGATAAAAACACCTCGCCTGAATAAGCAAGAGTATTAGCATGAATTTCTTATGGCATCTAAGAACTTATAAAAACTTGAATCTTTAAGTGGGGTATGGTAAGGCAAAGGAAGTTGCCACAGAACTCTAACTGGCAGCAGAGAATAATATATGACAGTTTCATGCAAGACTAAGAAGCAGGAAAAGAACCAAGACTGAACGCTTACATTACGCTGGCAAAAGAGGTTACAAAATAGATTCAGGGCCCAAATAATAAGGCAGTCAGAGTGTGGCTCATGACCATACAACCCCTGCACCCTAATTTCTGTTAATAACACACATAGGCAAAGTCCCTAAAGACTAGGCCAAGTTTCCCTAGACTGAATGGGGGAGGATACTAATACACTCTCTAATGCACTGCACCTTGGGGTGATTCCATTCACACTGCCAGTGAAATGGTCAGAAGGAATTCAGTGGATGCTGAATGTACATGAAGATTCATAAAAGGCTTTAGGACTTCCACTGTGAACTGTAGTTCCTTCAAAAGCTGTTCTTGTTGTTGTTTGGAGTTAACCAGCCCTTTCCAACGTGTCACGACCCTGTGCATAGCAGAACTCCGTGTTTTATGGTCCTGTGTCATCCTCACAATTGTTCCTCTGCTTGAGTTCATTGTTACAACCATGTCGACCCATCTCGTCAAGGGTCTTCCTCTCTTTCACTGCTCCTTCCCTTTGCCAAACATGATTTCCTTCTCCAGAGACTGGACATTGTGGAAAATATGTCCAAACTATGTAAGACACAGTCTCACCATCCTTGCTTCTAAGGGGCACTTGGACTGTACTTCTTCCAAAACAGATCTGTCTGTTCTGTTTGTAGCCCGTGGGATTTTCCCACTTTTTTCTCCAGAACCACAATTTAAATACATCAATTCTTCTTTGGCCTTAGGGAATAGAAAATACAGTGGCTTGGATCCGGAGCATCTTAGTCCTCAAAGTAACATTCTTGCTTCTCATTTCTCTAAAGAAGTCTTATGCAGCAGATTTACCTAATGCAGCTGTTCTGAACCTGTGGGTTACAACCCAATTGGGAGTTGAACAACCCTTCACTGGAGTCACCTAAGACCATCAGAAAACACATATTTCCAATGGTCTTAGGAACAGAGACACCGCTCCTCTGTCTCCAGTGGGCCTGCCCACATGCAGATACACCCACATATGAGTACCCAGCATGAAGACTGTTAGCTGTACTACACAATACTTCAAGACAAAGTTTCATTTATTTGTCATTAAAAATGAATATTTCAATATATAAAATTACATATTGTTTTATGATGAACTGCTATGTTTTAATTGTGTTCAATTTGTGACAATAAAAATACACCCTGCATATCAGATAGTTACATGGCAATTCATAAGAGCAGCAACATTACATTTATGAGTAGCCACAAAAATAATGTTATGGTTGGAGATCACCACAACATGAGGAACTGCGGCATGAGGAAGGTTGAGAACCACTGCCTGAATGCATCATGTATTTTTAAAAAATATATTGAGGGCTCTTATGGTTCTTCTAATAATCCATACATTGTTTGTTGTATCAAGCACATTTGTACATATGTCACCATTATTATTTCCTAGACATTTACTTTCTATTGAGCCTTGGTGTCAGCTCCTCTCCCCGCCTCCTCATGGCACCTGGACAAGTTATTATTATTTTCATATTTAATAAAGACTACTGTTTCCCTTCCCTCACATTTTCTGTTGTGTATCCCCCTGGGGTGGGGGGAATGTGGTTATGTGTTGATCATTGCAATCAGTTCCCCCTTTCTCCCTTCCTCTCCTGGCCTCCCCCCTGCCCTGCTAGTATTGATACTCTCATTCCTGTTCCTGGATTCTGTGTGTCATGAACTCATGTATTATACCTACCTGTATGCTTTGGTTTTGTCTGCAGTGAAAGGCAGTCCTAGGAGCACGATAGTGGGGGGTAAGGAAGCCTTAAGGAATCAGAGGAATATTGTGTTTCATTGCTTTACTGCACTGATTGACTCATTCCTGCTCCATAACCCCTCTGTGAGGGGATGTTCCATTATCTATAGATGGGTTTTGATTCTCTGCTCTTATCCACCTCATTCTCAACAATATGGCTTGTTTGTTTACTTGTTTGTTTGCTTGTTTGTTTGGGACCTTCTGATGCCTGTTACTAGGTCCCAGAAACATCCCATGATTGCAAAGGCTGATGTGCTTTCTCCATGTGGGCTTATTGCTGCTGTGCTAGATGATCACTTGTTTAACTTCAAGTCTTTGAGATCCCTGATACTATATTTTTTGACACCCGGGCCCCTTCTGCTTTTTGCACCACATGTATCTATGCACCCATTTTGTCTTCTGTGATTGTGTCTTGAGGTTGAGCATCACAGAATACCAGGTTGTTAGTACAAAGTGCTCTTGCATCGAGGGAGGATAGCATCATGGCTTTTAATTTCTTGACTGCTGAGTCTGTGAGTGTGGATTATAAATCCAAGCAAGATGGAATCTTTGTCTCCGATTGGTGGTAACAGTTGTGAGAATGTGGATCTTCTTGAAAGTAGGTTGTACCCTGGTTCCATGTTGGGTTGCTAACTGCAAGGTCACAGGTTCACAAACAACCAAGTCCACTCCTTAGGAGAAAGATGAAGCTTTCTGTTTCTGTGAAGAGCTACAGTCTCAGAAACCCACAGAGGCAACTCTACCCTTTCCTGTAGGGTTGTTATAAAGTCACAATTGATTCAATGGCTGTGAGGTTATTTTCAAATGCAAAGCAAGTGCATAGCCATTTAATAAAAAGAAAGCAGCTATATTTTAGTAGCAGAAAAACAAGATTTCTAGGATCATGCTGAAATGTAGAGACTGACTCAGTGCCTCTAAGATGGGTAGAAATGCAAATCTTCAACCAGGATTCAGATTAGAGTGGAATATTTTTTAAGTCTTGCTTGAGGGTTGATTTTTAGAACAGAACCACCTCCAGGTATCCTTCATGGTTCCCTTCAAGATGTGATGGAAGAAGTTCACCCTACATGTTGTCACCCTTCCAAGGTCTCTCTTCACACCCAACCCCAAAGGACTTGTAATGTTCCAAAATGAATTTTCTCTTCATGATTAGAATGATTATAGCTAAAGCAGAAGGTTCTTGTTGCAGATTGTCAAAGGCAAGTCATTGGTTTCTTTGTGAATGGGTTCTTGGGTGCATCACAGGGGAAGTTGGGGTTAAATGGGAAGCTAACAATAATGAATACAAGAAAGAAGAAAATGTTCTGAAATTAGTTGTGATGATTGTAAACTTCTTAATATGATTGTATTATTGACTTGTATGACACGTGTATCATATGCCAATATAACTGTTTTTATAAAAATGATTCAAGATGAAATGTGAGGGTTTCGAATTGCTGTGGTCAGTCCTCTTGCTCAAGACAACCAGAGTATAAGGAAGGGAATAGGAAGAATAAGAAACCTGCCACAGTCTAATAAGGGTTCATGCCCTGGAGCAGCTGAGCCAATTAACTAACTCCAAGTTGAGAGAAAAAGAGAAGCTCATTAAAAGATGGTAGCATTAGGGAGACTGACAGCAATAAATCCTATCTTGATGGAGTCCTGTTCATGCACAGAATACATAGAAATTTTATATTTTTACACTGAAGTGCACATTTTGATCAGGTCGGTACTTTTCCAAGTGCACTCCATCACTTGTCACAAGATCATCACAAGATGTAAATGTTCACTATAATAATCAGATAAAAGCAGACGAGTAACATTCATAGCACATAATCAATTTCTAGTGTACAAATGACTCTCCAGGCAGAGTTGTCCCGAAGGCACTGCAGGGCAAATCATCTAGACACCATGTATCTGCCTTTGTGCAATCCAGAAAGTTATAAAAATTCCACGGAGGCTAGAGTGAGATACAAAGCGAAGATGCCACGAGATTGGATACCTACAAACAGGGAGTCAATCTAGGTTACAGACTAATGCCAGGCAGCCGTTCTCCAGGGAAATCTGCCTCCATATATTTGTTGAACATCTTATGCTTGACTTTCTGGATGCAACGCACTCAGTCCAAAGAGTCAGAAGCATGACATACATGTAAGACACAGTCCTTCTCTTCCCCACAACACGATCAACTTTCTAAACTCACTTGACAATAAGATTCCTTTTAGTTTTCTGATTTTTGTTGTTATTGTTGTTGTTTTACAGATAGCATTATTAGCAATTGAGGAAGCTTTCAGGGCTAGCTTATCTAATCGAATAATAGCTCTAAGAGAGAGAGTATTTACCAGATACAAACCATCATGCTAAGTAAGCACTTGGCATGCCTTGTCTCATTTCATTCTCACAGGAGCCCTGGAAATGAAGCATTGTGATTCCTGTTTTACAGATGAATAAACAGTCTCAGAAAGACAAGTCACTTGCTTTAGATTGGTACTGCTCATCGTTTTGCTGCAAGAACTCTTTGCAATTAGTTAACAAAGAAACAAAACCTGCAAAAGACTACATCACTGCATCTTTCACTGAGAAAAATCTTGCTTTGGAAAAAATGTTAACAGATTTATTAGTGTGTTTAGTGATGGTAAAATGGATTAGACATTGGGTCTCTAACCACAAGGTCAGCAGTTCAAACTCAGGAGGAGCTCCAAAGGAAAAAGATGAGGCTCTCTGCTCCCTTAAGATCTACATCCTTAAAAAAAAAAATTACATTCTTGGGGACACGCTAGGCCAGTTCTACTCTGTTCTCTGGGGCCTCTGTGACTAAGAATTGGCTTGATAGAGCTCATTTGCATTCTCACACAACTCTTATCTCCTGGTTCACTGGTAACAGTTTGTAGAGGGGCAACACTCTGTGAATTAGTCACAGAGAAATGCTGCCCAAGTTAGAGATAGGAATGAAGACAGGAACTGAGATTCCACTGCACGCATGTTTGGTTTCTAAACTCTTCAACCTTTAGGATAGATGTTTTCCAGGAATCCCCTCTTACTGCCACGAACCACTCCCCAGTTTCTAGGTTTTAATAGATGAGTTTTCCAGACTATAGGGTAAACTTACCCTGAAAAGGTTTACATTCCCTTTCAAAAGCGAACAAGCATGCCAATCCAATCAGAACCTGGAGAGTCTTTAAGACAAACGCAGCGTGACATGACCACAAACCCAGCAACTGAGCTGATGCAGCTGAAAAGGCGGCAGCTGCCTTCCAGACCCACTGCCCAACCAACCAAGGACTTCCCTTTGAGTCCTTTTCTACGCTGGATTCACTGTAGCTTGTAATTAGGCATTGTCGTTTGGATGACTGAATAAATTAATGAGGATCACAATGGAGCTCTGTGAAGACTGAGATAGTCCGGCTCTACAAAAATAAGCAGAAAGAATGATCTAACAGTAAGCTGGCCTATTGGGAAGCCCGTGTCAGGAATTCCATATGGCGTGCTGTGATGGTTAAACAACAGAGGGCTGGAGCGTCTGTTTTTCTCTCCAGTTCAGTCCAGAATCTCTTCTGTATTTGCATTTCCCTTTGAAGTAGGTACTTTCTCTTCTCTCATTCTTACAAGTACAACCAGTCGTGTCTAAGAGAGAACCATAGCTCGTGTTAGCTCAGTTCATTCATTCCTTTATGAGGAATAAGCATCCATTGAGTCATCTTGTGACAGGAGTCCCTGGATGATGCAAAAGGTTAAGTGCTCATGCACTAACCAAAAGGTTGGTGGTCTGTGTCTACTTCGAAAGATCGAAGTCAAGAGCTTGTTGTTGGTAGGTCTTTGCAGTCAGTTCTGACTTCCAGCAACCCCATGTACAGCAGAAGGCATCACTGCGTGGTCTGGAGTCATCCTCACAATCTTTCCAAAGTTTGAGCCTCTTGTTATAGACTTTGTGTATCTCTTACTGAGAGTCTTCCTCTTTTCCCTGAACTTTACCCTACCAAGTATGATGTCCTTCTCCAGGGATGATTGCTCTGATCATATGCCCAAAACATGTGAGACAAATTCTCACCATCTTCACTTCTATAGAGGATTTTTCCAAGATACATGTGTTTCTTCTTTTTTAAGCTATTTGTACAGTCAACATTCTTTACCCATGCTATAATTAACATGCATAAATTCATTTCCAGTCTTCCTTCCTCACTGTCCAGCTTTCATGTATATAAAAGGGGAAAAATGCCACAGACACCCAAAGTCCATCTGTGAGTAATGGACTTCTCCTTACAGAGGGGTCACAGGGATGAGACAAGCTAGTTAAGGTGCAGTGTAGCAATGATGAAACATACAACTTTCCTCTAGTTCTTCAATGCTTCCTCCCCACCACTATCATGATCCCAATTCTACCTTACAAATCCAGGTAGACCAGAGGATAGCCACTGGCACAGATAGGAGCCAGAAACGTAGGTAACCCAGGACAGATGATCCTTTCAGGACCAGTGATGAGAGTGGTGATACTGGGAGAGTGGAGGGAAGGTAGGGCAGAAAGGGAGAACTTATTATAAGGATCTACATATAACCTCCTTCCTGGGGTAGAGACAACTGGGACATGGATGAAGGGAGACATCAGAAAGTGTAGGATATGACAAAGTAATAATAATTTATAAATTATCAGGGGTTTATGGAGAGGGGAGCAGGGAGGGAGGGAAAAATGAGGAACTGTTGCCAAGAGTTTAGATAGAAAGTAAATGTTATGAGAATGATGAGGGCAGCTGATGTCATATGTGCTTGACATACATGGACATATGTATGGATTATGATAAGAGTTGTATGAGCCCCCAATAAAAGGATTTAAACAAAATTAAAAATAAAATGCTTTGAAAATGACAATGGAAATATATGTATAAATGTTTTTGACACAAAGGATGGATTATGAATCATGATAAGAACTATAAGAACCTTAAATAAAAGTATTTAATTAGAAGGGAAGGAAGAAAGAAAGATAGAGACAGAGAGAAAGAAAGAAAGAATGAATGAATAAAAGAAAGGAAGGAAGGAAGGAAGGAAGGAAGGAAGGAAGGAAGGAAGGAAGGATGCCACATACTTGATCAGGCTTACATCAGTCAGGCTTCACAATGACAGCTTTTCTGTTTAATACTTTAAAGTGGTCTTTTGAAGGAGATTTACTCAATATAAGACATCATTTGATTTCCTGACTGCCGTTTTCATGAGTATTGATTGTGGGTCAAAGCAAGTGAAATCCTTAAAAACATTCATCTTTTCTCTGTTTATCATGATGCTATTGGTCCAGTTATGAGGATTTTTGTTTTTTTACATTATGAGTTAATCCATACTGAAGGCTATCAAGTCTTTGATCTTAATCAGTAAGCCCAGTCATCTTTGCTTTCAGCAAGTAAGATAGGGTCCTCATCATATCCCAGGTTACTAATGAGCCTTTCGCCAATCCCAGCTCTGTGTTTGACCTAAAGCTCAGTTTCTTGGATTATGTTCTCAGCATACAGATTGAGTAAGTTTGATAACTGGTGTCAACCCTGATGCCTATTAGCCTATTTCCTTTTAGTCTGTTTTGGAGGAGCCCAATAAGGTGTCCTGGGGTTCCTATTTTTTGCAATGTCATTGCCTTGCTTGTCTTGATCCATACAGTTGAATGCCTATGCATAGTCAATAAAACCCAGGTAAATGTCTCTCTAGTATTCTTGGAGTTCAATCAGACACATTTGACTTTGGCAATGATAGCCCTCAATCTGCGTCCTCTTCTGAATTCAACTTGAATTTCTGGAAGCTCCCTATGGTTGTATTTCTGCAATTACTTTCTCATTATCCTCAGCAAAATTTTACTTGCATGTCACATTACTATTCTTTGGTAACATTTTGGTAATATCTTATTAGGGTCTCCTTTCTTTGGAGAGTCACAAATATGTATCTCTTCCAGCCAATTGACCAGAGGACTGTTTTCTAGATTTCTTCAGATAGACAAGTGAGTGCTTTCAGGACTGCATAAGTGTTTTGGAATATTCCAGTTTCTATGCTCTCAATTCCTAGAGGGATTTTGGCTCTCACTGACTTGTTTTCATTTTCTTCAGCCTCAACTCAACCTACATATGAATAACTGATGGCTGGTTCCACAGTTGGTCACTGGCCTGCTTTTGGCTCATGATGTTCTCTGTCACCTCTTTCTACATATGTAACTGGTTTGACTCCCGTGTGTTCTGTGTCCACCTGTATAGTCACCATATATGTTCTTGATAAAGGTATTTATAATGAAACATCATCGATCACAATATTATAGAACTCTACAAGGGAAATAATAACACTTGGGAGAAACATGCCTCTTAAAACGATCACATATATGGGACTAAATGTGAAAGTCTGAGAAGGCAAAGGGGTATGAAAATGGACCTGAGGGTGAAAAGGGCTGAGTGTGGACATGGTGCAGAGATTGCAACAAGTGCCACAGAACTATTTACATATAGATTGCTGAATGGGAAACTAGGTGTACTCTGTACACTTTCATCTACGAGACAAACTCACTGTCCGTGAGCCACGCTGATGAATAGCAAGTCTATAAGACAGAGTAGAACTGTCTCTGCATTTCCAAGGCAATGTACATTTTTGTAGGAGGAGAAAGTCTTATCCTTTCCTCTTGGAACACTTGGTGGACCTCATAGCTAGCAGCCTAGGCATAACCCACTATATCACGATTGCTAATGCACAATAAAATGCTTTTACAAAAGGAAGGATCCATTGGAAACACAATGAAGCACATAAAGGGTCACTATGAATCAGAATCAACCAGTTTGATAGGTTTCCCTTATCAAGCATTATACTAAACACTGGAAATAAAAAGCAGAAGAAATACACACATACACACATCCCAGAAGCATTACAGAATTTCAGATAAAGCAAATGAAGGGAATTAAACTGAGGGAGATATTATGCTGACCCTAAATTGTAACAGAGAGTTGATCTATCAGACAGGCTTAAACACATCCTTAGAACTGGAAACAGAAAATCCGGGACAGATGAACCCTTCAGGGCCAGTGGTGAGAGTAGCAATACTGGGAGGGTGGAGGAAAGGTGGGGTATAAAGGGGGAACTGATTACAATGATCTACATACATATAACCCCCTCCTGGAGGAAAGACAGCAGAAAAGTGGGTGAAGGGAGACATTATAGACAGTGTAAGATATGACAAAACAATAATTTATAAATTATCAAGGGTTCATGATTGGGGTGGGAGGACAGGGAGGGAAGGGAAAAATGAGGAGCTGATACCAAGGGTTCAAGTAGAAAGCAAATGTTTTGTGAATGATGAGGGTAATCAATATACAAATGTGCTTGACCCAAATGATGTATGTCTGGATTGTGATAAGAGTTGTAAGACCACCCAATAAAATTATTTTTTTAAAAAAATCCTCAGAATAATTGCAAATAATCTATCAAAATTAGCCTTCTCTTAAATTCAGGTCATGTATCTTTCTAGACTGAGGTTGAGGACACATAGAGACCAACCCATATTCAGGAGGCCTGGCACTTGCATTATGTCCAGGCTGATAGGATATAAAAAACAGTTTACAGACAAGATGACCTCTTCATCACAGTGACAGATCCTGCTGCCATATCAAAGTGATTGGTTCACACCATTTTCAAAGAGACTGGAAAGCAATCTCATGTACTGTTTCTCACACTGGGATACACCTGGAGAGTTCATAAAGCCCACGTTGGAGATTCCGATTGAGTTGATGTGAGCCCCTGCACAGCCATCCATCGGATCCTGAGGTGAATTTGTAGTGGATCGGATTTCAGGAAATCAGAGTGGATTGAAGCTAGGTATTCTAAAGTCTGGAGAACTTAGATTCTTCCCTGCCTTCTTTTAACAGGTATTTTTTAAGTTTCTTATATGGTGCAGATCTTGTTGTTGGCAGCTGGGGTTTGCTGATGAACTGAAGAGACACGCCGTATAGATCCTAGTGAGTCACGTGTATAATTCAATGAGCAGTTCCTTTGAAATCAGTAGCCCTGGTGGCACAAATGATTATAATGTTGGCTGCTAGTGGAAAAGTTGGTAGTTTGAAATCACTGGATGTTCTGCAGGAATAAAAGGTAGGGCATTCTGCTTCTGTGAAGATTGCTGCTTTAAAAGCCCTGTGGGCCAGTTCTCTTCTGCCCTAAAGGATTGCTCTGAGTCAAAATCAACTCAATGGTGAGGAGGTTTAGTTTGGGGATCTTAGTGGGAAAGTCTAGATGAATGGATTCCATACATGTATATGTAAACATACGTGCGTGTTTAGATGCGTATAGATGCATATACAATAACCAAAAAAGAAAAGTATGTTGTGCCTGCAAACAGCAAATCTCCCTCTATTTGAAACCCCGTTCTTGAACACTTTTGCCCATAGCCTGTCGCTCATAAGAGCAGGTAAGAACATGCTGTTATTCTCCACATGAGCTCCTGGACACCTGCTCACTGCTTGGCAAATGATTAACAAGTCATCTAATGAATACGCAACATGATTCCAGATTAATAAGGCTCCACAGCCTTATTGTGGTTTTCCAGCCACAAATGGGCCAGGTTAGTCCTGAGACACAAAATGAAGACAGTTATGGGTAAGCCTAGCCAATCAGACTTCCCAACTGAAATTACCATCTTTCTCCTTGTAATTTGCCTCCTGGTGCATCCAGTCTCTACTTTTTGACACAGATGCATGCATGCATGCATGCACACATATGCCCATATTGTTTTCCTAGCAAGTCAGCAGTAGGGGATGCTTGCCTGGGGCAGACACGATAGAAGAAGATAGACTTCTAAGCAAGGGAGTTAAAAACCTGGTTTCCCTACTTACTAAATCTGCAATCATGCCACTATGGAAATAACCCATTCAACTTCTGTTCCATTATTGGCAAAACCCATAAAACTCACTTTTCAGTGTTGCACTAAGCATTAGAGACACTCTATGTTAATTATTCATTGTATAGTTACATAATAACAAATTGTTAATACATCAGGTGAATATCATCACCATCACTATCACCAATACCACCATTCAAACAAGCAGAGGGCAAAGTTTCTCTCTCAGGGCTACAGGACTTTGGGTGTCTTTTATGCTCAGCTCATTGCATTGAGTTGATGCTCAATCATAGTGACCTCTGGTGTGTCAGGGTGGAACTGTGCTATCTAGCTTTCAACGGCTGATTGTTTGAAAGTAGATTGCTAAGATCTTCTTCTGAGGTAGCACTGGGTGGACTTAAATCACTAACCTTCCAGTTAGTGGAGAATGAGTTAGCTATTTGCTGCCCTCAGGGATTCCTTTTATATCATAGCCCCCACTCTGATTTTCTCCTGTTCTCCAAGGCAAAGGATGAGGATGGAACTGACCATACTGGAAGCTCCATCAAGAGGCACATAATATTATCCCAATCCCTTAATGGCAATCACTAGTTCTTGGATAAACCTATGCCTATTCAAGATTAATTGGAATAGTAAGAAAATATTTTTTTTCTTTTTCTTCTGGATTGGATTAAATTTGAGAAGATAAAAGTCTGGAACTTCGAAGAGCACAAGGAATGAATCAAGCAAAGCTGAGAAACAGCAGCTCAATGGCATGAACGAGGTTCCTGGATGCAGCTAAACCTGAAACCCTGGAAATTGGAGCTTCACCAGGCAGCAATCCTCACCCATACACATTTGTGGTGTGAAAGCAGCCTAAGTGTAGGAGAGATTGCTTACTTCTAGATGAAAGAATCCTGACTTTGCATTTTACTTTATGTAAATGTTTGGGCTTTTTTTTTTCTGTTTTCTTAAGTCGGTGGTTCCCTCCCTAAAGCTCAAGATATTTTCCCAAGAACAATTTTTATTTCCATTTCTACAGCAATGCTCTGATCTAACTCATTTTAGGCCCAGTAATATGGAGCAAGTGCTAAAAGCAGCAGGTTCACACCACCTCCTACACAGTATCTGTGCTTTGACACAGTCTTGCATATTCAATAGAGATGCTAATAGATGCATTGCACTCTAACAAAGCTAGGTGGGTTTGTGTTTTTTTTCTTTATGTCTAAGAGACACAGATTACACTTACCAGAGTGTGCACCGATGTTTGGTTTCAGTTTTGAAGATTGTTATCTAACAGAGCTCTTCTAGGAAACATTAGGTCTTGTTTACATGCAAGCTCCACTTTAGTTCTGAAAATCAGAGTTCTATGATACTCTTTGAGAGGAAGGCATGCTGCCTCAGACACTAACCAGTCACCCTCTTCCCTTAAAGCTCTGTGGCATATGGCCACATTTGCTTCATCATTATTTTTCAGCAAAGTGCTCTTTGTGCTTTGCTTTTCTCATCAATAACTTGTTTCATCATAGCTCATCCAAGACCGGACAAAGCCTATGTGAGTATTGAGGGAACAGGACATCGACTCACCCAAGGGGAGTGTATTGCTTATATCTCGACTGGGAAAGAGGGACCAGACTTCAACCCGGAGCTCCCAGACATGAATGCAACATACCAACATGAAGCAAGGAAGTAAGAGCGACATCTGAGGGCGT
This sequence comes from Nesogale talazaci, assembly GCA_004026705.1. NCBI lineage: Eukaryota > Metazoa > Chordata > Mammalia > Afrosoricida > Tenrecidae > Nesogale > Nesogale talazaci. The sequence continues at coordinate 96,087 of PVJH01000167.1, read as the reverse complement.
GGCCACAATCCCAACTACTTGGACAGACTCCTTCCCCCTCAGAAGAATTTACTTCAGAGGACAGCACTGAAGCTACAGCTCAGGGAGAGGGGCCATGTCTGATCAGAGCACACAGGCTCAAATGATGGGGAAGAAAGGGACATGGAGCACATTGTGCCCCACCAAGCCTTGAGGATGCTATCCCTGCTCAGAGTAGCCAATGCACAGAGAGGACCATAGACCCACCCTCACTATAAGACACGAAGTCCCTCACTGACCCACTGCACTACGAGGGGACAACACTGGAGACACAGTGAAGGAATTGCACCTGATCTGATCCCACGACACTGAGGTGAAACACTAAGGACATGCACAGAACAACAGAAGCAGAGCAACGAAGTCCCGAGGGAATACCAAAAATAGACTTTGGAGTCAGGGCATGGCACCCCATCAGACTCAACCAGAGAACACTCCAAAAGGTCCACAAACAGAACTTGAACAATTTATAGACTTTTCTTTGTTGTTTTTTTGTCATTGGTTTTTGTTGTTGTGTTTTCTTGCTTTATTTTGCACTGTCTTGTTTATGTGCATATTATTATCTCTACATGTCAATCTAGACAGGATAGGCAGGATAAACAATCAGGAGGTAAAAAATGGAACCACAGTTCTGGAAGAACATGGGAGAGGGGGAAACGGAGGGAAAAAAGTGGGTGTTAACAAACCCAGGGGCAAGGGAACAACAAGTGATCCAAAATAAATGGCAAGAAGGGGGTATAAAGCCTGAATGGGCTTGTTCAAAGGGAATGAAACTGAGAGAAATTGCTGAAATCCAAATGAAGGCTGAATATGATAGTGGGATAAGAGGAAAGTAAAATGAAATAGAGGAAATAACTAGGAGGCAAAGGGCATTTATAGAGGTCTAAATACAAGCATGTACATATGCAAATATATTTATATATGGTGATAGGGAAATAGGTTTATGTACATATATTTATAGGTTTAGTACTAAGGTAGCAGATGGACATTGGGCCTCCACTCAAGTACTCCCTCAATTCAAGAACACATTGTTCTATTTACCTGGCATTCCATAATGCTCATCTTCCCAACATGATTGCTGAAAACAAATGAGTGTATAAGCAAATGTGGTGAAGAAAGCTGATGGTGCTCAGCTATCAAAAGATATAGCATCTGGGTCTTGAAGGCTTGATGGTAAACAAGCGGTCATCTAGCTGAGAAGAAACAAAGTCCACATGAAAGAAGCACATCAGTCTGTGTGAACATGAGGTGTCGATAGCATCAGGTATCAGGCATCAAAGAAAAAAAATAATGTCATTGTGAATGAGGACAGAATGGAGACCCAAAGCTCATCTGTAGGCAATTGGACATCTGCTTACAGAAGTGTCACAGGAAGGAGAGTAGGCAGTCAGGGTGCAGTATAGCACCAATGAAGCATACAGCTTTCCTTTAGTTGTGTAATTTTCTCCCTCTCCCCCCAGTATTATGATCCCAATTCTACCCTACAAATCTGGCTAGACCAGAGGATTTGAAATAAGAGCTGGAAACACAGGGAATCCAGGACAAATAAAACCACTCAGGACCAGTAATGAGAATAGCAATATCAGGAGGGTAAGAGAAAGGTAGGGGGAGGTAGGGGGAACCAATCACAATGATTTACATATAACTTCTCCCTGGGGGACAGACAACACAAAAGTGGTGAAGGGAGACATTGATCGGTGTAAGACATGAGAAAAATGAATAATTTATAAATTATCAAGGGTTTATAAGGGAGCGAGTGTGAGTGAGAAAGAAGGAAAAATGAGGACCTGATACCCAGGGCTCAAGTAGAAAGAAAAATTTTTTAAAATGATGATGGCAACAAATACACACCTGTGCTTAACACAATGGATGGATGGATGCATAGAGTGTGATAAGAGTTGTATGAGCTCCCAATAAAATGATCGGGGGGAGGGGGGGAAAGAGTGTGTCGTACCAGCACTCTCTAGGTGCCTGAGATGTTTTGGGAACATGTGCACAGAGAAGAGCCAGAATAGTGACTGTGTGTGGGGAGCCTCTCCCTACTTTGACAGTCGTGTTTCAGATCAAGGTAACAACTTGGAAGTATTCCCTATCCATAGCTATAAATGTAGATCTATCTCCTGATTGGTTTAGATTCTGAGGACAACAAACATAATTCCTGAGCAAACCCATTGCCACCGAGTTGACTCTGATTCAGAGTGATCTTAAATGAAAGAATAGAAGTGTGCATTTTGTATTTTCTGCAGAAAGAGAACGCCTTATCTTTCTCTCTAGGAGACACTGGTGGGTATGAACCTCTGTTCTTGCAGTGTGTAGCTGAACGTGTAGCCCATTGCTTCATCAGAGCTTCTTATAATTCATGACACTTTGTAACTATTCAACATTATTTTTAGTTATTGAGAAGGCCTTTCTGGCTCTTGGCAACTCCATGTGGCAAAGAGAAAGGCTCTTCTATAGGGTTTTCTTGGCTTACATACATAGAAGCAAATTGGCAAGCTTTTTCTTCTGCAGTAGCCCTGAAGGGGTTCAAACCACTAACATTGCTGTTGCTGTTGCTGTTCAGTGTTATTGAGTCGGTTATATACAGCCTATATACGAAATGAAACTCCACCCAGACCTGGGCCGTCCTCATGATTCTTATGTTTGAGCCCATTGTTGCAGCCACCCTATCAGTCAAGCATAGTGAGAGTCTTCCTCTTTTCCTCTGCCACTCCACTTTACCAAGCATGGTGCCCACCTCCAGAGACTGGTCACTTCTGATAAGATATCCAAAGCATGTGAGATGAAGTCCTATCATGCCTCTGGGAAGCATGCTGTCTGTATGTCTTCCAAGACAAATCTGTATGTTCTTTTAGTGGTCTATGGCACTTTCAATATTCTTGGTCAGCATCTTAGTTCAAGTGCATTGATTTTTCATTGGTCATCCTTTGGTGTCCAACTTTCACATGCATACCAGGGAGTTGAAAACAACATGCCTTGAGCCAGGTAAGTCTTAGCTCTCAAAGTAACATCCTTGTTCTTCAATCCATTAAAAAGATCTTCAGCCGAAGATTTACTCAGAACAATGTGCCCCTTGCTCTCCTGACTGCTGTATCCATGAGTATTGATTGTGAATCCAAGCAAGGTGAAAACTTCAATTTTTCTTCTCTTGATCATGATGCTACCTACTGATCCAACTGTGAGGATTTTGGATTCCTGTCCGTTGAGTTGTCATCCATACTAAAGACTGTATTCTTTGATCTTCATCAGCAAGTGCTTTAAGGCCTCCTCATTTTCAGCAAGCAAGGTTTTGTCATCTGCATACTGACATTGTTAATACACCTTCCTCCAATCCTGATGCTACATTCTTCTTCATAAAAGCCAGCCTCTCTGATGATTTTCCCAATATACAGATGGAATAGGTATCGTGAGAGGATGCAATCCTGAATCACTTTTCCTGATTTTAAACCATACAATTTTTCCTTGTTCTGTTCCTACACCTGCCTCTTGATCCATGTATGAATCCACAGGAGCACAATAAAGAGTTCTGTAATGCCCATTCTAATAAAAATTATCAATAGTTTGTTCTAATCTACAAAGTCAAATGCACAGTGAAACACAAGTAGACATCTTTCTGGTATTTATACATCTAACACCAGCAATGATATAAGTCCTCTTCTCATTTCAGCCTGAAGTGTCGATGTACTTCTGCAACCATTATTGTATCATCTTCAGCAAAATTCTACTTGCATGCAATATGAATATTGTTCTATAGTTTGAGCATTCTATTCAGCCATCTTTCTTTGAAATGGGTAGAAATATGCATCTCTTCCAGTCAGGTGACCAAGAAGCTGTCTTCCAGATTTCCTGGCATAAATGAGTAATTTCTGCTAGGAGTTCCTCAACTTGCCGAAACATCTCACTTGGTGAACAATCAGTTCTGAGAGTCTTGTTTTTAGTTAATGTTTTTAAGTGCAGCTTGAACTTCTTTTAGCACCATTGGATCTTGCTTGTATGCTACCTCTCCTGAAATTGTATAATGTCAACCAGTTCTTCTTGGTACAGCATCTCTGTGTATTCTTTCCATTCTAATTTATTTGTGTTCTCAGATAGCATTGAACGAAATATTAAGATAAGCAGAAAATACTCATGTTTGAAAAAGTTGAAGATGGGAAAGCAAAGACCATACAATCCATGTGAAGAAGACAAAAAAATATTTGCCTCCAGAACTCAAATTCTCAACATGATAATTAAAGTAAATGTCAGATAACCACCTGAAGCTGCCTTCAGGTAACAAAGGTCAAATTCACGGGGTATTTTCATTGTGATCCTGCTACCAAATCCATTTTCTCCCTTACCTTGCCTGGACAAGGCATCTGCATCTGGCCCAGTTCTAGACCCCTGTTTTAATCCATGGGCTGCTTAGAATGCAGCTCTGTGATCTACCAGCCAAGGCTCAGAAGTAGATCTAGAACCCAGAGAATTCTGTCACTTTCTGGTTGGTGTGTCCTGTGTATTGTCCTTGGGACTTCCCTGAGTCCCCTCTGTATTTGTGGAATCCCTAGGTAAGGTCTTTGTTTACTTTCCAATATAAAGTAAGACTTCTACTATCTTCTGATGATGAAAATGTAAATCTTTTCAGAAATAGTAAATAAAAATATGAAGACAAAAAAGGGGAGCACTCAAAATCTCCTTGCCCACAAATAGTCCCCATGTAAGTACACACACACATACACACAGGCATGCACTCACAGATGCACTCTCCTTTCTGCTCCCTGCTACACATAAATTTTACTTTTCACATTCTTGTGAAATAGATCTGATTTGTTTTTCTTCATGCTTAAAAAGTATACTGTGGAACTACCTCCTCAGACAAAAATAGTATTTGGGTTTTGAATTGAAGAAATTGGAGAAAACTCTGGGATATGGATATATGATAATTTAGCTAATATAATCAGAATGCCTTTATTAAAGAAAACCCATAGAAAGAAATTACTTAGCCAAAGGGATGCATTTTCTAAGATTTTTCATGCATGTGTATCATCAAATTGCCCTACAGACATAAGGCCTATATTTTCCTCTACACCCATAACTATACATTTTTCTAAGACATTTTGTGAATTAAAATGAATAAGTCAACTGTCATTTATTAATAATATTTCCATATATTTTTAGCTTACTAATTCTTTCTTTCATGTATAAACAGTTTCTTCCAATTTATTACTAGGGATGTATATGAAATTTTTTGATAAATAGAAGAAACACCTACTGATGCCTTCCTAAGTCAAGTAGCCATTCAGATGTGTTTTTCTAGTTAGCCTGTGGTTATTATTATTATTTTTATAATTAACTTTAAATTGCTATGAATTTTCATTTTTTAATTAGTAGGTAAAATGGGAAGTGTGTGTGTGTGTGTGTGTGTGTGTGTGTGTGTCTGGGTATGCTTGACAAGGAAGTTACTTTAAATCACTGCTATGCAATGTCATATTTATCATGTACTAAATATGTATCTATCTTTAGATCTGTTTCTAGAATGTCCAATATATTTATTTAGTATGCCTACTGCCATGTGAACAATGTACTCTTTGATTTATTTGGACTTTTAGAATCTTATTTACTGTTTTATAGAAGAAGACACTTCTTTTCCCATTGTTTTCTTTTTTTCCTCCATAATGTACTTGGCCATGTCCACATATTTCTTTTAACAGATAAACTTGATTTTTAAAAAGGCTTACTTGGATATCGATATTAATTGAATTTGACTGTGAGATTTAGTGAAATAATAACCTTTATAATCTTGATTTCTTCCATTTAGTAACATGGGATTTTGTTCACTTCATTTTCGAAATATGTTCTTATGCCTTTTAGAAATGTTCTTTAAAAGTTTTCTTCAATAGATATAATGTCTATGTAAGTTTGACATATTTACTTCTAGATAGTTTGCATTTACAGTGACAATTGTGTAACTTGGCATTTTCTTATTGATGTTTATTAGCATACAGTAAAGTGATTTTTTTACTATATATATAAAATTTATGTGTTATAAATCATCAGCTTATTAAAGTGATATTAGTTTCTATTTTCATTTTCGGTTTTACTCTTTGGGGGGTTCTGTGAGAAGACTCTCACTATTTATAAAAAGAATAATTTTAAATCCCCCTATATTGCTTGCTGATTTTCAAATTGTCTTATCTCGTTGCATTAGCAGTTCTAGAATCATTGGTTTAAAAGACAAAAGGGAGAACCCATAGCCCATCCTTTGTTTCTTCTCATTGGGACATCTCTGTCATTGCAAGGTCAATGTGCTCTATGTTTTTACAGACATATTTTTGCCCTTGAAAAGGCAATATGAACTCATGTTACTAAACATGCTTAACAAAAAGTTCGCTAAACATGTCTGCTAAGACTCTCTCTGCCTGTTATAGACCAAGGAATGCCTACGGATTGTCGTCATGCTTTCTTTACTTTCAAAATGTGTCCCAGTTTGGGGAATGCCCCACAGAATGCCCACAGATTGCTTGCAAAGTGGTGGACAGTGACACAAAGAAAGAAATAACTGCCTGAAAGGAGAGAGTGCTTTGTCACCATAAAGCAGACGAGAATCCAGTGGGTTGTGTAGGTGGGAGTACATGCTAAGCTCTGTGCCAAGGCAAAGTCATGCTGTTTGTTCCCTTGTTCAGCACCCTTTTCTCGGACACAGCACATCTCTTGAGAAGCTGTGTAGCAGTATTCACATTTAGGAGGCAATGTTCCAGCACATCATGTTTGGTAATCAGGGGCCATCTCTCTTTGCTTAGGCTTCCTCCTGTCCTGCTCATTATGAATCCCTTTAGCTGTAGGAGGCCCCAGCTGACATACATCTTCAGGTCACCAAGAAGACTGATGCAACCATATAAAGCTTTCTGCCAGTTCAACCTTGTGCAGAGGAAGGAAAAACAATAATTAGGTTCCAGAGAGGTATAAAATTGAAGGGTAATGAAGCATCCCATGACCCATTTAGTTACCAAGTAGTCTCAGAACCATGGACGCTTCTTCTGCGACCCATTTTTAGTGAGGCCAACAAGTCAGATGTGGGAGTGATTTTGGTAACCAAATAATGAGCAAGTATTTTTGGCATCAGAGCAACTCTGTTGCTCTGCAGATAGAGTCCCCACTTCTGTTAATTCCACAGGCTTAAAGAGGCTGACAGGCAGAGCACAGGCTGTATGCATCCACCCCAACAATTGGAGACAGAAGTAGAGAAGCCATCATGATGGATGAACATGAAGTTCAGCCTTAATAAGATGCTGAACCCGAAGAAAAGAAATTGGACTCAGAGTCCTCTTTCCTCACTTGCTCTCCCTCTTTAAATCCAACAGTGCAAACAGGCGAGGCAATGCTTATTTTGTATTCTATGGGCAAGCTGAGAAAATGGGGCTATTGCTGACTTCACCCTACTCTTTACTAGCCAGAGGTTTTGTCCTGTCCTCCTTGAATGTGTGTGCTCAAGGACATGAACTTTAGATCCTGGGTTTAAATCTCTTCTCTGCAACTTACTAACTTCATGGCCTGGGCATATGTCCTTTATTTTCTTTGCACCACAGTTCTCCCATCCGTATAAGGATGCCTTCCCCATAGTGCTACTGTGAAGCAAAACTGAGATAGCCTTGTTCATTTTGCTGAAGATCACTCAAAACCACTTGTAGCATGCAGTGACAGGGAGCTCCCAGAAATTCAAGCCATACTCAGAAGAGGAAGCAGAGCAAGGGATATTGTTGCTGATGTTAGATGGATCTTGGCTCCTAGCAGAAGACACCAGAAAGGCAGCTACTTGTATTTTATGAACTATTCAAAGACATGAGACTGTGTGGATCATAAATAATAATAATTACTATGAGTAATATTTTGAAGAGTGGGGATTGCAACATACTTCACTCTCCTCATTCAAAACCTGTATATAAACCGAGTGAGTAGTTCCAGCAGCAGAAGGGATACAACATGGTTAAAACCAGGAGAGATGTGTGTCAGGGTTAGAAATTTTCACCATGAACAAATAACTTGAAAAGCAGGACTGTATGAAGAAGAATGTGGAATCGTGACTGGAAGAAGTCTCCTTAACCATCTGCACTGTGCAAGGACACAACCTTGCTTGCTGAAAGCAAAGAGGACTCGAAGCACCTACTGGTGAAGATCAAAGGCTACAGCCTGCAGGATGGATTATACCTCAATGTGAACAAACAAGTTTTCAAAACTGACCCCATAGATTACCTTATGATGAACAGAGAGATCTAAGTTGCCAAGGATTTCACTTTTCTTGAATCTACACATGGAAGCAGCAATCATTTTTTAAGATAATTGGGAAACTCTGTTGCATAAGACCTCTTTAAAGTGCTAAAAAGCAATCACTTTGGGGACTAAGATGTACTGGCCCAGGCCAAAGTATTTTTAATCACCTCATATGCACGTGAAAGCTAGACAATGGATAAAGAAGGCCTGGCAAGATCCATGCATTTGAATTATGGTTTTGGCAAAGAACAATGAAATTACCAGGGACTGTCAGAGGAACAAACAAGCCTGTTTTGAAAGAAGTACAGCCAAAATGTTCCTTAGAAACCAAGATGACCCTCCAGGCACCAAACAGTGCCTGGAAAAGGGCATAATGCTTAGTTCAGTAGAGGGTCCACGAAAAAGAGAAAGACCCTCAGGGACTGAGGACAGAGCAATGGACAGAGCTTGAAGAGGCAGGAGAGTTTATGAGCTAGGGTGCTTTCATTATTATTGTTCCATGGCACCAAATGTAGCAATTGTGAACAACCATGGACTTTGTCCCTGTCTTTCTTTTAAAACATCATTTTATTGGGGGCACTTACAACATTCCAGACACAATTATATCAAACGTGTTTGTACATATGTTGCCATCATTATCATTTCCAAAACATTTTATCCTTGAGCCCTGGGTATAAGCATCTCTTGTTTCCCTCAATCCACCACTCTCCAATATTCCTATATTCTGGATCAGTTATATATTATAATTGTTGTTATTTTGTATCTTATATTGTCCATAGTCTCCCTCCACCCACATTTCTATTATTTGTCCTCTTGGTGTGGTGGGGGTCTATATATCTAATCTTGTGATGAGTTCCCCCTTTCTCACCCTTCTCCCTCCCTAGTTATATCCCTACACTCATGATATTGATACTCCCACTATTTTTCTGGAGGAGGTTATCTGTCCTGAATTCCATGTGTCAAGAGCTCTTATCTGTACCAATGTGTATTCTCTGATCTAGCCAAACTTGTAAGCTAGAACTGGGTTATGGTAGGGAAGGGGAGGAAATACTCAGAAACTATAATAATGATGTGTAATTCATTTGGTGCTGTACTAACCCCTGGTTAAAACATCCCTTCCTGATACCACTTCTGTTTGTGTGTGGGGTGGGGGGGAAAGAGATAACCAATTGCCTACAGATGAACTGTGGGTGTCCACTCCAGTCCCCATCTTTCGCATTGATACAGTTGCTTGGTTTGGGATCTTTCGATACATGATGACTAATCCTGCTAACACCTCATGATCACACAAACTGGTGTGTTTCTTCCATGTGGGCTTATTTGCTTCCATGCTAGATGACTGCTTGTTTGATTTCAAACATTTAAGACCCCAGATGTTCTTTCCTTTGATAGCCAGGCACCATCCACTCTTTTCACCTAATTTGCTTATGCACCCATTTTGTCTTCAGTGATTGTGTTGGAAAGGTGAATATCCAAGAGGGCCAGATTATCACAACAAAATGTTCTTGTGTTAAGGGAGACCTTGAGTAAAGGCCCAAAGTCCATCTGCTATCTTAATACTTATCATATAAATATGCGTACATTGGACTCTACCCCTTTCATTATAAAACAATATATCTACCTCTATAAAATTACTTTACCATTATAAAATAATATATTTACCTTTGTCTATAGCTATATCTTTATAAATAACTTTTGCCTCCAATTTCTTTCCTCTGGTTCCTTTCACCTTCCTCTTATTCAAATATCATGCTCACCCTCTGTTCAGCTTTCAGTGTTTCCTCTCGGACACAGTGCTCTTGATCAAGGCCCACCAGGTATTATGCACCCTCTCACCATCAATTTTAGATTTATTGTTATTCTCCTATCTTTGAGCTTATTGGCTCCCCATGCCCCCTTCCTGTACTCTCCTCTCCTATGTCCCTCCTGGAACCACTGGTCCCATAGTTTTCTCCTCGGGATTGTTCATCCTTTCTATCTTATATAGCTAGACATAGGGGGAAAATGGAAAAACAACAAATAAGACAAACAGAACAAGAGAGAAAAAAACCAATAGGTAGTTCCAGGTCTATCTGCTGACTCTTTGTTCATTCTTTATGTACGGAGTACTTGCAAAGGGCTTAATCGTTCCCATTTGAAATCTGTCGTGCAGTTACAGATAGAAGTCCGATGGGCTACAGGCATCTGAAGGCTTAATTTGGGTACATGTTCAAGAGAACCCACTCACATGACTGGCAATGGATGCTGTTGGTCAGCTGGGAACTCAGCTGCAGCAGTTAACTGGAGTGCCTATGCAGAGGCTTCTCCAACATGATAGTCTCCAAACAGTTCAACTTCTCAAATGACCGTTGCTTTCCTCCAGAGAAAGGGTTCCCAGAGAACCGTGCAAGCTTGGCATGCTCTAATTTTACCTGTCCTCAGAAGTCACACAATCCAGTAACACCCCGGCTGCACTCTGTTAATTGAAATGATTACAAGCTCATCCAGATTCTAGGGAGGGGCATGGACTCAACTTTTCCCTTGGAAGAGTGTCAATAAATGTGGGGGCCATGTTTTAAAACCACCACCTAAAAGGGGAGGCGGAGGTAAGTTCTACCATGTCGACCATGCAGCTGGGAGCTCAAGTACAACACAAAATGAAACACTTCAGCTTATGGCAAGATGAACTTACCAAGAGTGACTTCTGTGGAATAATAATGACATAGACTATTCCTGAAGAGATATGGTGAACTGGGAGGAAATGAGTTGGAGTGGAAACTGTTAAAGGGTGGTGAAGAGAAGGCTTTCTTAATTTCTTCCCTCTTCCTTCTTTCTACCCCCTCTTCTTATCTTTCCTGCCTAGTGAGATTGTTTTTATTATGTTTAAATGTTGATAGGGAAAATCCAGTTAAGAAGACAATTGAATATCTAGAAGAGAGAAGGTGGAACTGATCGTTTAAGCATTCTGAGAAGGTGAGGGGTAATGGTATTCAAATCAAGGGTGGGGATAGGGGCATTACAAAGGAGGGAATTACTTGTGCCAGCCTTCCCTGACTCAATATTTTCATCTTTGGCTATATCCACTTCTCTTTTTCTGAAGTTCCCCATCATCTACTGACTATCCCCATCACTCAGGAACCATGGGAAGTACACCATGGGAAATACATCTAAAATTGTCAGATATGCTTTGTTACCTCACAAAGCATAAGAGCTGGATTACTATTATCATTCCCAGAGTGCCTCACACAAAAACTGAGCCCAGACGGTTTCTATAAACAAAAATGGGGCTTAAATTTTTCACAGAAGAGTTAAGCAAAAGTGGACAGAATACTGCGCAATGTTCAAGAAAATGATGAATCTGAAAAGCGCCTGGTAACACAAATGACCCTGCAGGACATTATATGTTGAATGAACCAAAGCAATCACAAAGGATGGATATTATCTGAGACCACCATTAGAAAAGTAAAGAAAAAGATTTTGCACACTGAAAAAAAATTTTTTCATTAACTTTTGGAAGTTTCCTTGTGTACTATTTAATGGTGTGATTCAGGGACAAACCCTAAGATCCTGAAGGATGGAAAGCAAATGGTCACCTAGAGTTTGCTGGACCTGGGACAGTACCTGGGCTTAGATCAATATCAAACAACTGCACCAGTCACATGTCAGCTGAGAGAAGAAACCAGCCCAAACCACCCCATCCCCAAAAGTCCTGATTTCCTGGACTGTTCAAGATGACTGCTAAACATTGAAGTAGCCCAATCTCTGGAGAATCCCAGACTCTTTTGTTAGAGAACAATCCAATCTAGATTTTTCTTCAATATGACTTGAGGCCCTACAAGGTGCCAGACATGTAAGGGGAAGTTATTTCTCTGACATGACATTGACCCAACTGTTGTCGCCTATGTTATACAGCCAAACTGTGGACATTCCTGTTGTGTGAGTGCAACCTGCTTTATTTAGACAGCAAGCCAACCTATTCGTTAGGAGTTTTGAAAAGCATGCAATCTATTTTTTCCTTCCTCCAAGCTATTTTCCATTCTTACATAATGTACGTTGTACCAAGCTTTTGGCAAAGCAAGAAACGGAATGTAGCAGCCAGCGTGCACCTAATGGATGCAGAACTCGGAGGCCCAGGCTCCAGGCCACGTGACCGGATGCCTTGACTCAACTAATGAGCAGCAAAACAGGAACTCGGGCAAACATGAAATCCACAAAATCGCATGGTGAACAGGTCCGAGTTTGGGAGGAAGCCCAAGCCCAGGGCTGTCCAGATAATTCTGAGGATAGACTTACTTCTCAAACTCAATTTCAGAAGGAGGTTTTCGAGTCTAGGAACTATCCTCTCTTGAGAAGCTTTCTGACCAGTTTCTCTTTAGAGTTCTCTGCTTGGGCCTGCTGTTTAATACTCGGGGTAAGTATTTGCAGATAGCTTTCTCACCGAGTGGATGGCCACCTTCTTCTGAAAAGTCACGGAGAATTAGCAGAGTAGGATAAATACAGAGAGCTCTTTACCTGATCTTCAAAATATAGGGAGACAGAACATCCTGGAATTTTCCTACCGCACCTCTCCCACCCAAACTTAGATAAAATATATGAGGTCATAACTGCAAGATTTATTGAAGCTGTTCAAATTGATAGCACTGTTGCTTCGACTCTCAACTTTGGGGGATAGCTCTATATTTCCATCCATAATTGAATAATGCATTTTAATCATTGTTCTTTTCTAAACAGGAACCTTGAAACACACAGTCCAGTAGTTTTTAATTCAGTATAAAGTGTCTCTTGATACATTTATGAATCTTTCAATACAAATGAGAGGCTTCAATTAACATAAATGGCTGGAGAATACATAGTAAGCTTAATCTTTTACATAGCACCAACGTGAATATTAATCATTTCAGCTGAAATGAGAAGGGGATAAATGCCAGTCTTTGATACTGAAGTACATTTTGAAACAAAATTACTTTCCTTTTTTGGTTTATTTGAGAAGAAAAAGAAAACCTGGCTCAAACTTGCCCTCTCAAATATCCAATTTGGAAATTCCAAAAGCACAGGAAATTTTAGGGATCCTTCTTATAAACACATAGTGAAAAAAGAAATAAGTACTCCTTATATTCACCTATATAGCTGGGCAACAAATGGAGGGGTGTCAAAAAATCGCCTGGTGTTTTTTGGGAGGGCTCTGCTTTCAACAAGGAGAAACTTCATAATTTCATGGAAAAAGAAATGGATCTTTATGCTGGCCATCCATATGAGTATGCCTGTCTCTCTTCTGTGATAATTGGGCTTGTGTCAACTTGGCTGCACCAAGACTTTCAGTTTGTCTGTGGAAATTGCCCCATATATTGTAGCATAATGTAATCAACTCCATGATGTGCTCTGCAGTACCCAGCCAAGCAAGGATGCTTAGTGTAGAATGCTACCCCCTTAATCAGGTCACAGTCTTGATGCAACTCGAAGGAGATTCCATTGGGGGTATGGCTTCTTCTCACATAAGTTGATGCTGTGTGGAAACTAACTCTCTCTTCTCACTGGTCTAGCTCCTACATCTATCTGGCTTGTGGACCCACCATGTTGCCAGATGGCCCTGGGAGCTATCAGCATCCTGCCATATGGTCTGCTGACCTTGGATTCAATTGACACTGCAGCCACAAGTCTGACTTGGTACAAGATTTATCTTCCTGCTTCCTGGTTCATCAGTGCTGGCAGCTCTTGGAGTCAGGAGGAACTTCTGGCTCAATGTCTGACCCACAGACTTGAACCAGATCAGATGTAATCACTTCTACAATGTGAGCCACTTTCTTGATTCTTGCATATGGTCAACTGTATTTCCCAACCCTATTAAAGTTAGCTATAGCTGTGTGACTTGTTTTATCTGGTGAAATGTGAATAAAAATGGCATCATCGCCCCCAAACATACTATTTTAAGGAATGATGTCTTTTATGGGGATTTTCTCAAGCTAGATTTGAGTCTCTAAGGGCTGAATGTGAGATTTACTCTAGCCCATTTACCATATGCATCATTCTAGCCTCCTCCACTTTCAAACCAAAATCTACTACATCTATTTCAGCTCACAACAGCCCTTTATAGGATTTTGAGACTGTAAATCTTTATGGGAGTAGATAGAATGTCTCCCAAAGAGTGGCTGGGATTGGATCACCAACCTTGTAGTTAGCAATCCAGTGCTTACCCAACACCACCAGCAGCATTCACCACTCCAAGAATAAGAAATATGGCTCTCACCATTCATCTACTAATTATTAAATTTCAGTACACATGCACAACAGTATCAAAATTGTTAAGCCATACTCCCATGGGAAACAACTCTATTAATTAGATTAGGCACAATACTTATGTGTATTCTCTTTGCCTTTCAAGACTTTACTTAATTCCAAAGGCATTTAAGTTGTGTTAGTCAGGGTTGACTAGAGAAACAAATTCATAGACACTCATATGTGTATAAGAATGAGCTCTAGATAAAAGAGCAATTGTATACTGAGAAGCCATCCCAACCCAGACCAGTTAAAGTCCATAAGTCCAATATTAGCCCATATGTCTGTTACCAATCTATAAATTTTTTTCTTCAGAGTCACACAGCCCATGTAATGACACTGAATGGAAGATGATCACAGGCTACAGAGTGGGAAGTCTATGGTTCTAGTGGTGGTGGAAGCATCTCATCTCAGCACTGGTGTGGGTCTCCAGGTGACTCCTCCAGCTCCAGGGCTCTGGCTCCATCAGCATAGCTACACATGACTTATCAACAGGAATGTCTCTCAGGGAGAGTGTGTGTCCCAGGTCCAGGAAAGAAGGCAGGAGTTCTCAGAATCCTCAGGAGAAGGCCTTGGCTATGATCAAGTTGATAGGCTAAACTCCAACTCTTTGCAAATTGATAGGAGATTATGTAACTGCCACAAAAGTCAATCCCTCTCCCTCCATCCACTTAAGTGTGATTTTTCATTCACTTGTAAGATTTTGGTTTTCCTGCATAAGTTCCATTCTTTCCTAGAACCTGGTGTGTATGTGTGTGTGTGTGTTACTTCTTATATATTAGCTAGTGAAAATGATTATTATAGGCCCATTTTGAAAATTAGCCTTTAGAGTTTGATTGCCAGGCATATGTCCTGGCCTTATCTATCATTCAGAAGTCAGAAGAATATTCAAGTTCACACTAATAATATTCTCTATTCTATACTACCCTGGCTTCTTTGAAAAGTGGGAAGATTTTGTGGACTTGAGGCATTAATGCCCATGACACCTACATTAAACTCTTCTCCTTGTTGTCTTTGCAGGCACACAAGCAGATATAATCCTGCCCTGATCATTAACCCCCTGCCCACAAACCACTTTTCCCAATCCATAGAGGAGTTGGGTCTTGACCACATACCTGAGGTTTGAACAATGGCAGATTTGAGCTCATTAGGGCAGCAGAGAGGTCAACAATAGCTAGTAAGAGCCATATTGCTAGTCTTCCCTTGTGTCTGTCTCTCAACCCAAGCTGCTCCTTAGCTGTCAAGCGCTGCTGCTCAACCATGGTCTAAGAAACTCCGCAGTGGCATTTGTCAATTTTGAGACCTAGAATTGAGACCTAGGAAAGGATCGCAATAGGATTCTGGCTGTGATCTCAAAACATCAAAAGGGAAAGAACTACAGAAAACTAACTACCACAGCCAAACCCCAAACATTTCAGATACAGCTCAATTATTCAAGAGCAAGGTTGCATAGGCATTAGGTTGTCTGGAAGCTATGCTTCTAAAACGTGCTGCTCTCTTTCAGCCTTGGCTCTGTGTTGTTAAACATGACTTTCATTGCATTTGCCTGGTGCATTTAGACACGGGAGTCCCGCCTGCTTAAACCCATCGGAATGGCTCACATACGGAGCAACTCTGATCTGCTTATTAAATGGTGGCACAGAATTATGCTTCTGAGGAGCAACAAAACCCTTGTTTAAAACAACAACAACAACAACAACAAAAAGATTGTTTCAAAACCTCAGGGAGTTGTTAGTGCTGACTAATTAATAATTAGAGAATGCCTGCAGATTAACAGGAATATGCTCACACTAAAACGATCTGGCACGTACAAAGCAGGTATAAGAAACAAGCCCAAAAGAGTTATCACCTTGAAACAAGAACAACAGGGGGTTGGTATTGCTTTGTTTTCGTGGCAATCTTTCTGACTTGACGTATTTAAAAATTTTGAGAGGCAGTCTTAGATTATATTCAGTTCTCACAAAGATTCTAACTTATGAGTATAGACTAGTATTCAAATGGCCTACTAGGATAATTCCCCACCCCCTTCCTTTTCAAACTACACTTGCTGTCAAAACTCCATGTGATTGTATCTGCCAGCTATGAAAAACTATTACCCATAGTTCCATCCTGCAAGACAACTCTGTGCTTCATCAGCTGAGTGTTTCCTTAGCCTTCCAGTCTCATAACCAGAACACCAGACGACATTTGTCAAGGAACCGAGCTACACGGCAAGCCAGAGACAATACATCAAACACGATTTTGAAAATTTAATGTGTCAATTTCAAACTGCCCCTCGCAGAGTGGTTAGAAAACCAATTTTCAGAGGAGCGGCCCAGAAGTGGTAAACAAATCCCCACTGCTAAGCAGTTGCTGATGTAAATTGTCGGAAATGAAAGATATTTATTCATGACCACAGTGGGCTCAAAAAATTAATTTAGAGAATTCCCCTCCCTCCTCATTCGCCTTCCCTAGAGCATGCAATTCTTAAATAAGTGATCAATAGCTGCCTTGAGCCAAACAGAAGGACTTGTCTGGGATCAGGCAGGTAATTACTTACAGTGATGAGCGGAGGAAATAAGGTGTCCAGGGATGCGGTGGAATTCATCCGGAATCTAAACCTTCTCTTCCTTTCTAGTCGTGTTGTCTGAAAAATCACTAAACAACTTTGTCCACCAGAAAACTCACAGATCAGGCTGCATGCTTCAGATGCGCCCATTGTCAAGCCAATCCCCAGAGTAGATAGAGGGAACTATTATTAAAGAAAAGTCATGCCACTTTATGCTTTCTAAATTAGCAGGGGAATGACTGGTTTAGCAGAGAAAGCATGGATGGATAAGGCTGGGGTATCTGATTGAAATATGGGCTGTTTGGATCTGTGAACAACTCTTTCTGGTGGGAATTGAGGGTATGACATGTGTTCCATTTAGTCCTGAGAACAAAATGCCCACCATTCGTGCTAAAACCTCTCACTTCTACAAGTTAGGCCAAGCAAAAAGGCACAGGTGGTGGCATGAGTCTGGCACTTTGGCCCTGAAGTTCCTTCAGGCTTCCCCAAAGGTGCACAACAAACATATCCATGGAGGAAACAAAATAAGCAATGGTGCAGTGTGGCAACGCAGAAAGAATATTGGATGCACAAGCCTATAAAACATTTTTTTAAAAAAACCTCACTGCCATCGGGGACCTGTACACTTCAGAGGCTGTGATTTTTTTAAGATTATTTTTATTTGGGGCTTGTACAACTCTTATCACAATCCATCCATCCATCCATTGTGTCAAGCACATTTGTACATACGGTGTTATGGTGTGAGGGTGTAATTTTGATGGGAGCTGAAAACCTCATCTTTCTTTCAAGGAGCAATTGGTGGATTCAAACTGGTGACCTTGAGATTAGTGCCCACTTTGAGTCATCTTGTAATAGATGTTCAATTTTGGAAGCATAGCTACAGATAAATTGTTTAATAATGTATTGAACATCACCGAAGCAACTGGAATATCTTATAGCCATAAAAAAGCAAAAGCAACATATATCTATATATGTTATAGAGAATAACTGGTGAGATACACTATAAAAACAGAACAGGATATAGTTTCCATTTTTAGAAAAGGCACATATATTTTAAAATATTTTATATGCCGTTGTTGTACAAACAGAATATTTCTGAAAGTTCCCAAGGGAACAATGCGCAATACCTATTTCAGATGGGGGAAGAAAAGTTCACTTGATTTTAAATAGAAGCATGTACTATTTACAAAAATTATCATTTTATTAGTAAAAAGCATGCTACTCCATCATAACTCATACACCCTGATTTCAAACACTTACTACAAATTTACAGTACTTCAAAGGTGTAGTACATTTTAATGATAGCCACACAAACCAATGGAATACATGTGTGAGTTCAGAAAAAAATGCATGTTCAACCTACTCAACCTACTCAATGGGATTTGCTATTTGAAAGCATGGATTCCTATACTTGTCCATCAGTCTTACTGCAGCGTTAATCACAAGAGCCAAAAGAGGAAGACAACTCAATGGAGGAATAGAACCACAAAGCATGGTACACACGTGCAATGGAGTAGAAAGGAATTTCTGATACATGTTGTCACCTCAATGAACCTGAAAGCATGCTGAATTCAGCAGGTCAAAGACACAGAGAGAAATGCTGCATGACTCCGCATACATGACGCATCCAGCTAGGCAAACACCTAGAGACAAAGGTAAAGGAGTGGTTACCGAGGGGTAGTTTGTTGCTTAGGGGGATACTGTGCTTCTGTTTGGAGTGATGAAAATCATTTAGAAATCCATCTAGGTGATGACTGCACAGGGGTATACTAGTGCCACTGAACTGCACCCTTAAAAGTGGCCACTACAGTGGAGGTAAGTGATCATTAGGGTGAAGAATTGGTTTTCTGTTCAAAGGAGTTTCAAAAAGTTTATGGAGTAAATGGAGTGAGACATAATGGAATTCTTTCAAGAACCTAATGAAGTCCCCTTGAATCGAAACAGTTTTTAAAGTGAAAGTTTTTACTTCAACAGTTGTTAATAAGTAAAAGCCTCCCTTGGTTAAAAGCAAGTAGATCTTAATTCTGTAGCTCTTAGTTCTAATTCCTCTGTTGGTGGTGAGCGATGAGAAATGACTAACACCAGCCTCCAAAGGATGATAAGTGGGTTCAACTATTTTCTAGCTGCATACTTTTCGATTTTTTCCTGTAAGTGATTTGGTTGGATGAGACTGTATTCTCAGGGGAGACATGCCTGTGGCAGCTTTAGCCAATAGCATGGAGGGTCCGAGGAGAACTTCTAGGATAATTATTTTAAGCCTGAATTGAGCATTGGAGTCACCAGGAGCATCTTTTAAAAAGCAAGAACTTAATATTATCTTTGGCACAATGTTATTATTGATTTGCTAAATGCGTTGTTCCAGATGTGGTATATGCAATCCTGTCTAGTGCTTAAGGAATCTAACTTTAGAATCCCAGTTGACATGTTGGGCATCTACAATTGAATTATTCAAGTTGAAATTTGGAGTAAAGATTTCATTTATTTCTATCATTATAATGTAAAAATTATCAGTTTGGACTTGTGATGACTCATACTCTATTTGATGGAGGACGATGACAACATAGATGAACTTTAAGACAACAATAATAATAAGGTCTGGTTCCCATCCCCAGGTACTTTTCTTTAACTGTTCTGAAGAGTAGCCTGTAGGTTGGGTTTTTTTTTAAATACCTGCAAATAAACCTAAAGGAACTGATTAAAATGCTAAGATGCTAATAAAAAGATTGTAGGACTGCACCCACCAATGGCTCCATGAGATAAAAGACCCAGTGATCTAATTTTATAGAAATGATTGCCCAGGGAAACCCTAGAGAGAAGTTTCCTCCCTAGAAACTGTCTATAGGGTCTCTAAGTGTGGCAGTCATATGCTGATGTCAATTTTATGATTGAAATGTAGGGGTGGAATCTAGCCTGTTAATCTGGAGATAGCCGTTGAGTAGCCAATGAGGCCTCTATGTGGGCATGGCTTTCACCTGAGACTTCTGGGAAGTCTCATGATTTTTCCCTCATGAAGATGAGAAGCTATCTTCCCCAGTTGTTGGGAGTTAGTCTCAGAGACAATGAATCACGGAAAAGACAAGATGCAGCCTCCAAGAAGTTGGAGGAGCCGGCGGAGAGACCCCACGGCTTGCCCTGATGGAGGCAGACCTCTGAAGCTGGAGTGGCATGCTGTTGATAGACCCTGAGCCCTGGAAGTGAGGAGCCATGGGGAGACCCCTGCCAGCGGCAGAATTCTGCATCCACTGACCTGCGACTTCGTGAGTCGGAAGGAGACTTTATAGACTGATTTGGGGCATGTGGGTTAATATCGGACTTTTGACTTTGAACCAAACTGGGCTCAATGTCCTGTTCCTCTTGATTATAAACCTTTTCCTTATATCTGTATATGTGTCTATGAAATTTATTCTTCTAGTCTTACCCGGACCAATACACTAAGGGTTGGAATCAAATCACTCCATGCAAGAACAAGCAACTAAAGTCAAATACTATTGAAAAAAAAAGATGAGGCAAAGAAAGACATGACACAAATGCGTTTTCTGATTCTATCTTGCTCTGGACTATCTTCCCATTTAGAAGAAGCAGAAAGCTACAGAGAATGGTAACATTATTCCCAGAGTTAACGCACAGGTGCATGGCCATTGAGCAAATTCCTAGTTCTGGCCAAGGCCACTCTTGACAGTTGCTTGAAAGTTGGTAAAGCTTCCCATTCCCCCTTCTCCTCCTCAACCCTCAGGCAAATGAAAATGAGTACAGATATTGCACTCTGTGATTTCTATACTTATTTAGCTGTAACCTCCAAAAATCTGAATCATCGGTCCCAGGGAACAGCTAAAATTTCAGCCTGTGGAGAAGGAGAAGCTTGAAGGAAATAAACCGAGACCAGATACACTCCTGAGAAAATGATGCCTTTCAGGGAAAAACAATGCATCATATCTCTTAATGAACAGGATATATTCACTTGGGCCTCATGCTAATTTAGAGCTCATGCTAATCCCAGTTGAGAAGTCAAAATTTGCATTTATACAGAAGCTGGATACTCTTTCTGAATCATCTATTTTAAACTTAATTTATCTAAAGAAGCTTGAGAAAGTCAACAGGGTGCCATCAAGTCACAAGGTGGGGGAGTCTTCTAAAACATGGTCTTCTAAGTGAGAGAAATTTGGGTTCAAGTCTGGCCTCTACCTTTACAGGTCAAATTCCATTCCATGATATCTTTATCTAGACTCTTCATCAAGGAAAGGGTTCACTTTACAGGTTAAGATTTTCCAGTTTTCTAAGGCATAATTTCCTCCTCTGTAAAATTCTAGCTATATATCTGATACAAATTGATTGATAACAATTTGCTCTGGACTCATGTTGATGCCATGAGTAGCAATGTGATCCATAGGGCACTCCATAGCTGCTTTTCCAGAAAGAGATGATAAGTGTTTTCTTCTGGGGCATTTTTGGGTGCACTAGAACCACCAACCAACCTTTCAGTTAGCAGCTGGATACATTAACTGATTATATCACTAAGCCAAAACCGACTGCCACCAAGTCAATTCCAACTCACAGTGACCCTCTATATGGGGTTTCCAAAGCTTTATAAATCTTTACAGAGCACAACAACGTCATCTTTCTCCCACAGAGTGGCTGGTGGGGTTAGACTGCTTATCTATGTAGCACTCAAAACTCCAACTCCCTGCCACTGAGTCTATTCTGACTCATCGTGATTCTGTAAGACAGAGAGGGACTGCCTCTTGTGGGTTTCTGAGACTGGAGCCCTCTAAAGGAGGAGAAAGTCTCATTTTCTTCCATATGTGTCACTAGAGACTCCTTAATGACTAAGTGGGGTAATTCATATAACAATCATAATACTGAGACTCAACTGATGGCACCTCAAGTGATGTTAGTTTTCCTACCATTCTTTGCCTTCTTTTTTAATAGGATGGAATAGATGTATTGCCATTAATTGGCATCCGATATGCACCACAACAGACAAGGAATGGATCTATATAGAGCAAAGTCAAATTCCATTCCATGATATCTTTATCTAGACTCTTCATCAGGGAAAGGGTTCACTATGAATTTTTGAGTGAAGATGAATAAGAGAACTTAAATAGCAAAAAAAAAAAAAGAGAAAGCAATTAAAGATCAAAGGGAAAGCTAGAGTTATCCAAGAAGAAACAAAACCGAGAAATAAAAAAATATATAAAAATAAAACAACACTGGTCCATCCAAAAGGCTTTAGTTGACCAGAGTCATGAATTTGCCCACATCATTCTGTTTGTTCTCTCTTAGCAGGAGCCAGAGGGGATGGGTAATTTCCTTCTCCCCTGAATACCATTGCCCATTCCCTTCGATGGGTATTCTCATACTAGTCACTTAAGAATCCTCCCTAACCAAGCATGATAGTGAGAAAAGAGAAAAGGAAAAGGAAATAGAGGAACAAACTAGGGGGCAAGGGAATTTATAGAGGTCCAAATACAGGCATGTACATATGTAAATGTATATAATGATAGGCAAATAGATCTATATACATATATTTATCTATTAAGCACCAAGGTAGCAGACAGACATTGGGTCTCCATTCAAGTACCCCCTCAATATAAGAACACTTTGTTCTATTAAACTGGCATTCTGTAATGCACACCTTCCTGACATGATTGCTGAAGATTAAATGGGTGCATAGCAATTTTGGTGAAAACAGCTGATGGTGCCTGGATATCAAAATCTATAGTATCTGGAATCTTAAAGACATGAAGACAAATAAACACCCATCTTGCTGAGAAGCAACAAAGTCCACATGGAAAAAGCACTTCAGCCTGTGTGATCATGAGGTGCTGATAGGATCTGTATCAGGCATCAAAAACCCAGGATAAAATATCATATCATTGTGAATGATGGGAGTGCAGACCCAAAACTCATGTGCAGACAAATAGACATCCCCTTATAGGTGGATCACAAGAAAGAGATGAGCAAGAGTTTATGGGGGAGAGGGGAATGGAAATATGGGGAGCTGGTACTGGGGGCCTGAGTGGAGAAAGATGTTTTGAGAGTGATGATGGCAACAAGTGTGTGAATGTGGCCTGCATACAATTGATGTATGTATGGATTGTGATGGGAGTTGTATGAGCCCCAATAAAATGATTTGTAACAAAATTTTTTAAAGGAGGGGGAAAGAAGAACTTATACCAAGGGCTCAAGTAGAAAATATTGGGAAATGAATATGGCAACATGTGTACAAATATGCTTGATACAGATGATATATTGAATGCTATGAGAACTGTAAGAGACCTCAATAAAATCACTGGGGAAAAAAAGAATTCAAATCACATACTGTGGACATATTGTCAGCAGAAAGCATCCCCGGAAAAAGGAACCATCCTTGGTAAAATGGAGAGGCAGCAAAAGAGAAGAAGACCCTCAATGCAATGGATTAACACAAGTGGCAGAAGCAATGGAACCATTGTCAGGACGGGGCAGTGTTTCTGTTGTGCGTAGGGTCTCTTTGTGTCAGAATAGGCGTGATGGACCCTAAAAGACAATACTCTGGGATATTGGCTAGAGAAGAAAAGAAAACAAAGCAAAACAACAACAACAACAATAAAAAACAGAGATGCTCTCCTTGAGAAACTCGTATGTTAAAATAAGAGAAGAACAAATCCCTGTGCCAATGACAAATTCAAAGCAGACTTTCATAACTATAATGCTGAATATTACTTTCTTTTTAAAAAATATTAGTTTCTAAAATAAAATCACTTGACCTTAGGCATTTGGAAAATGCCATATAAGAAGTTGGCACTGGAGTAGGAGACATTAAACATACACATGAAGAAGTTACTGTTACCATTATGAAAACCATTTCTGTCCAGCATTATGAAATATGGTCCTGTGTGAGCAGTATGAAAAACACTACTTATATGAGCTCATCAAATCCTTCTGAAAGTGCAATATGATGGAGGCTCCAATAGAATTCTATCCATTTTTGCTTATTAAAAAGTGATGCTGAGAAGGGCTGAATATTGGCTGGAGTCACTCAACTGGGAAACAGCCTGGATTCAAACCTGACTCCATTTTTTGATTACTATGGTACATCAAGAATGGGAGGCCAAGCAGAACATAGATGTCACATGAGTGCTCACAGGGAAGGACTAGAGCTGCCATTTTCAGAATGGTCATAAGTATCTCTAGACACAGGGGGCCCCTGAACATTTGTGGCTAGGTCAAATTGAGTGAGATACACAGGCATATATAAAACACAGACTTTGAAGACTTCCCTTTTTTAAAAGAGAAAATCTCAAATATAACTCTATAGTGGATTATATCTTAAAATGATAGAACCACTTTGTATATTTCTAAGTAAAGAATATTGAGACGTTAAGAAGAACATTATCAGTTATTTTTAACTTCTTTAATGTGTTACTAGAACTGTTTAGTGAGGTGCTTTGCCCACGTTTTTGGTTTGCAATGTATTTCTATTGGCAATGCTGAGCAATAGGCAGAGATGGTATGGTCCAATGACCATGCACTAACCCATCTGAGGTGGTGTCAGTAGAGTGTGAAGACCTGAGCTGAGGGTTCTGAAAGATGAGTCAACATTGAACAGGCACAAAGAAGATATTCTTTTAAATGGAAGGACCAAGCAGGAAGGGGGGGCGGGGAATCAAATGGTATTTGTGTGAAAATAGAGTAGAAGTTGGCCGAATGGTAAAAGATTATGAATTAAAATCCTCATTTAGACTGAGGTCTTCAAACAAAGGATAGCTTTCATCAAATTCTTCCTTACAATTCTTACATTCTATTGTCATTGGAAGTAATTGCCTTCCTTACATTCTATTGCCAATGGAAGTAATCCGTCGGTTTAAGTGGACCAATAACATTTAGAGAACTATTATACTGTGAAACTATTAGGTAAGGCGGATCTTTGGAAAGTTCAGATTGTCATTTGCACTTCCTTGATATATTCAAGCACATTCCTTCTAACCCAAAGGTTGCTGTTTTTAGATGCTGCTTTTAGGGATTGATTTCCAATCAATAATGACCGGAGGTGCACATAGTGACCCGAAAGAAATACTGCCTGGTCCTGCACCTCAGAACTGTTGCTGTCTGAGTCCATGGTGACGGCTAGTGGCAGTCCATCTCAATGAAGATCTTCCTCCTGTTTAATGACTCTCAACCTGACTCAGCACAACGTCCATCTCCTGCATCCTGGTGGTGGGGTGGTGGGGTGTTGATGCCTGCTAACTGCAAGGTCAGCGGTTCAGAACCACAAAAAGCTCCTTGGGTGGAGCTTTCTAGACCAAGGAAGAGTTCTATTCCCAGAAATGCACAAGGACAGTTGTACCCGGTCCTGCAGGTTTATGATTGGGCAACACTGATTCAATGACATGGAGTTTTGTTTGTTTTTTTTTAAACATCCTTTACCAGGGATTGGTCCCTCCTGATCACATGTCCAAAATGAGCTCAAGTCTTGTCATGCTTCTTTTTTTTTTCTTTTATCCCCTCATTTCTCTCTCTCTCTCTCTCTTTCTTTCTTTAATCATCTTATTGGGGGGTCATCCAACTCTTATTATGATCAACACACACATCAACTGCATTCGGTCCACATTTGCACATATCTTGCCATCATCATTCTCAAAACATCCTCCTTCGACTTAGGCCCCCAGTATCAGCTCCCCATACGTCCCCTTCCCTCCCCACGCCTCCTCCCCCATGAACCCTTAATAATTCAGAAATTGTCATGATTTTGTCGTGTCGTACACTGTCTGGTATGTTCCTCTACCCACTTTACTCTAGAGAGGAGGTTTTATGTAGATCCCTGCAATAGGTTCCCCCTTCTACTCCACTTTCCCTCCACTCTCCCAGTATCACCACTCTCACCACTGGTTCTGAAGGAATCATCTGCCCCGAATTCCCCATCTTTCCAGCTCCTATCCGTACCAGTGTACATCCCCTGGTCTAGCTGGATTTGCAAGGTTTCACCATTCTTCTGACAGTACACAGTACATTCAATAATCTCCTATACTATAATTTAAAGGCAATAGTTCTCAGTCTTTCTTATTTATTTTCCAGTTTTTGCGTATTCAAGAAGCGATTGAAAATATCATGATATGGATCAGGCATACCTTGGTTCTCAAGCTCCTTGTTTTTAATATTTTAATGAGGTCTTGTGCAGGAGGCATGCCCACTATAAAATACCATTTGATTTCATCCAAGTAAAACAAAATCCTTGACAAAATCCTTGAAGAGAATCCTTTCTCTCTTTATCATGATCCGTACTGCTCCCTTTATAAAGATTGCTATTTTCATTACCTTGAGGTAACCCATACTGTAAGCTATAGGCTTTGGTCTTCAACAATAAGTACTTTGACTCTTCTTTGTTTTTAGCTAGTGAGGTTAGTCATCTGCCCATCACTTCCTCACTGCCATTGAGTCACTTCTGACCCATAGTGACCCTGGAAGACAGGGTAGAACTGCCCCTGTGAGTTTCTGAAACTAACTTCCTATGGGAGTCAGGAGCCCCGTCTTTTTCCCCATCTGCATATGGCAGGTTGTTCAATTAATTTTTCTCAAATTCTGATACCACATCCTTCTTCAGATAAGGCAACTTCTTGGACAATTTTCTCAGGACACAGGTTGAATACTGTGTTAGTCCGGGTAGACTAGAGGAACAAATTTCATAGACATGCATATCGATATAAGGAAGGGGTTTATATACAAAAGGAATGTGACACTGAGAAGGCATCCCAGCCCAGTCCAGTTCAAGGTCATAAGTCCAATATTAACCCATATGCCTGAAATCAGTCTATAAAGTCTCCTTCCGACTCACGAAGTCACAGGTCAGTGGGTGTAGAATCCTGGCAGGGGTTTCCACATGGCTCCTCGCTTCCAGGGCTCAGGGTCCATCAACAGCAGAAGCAACTTATCGCTGGCAGAGGTCTCCATGTGGCCACCCCATCTTCAGAGATCTGGCTCAATCAGGGCAAAGCCGTGTGGTCTCTCTGCCCGGCTCCTCCAGCTTCTCAGATGCTGCCCTCTTGTCTGTGATTTATCATCTCTCAAACTAACTTCCCCAAACTGGGGACGATAGTGTCTCATCTTCATGAGGGAAATATTGCGAGATTTCCCAGAAGTCTCAGGAGAAAGCCATGCCCACATAGAGGCCTCATGGCCACTTAAGGGCTATCTCCAGATTAGAGGCCTCATGGCCACTTAAGGGCTATCTCCAGATTAACAGGCTAGACTCCACCCCTACATTTAAATAATGAAATTAACATAAGCACATAACTGCCACAAATACACATATAGTGAAAGGATACAATCTGACACCCATCTTTCCTGAGTTAAAGCATGCAGTATACCTTCACTCTATTGGACCTCTTGCCTTTGGGCCTACATGGAAGTTCCACATGAACACATTTCAGTGTTCTAGAATCTTCTATCTTCATTCATCTGCACGCAATTTTTGAATGATCCAACAGTCAATAAGACATAGGTAAACATCATCTAGTATTCTTTCTTCTCAGCGAAGATTCTTCTGACACCAGGATTGCCCTTATTTGATATTCTCTTCTGAATTCAGCTTGAATTGCTGGCAGTTCCTGATTGATAAAGTGTTATAACTAATTTGGAAATGCAGCCCTCTCTAATAAGTTACAGGTGGTTTATTTTAGATGAAAGATTGTACTTCTGGATGTCAGTTATGGTCCATAATATTGGATTTGTGCTCAGCTTTCCTTGTTAATAAACACCCATCTAAATTTGCTCCCAGAAGAGACATCGTATTTGTGCATAACTATTCAGCTGAGGTAACATGGCCATGTGCAAAGTTCTTGGGGTCTGGAAACAAACATACCTGAGCTTCCATTCTGATCCCGTCACATACCAGCTCCAGCTATGTGACATTGGGATGGTTATTTAACCTCTCTGAGCCTAAGTAGCCTCATCTGTAAAGTGGGGTTAATACAACCTTTCTCACAAAGGGATAAAAGATTAAGGGATAAAAAAAATAGATGGGGCATTTAGCACAGTGCCTAGCAGTAGGTAGAAGCTCAGAGAATGATAGACCTACTAACACCTGTGTACAGATGTGTCTACCTACTGTAAAACCTGAAAACTTGTTCTTTAATATATTGAGTGGGTACAGGAAAAAGTACACAAACCTGTACAAGTGGCTGCCTATCATACTAGAGCATTGCCTGAAACCAGCTGCTGTGGACTGCTTTAAGCACTCTCTGGGAAGCTTCCTTGTAGGACCCCTGGTGGGGTAGTGGTTATGAGCAGTTTGAAACCACCAGGCACTCCTCAAGAGAAAAATAAGGCTTTATACTTCCATAAAGATGAGGATCTGTTACCCAGGGCTAAAGTAGAAAAAAATTTAGAAAAGGATGATGGCAACATAGGTCCAAATGTGCTTGACATCATGGATGTATGGGTTATTAAAAGAACTGTAAGAGTCCCCAGGGAAAGGGTTTTTAAAAACAATAATAAAATTAAAATTTTTAAAAAGAGTTATGATCTTGCAAACTCACGGGCAGTTAGTTTGAGTTTTTTGTGTTTTGTCTTGTTTGTGGGGGGGAGGGAAGCCTCAGTGACCTCAAGTGAACTGAAAATATAAGAAAAAAGTCATTTGAATAATAAGTAGCGATTTCTTTTCTAACTTCCCTGCTGTAGTATACCTCAAGAGACTGGCCAATATGTTGATTTGATGCCCAGGTTAGAGCACTGCAATGGGATTGAAAAAAGAATACAGTTACTCTGTCCATCATAGTGACTAATCACTTTCAACTCTGCACACAGAGTTGCATTCGCTTTTAACCAAGATGATTCTAAATTAACAAGAAAGCCACCTGTGGAGCAAGCGAACTAATCCTTTTCTTTAATAATATTTATCCTTAGCATACATAATGGGATTTGGAACTCTGTGGGGGTGAGGATTAGCTTACTTGAATTCCCCACAATGATAAGTTCTAGTGCCAGGCAAACATTACAATAAATGAATGTGCCCATGAATGAGTGATTTGTGAGACAATTAACACAGTTTTCATGGGGAAGGAGGCCACTGTAGAACATTTAAAAAGTGTTTTGCATATCCACGGATCCTGGAGGTAAGATGCTCAAAAATCAATATATAATTAAAAAAAAGAGCAAAAAAAAAGCACTTTAAAATTATAGATAGCCCTGACCAGTCATTGTACCTTCAGGTTTTTAAACTGGAGAAAAAAAAAACAAACAGTTTCCACCAGACAATTCAGAAAAGCAAGAAGAAGAAAAGTAAACATTGGAGGAATACACACCCTAAACCCAGGGGAAATTCTCTAAGCCCTAATCAGAATCCTAAAAATATTCCATTCTGGGAGTAGTGCAATTAAACAGCCACTTCAACAGTGAAAGTGATATATTTCCAATATTTAGAGACGATGAGAAATAACTAGTCCCATTCCCAAGAGAATAAGGTTAAAGCTCAGCCTGTTCATTTGGTCTCATAAGCTTATCAGCTGGATGTGTTTAAAATCAATGAGGCAAGGATGAATGACGTCAGTTGAGTCATTAGCTGGGTAGGTTTTTCTCTGGTGGTTTCTGTAGCTATGTTACTAGATGGAAAGAGAGTTCTTGAAGTAATTAGAAATCAGAACCAGAAGTGAGATACTTCTTTCCAAAGTTTATGTTCTTAGTTAAAACCCAAAAGGAAAGAAAGTTATCAACAGGGAGCATCATGGAAGTCAGGGATTCCAGCTATCAAGTCCCTCATAAATGGCAGAATGAGAGCATGAAAGACTGAGTGAACTTGTGCACATAGATAATTTCATATATCAAGACAAGTGGGAAGTGAGATTTCTGGTGTACCTATTAACCTCGGAGGTTAGTATGGAAGTTGGCCTGTGATTGTACCTTTCTCATCTACCCTTAAAACCCATGGTGGACTCCA
This sequence comes from Nesogale talazaci, assembly GCA_004026705.1. Lineage (NCBI taxonomy): Eukaryota > Metazoa > Chordata > Mammalia > Afrosoricida > Tenrecidae > Nesogale > Nesogale talazaci. The sequence goes on along the minus strand of PVJH01000167.1, from coordinate 66,118 downwards.
GCAATCCTCTTCTACCTCAGGAAGCTAGTATTGTCCTGTGACCAGAAAGCAGCTCAGCCAACATGAAGGAATCCAAATATAAAAGGAGATTATTCAACATCCATCCAAAAGGTGTCTGCTCAATTCATGAATCTCCACTCAGAAATACAAATAAATTATGTAATTGCATTCAATTTCATTTCTAAATACCCATAGGGAAAATGACACCTTAGAAACAATCAGGGTTCTTCCCAATTGTCAGATGGTTAAGAAGGGTGCCAGCAGGGTCATCTTGTCCAAACTGAACAATATGTCAAGGCAATACAGGAAGGATAGCACTGGGCAGGAGTCAGCTGATGTGGAATCTTGTTGTGCCATGACATGGATTGAGTTGTATCTCCCCCAAATAACTGGTCTTGATTCTCAGTGGTTTGGCAGTTATGCAATGATCTAACTTGGCAATTAGCTAATGCTGTAATCCTTCCAATAATGTAAGGAAATTAAGGTGGGCTGCAAAACCCTTACTGATATAGAGAGATTTCCTCTAAGGATTGGACTACTTCACTTTTCTTTCTACTGGAGAAAAAAGAAGAGAATAGTGAACAAAAGAAAAGAGTTCTTATATCAAGAAAGAAGAGCTGTGAGCAGAGAACATTGTATATGAATATATATATATATACATCCACATTACCTGAATAATTGACTTGTACATATAAAACTTTTAAGTCACTAGACACTATTTACAATGGGGGGAGGAGGTGGGTGATAGGACAAAACTTTCAATCATATTCATGTACTATTACAGGACCATGCCTCACAGATTAACACATGTTATAATAAAGCAAGGAGGGCATGAAAAGAGAGAGTATATGGTTGTCCCCAGCAAGGGTTTATTTAGAATTCTCAGGACAAGAGATCTGTACCAAACTCCAGCGTTGGACTAGTAGGCTACTTTTCATATCAGGGACTTTCAGCCTTAAGCCCAAGAGCTACAGGTAAGTTTGAGAAGTAAAGTCCAGTTCACTTAGTAGGGTTTCCACATCTAGTTGTTGATAGGTGTGACCTATAAAGGATGCTGTGCACCTTGAAAGAACAATCTAAAGTCCAAATAGTCTGTAGCACATGACGTCAGTCATTCTTTGAAGCCAGACGCTGGTGCTGATAACCTTCTAGTAAAGGAGAAAATCAAGACACCTGAGAATCTCCGAGGACTTCTAGACCTTCAATGTTTAAAAGAATCAAGAAGTTTCCCCAAAAAGAACACAGACAGAAAGCTAGGGCTCTGATGCTGAACGTTTCTAAACAACGAAGGGATGAATTCCTGCTTGTTATAGCACAGTGGTTCTCAACCTGTGGACCATGACCCCTTTGGGGGTTGAACTACACTTTCACAGGGTTGCCTGATTCATAAGGGAAGCAAAACTACTGTTATGAAGTAGCAACAAAAAATAACATTATGGTTGGGGGGAAGGGAGTCACCACAACACGAGGAATTGTGGCATTAGGAAAGTTGAGGGTTATATAGTAGCACTAGATAACTCAGAAAACAATTTTTTAATCCCCCGCTCAGTGTAATTCAGGACAAGTTAGCTATTTTTTTCAACCTAGTCCACATAGGAAAAGAAAGGAATAAGAGTATTAAACTTACAGAGCTATCGTCAAAGTCAAATGCAGAAATAATTTTAAAGTACTAAGTAGTCCAGTGCCTCCAACACCTTGGTTCAAATATATAACCACAGCATATTTAGCATCTCTTGGAAGACCACCTAAACTGTAGGGTCGATTTCTTGGGTAAATAAACCACACATCTAAAGACTGAGTTAACATTTAATACAGGGTAACTAAGATTCGAAATCTGTTCTCCTTCGTTTATTTATTTATTTTTGTAATGGCTGAAATGAAGGGGAAACCTGAAGAAACATGCTTCATTGAAATTAGCTGATTGACTTTTGGGGCATGAATTTGGGCACTCATTCTCCAGAGTACATGCTGCATAGCTTTGTGAAGTCAGTCATCTGTAGCCCATAAATCGATATCTAATTTATGTCAGATGTGTCAACAAGTTAACAAAAAGATAGCTAGGCTGGTACTTTGGGCTCTCATAGTCTCTCTGGCAGCTAATTTAAAAGTAAATTGAATCATCAGCACCCAATTAAATTCCTCCTGCATCATGACACAAAATGCTCATTTTTTATTTCCTTGACAAAGGTGGGGTGGGGGGGGGGAGTGGAGATGAGCCATCATATTCTCACCCATGTATTTCCTTGAATTAGAATACATTTCACTCTGGAATTCATCTAGTTTCCCAAGTTTAGTGAAGTAAGGCAATGTTATAATTATATTTCCTGGTCGCCTACATATTTATCTCCTTTGCTATCATCTCTGTTACTCATTAAACTCCCACTGATTCTATCAAGGTTAAAAAATTTATCTGCCCAGATTCCAGGAGCTGCTGCACTCCCCAAGTCCCCATGAGCTAGCAGCTTTGGGGCAAAGTCTCATTCAGAGAGAGGGGTTTATCATTTCTGGATGGGAACTGCCAATGAAATATTAAAGGCCCTGCAGTCTCCACAACCGCTACCAAAATCAACTGCTCTGCTTAGCTGGAACAAAAGGGGTAGCCGTTCCTTTTGGAAGGGAAGTTGCCAAGTTCCCAGCTGCAACTTCCAAAGTCCGTCTGCTGCTGTTGCTGATTGGCTTGCAACAAATCTGCCTCATCTCCCATTCATCAGCAAAGGAATGTTGAGCAAACCCCAACCAATACCAGAGCCAACCTCATTTCTATCTGTGTTCTGATTCTTGGCCACCTCTCAAGTCTCCACCCCCTACTTTGCCCTAGACTTGATGATCATTTGAGTGCTCCAGTTGGCTCTTGGATGTACTTTCTTTCCAGATTTACCATTTTGGTCTGACTTAGTAGCTGATATACTTTGAAATCCCTCTAACCAGACCCTGAGAAAAAGATCTGGGTGCACAATACTATCAGAAAACACTGTGAGAGAAGAGAAAAGACCCAACAAGCAGGTGTATTGTTTTTGTTTGTTTGTTTGTTTGTTTGTGGGGCATCACTGGTGGGAGTGGGAGGCCCAGCCTTGCTCCTGGAGAGCTGCTGCTGGATTTGAACCGCCAAGCCAATGGGCTGCAGTCCCGCACTCAACCACTATGCCACTGGGGCTCAGCCTACAAGCAAGTGTATTAATGAACAGGTTATTGGGGTAGGCAACCTATGCTCTATTCCACTAGACATATTCAAAGAGATGTTCTGGGTGTCATCTTACAGTTGTCCCTTGCGTGCTAAGAAACTGGCATATTTATTCACTGATGTTCACCCCTCTCTCCTGGTTGAGGACTTCTTCTACTTCATGACCTCTTTGAGTTATCCAGCTTGCACTGATGGCAGAATGTACTCCATACCTAGGGAAGGTTTTTAGACAGATACATAGAGGAGGCAAGAGAGTCTATTTGAGGACTTCGCAATAGGTGGAGGGATACAGCCAAGTCCAATAGAAATTTGTTCCAGTTCAAAACAAGCACAATCACAAGAGCCAGCTCCTAGAAGGGGTCAATACACAGTCAGAGGCAGGGTCGCTGTTTTCCTCTCCTTCAAAGGGAAACCATTCACACAATAATTACACAGGTAATATGATCCACCAAGTAAATGGACCACAAAATTTAGTTACTGTAGGTATAGCAATTAATGATTAGGGGGGCCTCCTGTTAAACATTGAGCCGTGCAAAGAACTTTCAATAAGGTATTTTTCACAGGGATATTTTCAAGGGAATATGTGTATGGTCGTTGCACAGGTAAAATAATGACATTTTGAGAAGCTAAAGGGCATGTTAGCGGTTGCATTGGAAGTCAACAAACTGGGCTCTGATCCCCAAAACCCTCTTATCCCTAGGCCATGTGTTTCATACTCTTTAAGGTAGAACTGACATACGGAGTAGGTAGAGACAATGTGCTTCTCTAGGAAATAGGGGAAGAATACATCTTCTTACCATTCATGCTAAATATGTCTATTTCTGGATTATAATTGAAGTTTAAAATCCCACCACTCTCGATTCATTCCTTTGTGGTAGAGAACTATAACAAATAAATTCATTAGCCCTTAAGCTAAATTAGGTTATAAAGTATATCTGCCCAGACACAACATATGCTGCATTCTCTAAGTACTTATGAGCTTTTACTTAGAATATATGACAACTATGCGAGAACCTTATGAATCATCACTTTATCTCCAAAATCTAGCAGACAGTGTGGTGTGTTAGAAGGTACATAATTCTTATCTATTAAATTGATGAATAAGCCTCTGTATGAATAAATTTAGGAATTATACAAAGAAGATAGAGGCTAAATATAAAAACTGGACAGTAAATAATGCAGAAAATAAAATTGTAGAATTTTCTCTATTTCCCATTAATCTTTTTCTTTCTTTCTTTTTTTTTTGGGGGGGGGGCATCATTGCTCTCCGGCGGTGGGAGTAGGAGGCCCAGCCCCACTGCTGGAATTGAACCTCTGTCCCAGTGGGCCGCAGTCCCGCGCACAACCACTACACCACTGGGGCTCAGCCCTCCCATTTATCTTTTACCCCAGAAATACATACATAAACTTTCCACTTTTGTTTCCTTGATCTACTTAGCTAATATTTAGATGCCTGCTACTTTTTTCAAAGTCTTCCTGCTTATATTTACCTTTTACCATCAGAATAGTGCCCTGAATTCCCCTATGGACTGGTAACTCAGAGGCAATAATTTGACCTGCTAGGTATTATACTGTATACATATTATCCACCTAGAATTGGGCCAAACATGATGAGATACAGAACATTTCTGTGATCTTCATAATTGGACTGCTGACTGTAACTCTAGAAAGGGTTTGAAGTGACCGAGTTCATAAAGAAAAAATGGCACCTAAGAAAGCTGGACAGAAGGTCCTGTCCTAAAATGTACAGGCACATTAACAGGAAAGGATTTATGTGGCTTCTTGAATTCTAAGATAAAATTTTCTCATTCAAGAAATACCATATGATCCAGCAGTCCCACTGCTATGTATGTGCATCCTAGAGAACTATAACAAGAACAGATATAGACACATTCAAGCATGTATCTACACAACAGAAGACTACACAACATTAAGAATAATGATGTGCAGAATGTGCAGAACACCTCATAGCTTGGATGCACTTAGAGGATGCTATATTGACTGAAATCTGTGCATTACAAGAGGACAAAATTATATGAAACCACTACTATAATTTTTTTAAGTTTTTCAAACAGAAAGAATTATTTTTTGAAGTTTACCATGGGGCCAGGGGAGAAAGAGTAAATCATGACTAGAGAAGAGATTTGGATCACCAAACTTTCACCTAGCAACTAAATGCGAGAATCACTAGACGGCACAAAGGCCCATAAAATCAGATAACCATGGAAGCATCCTCTAGACAACACCTTTTGTTATTTGCTGTTAGGTGCCATCAAGTGAGTTCTGGCCCAAAGAAACCTTATTTCAACAGAACCAAACCATGCCTGTCCCAGCATCATCCTCGCAAACATTGCTGTGTTTGCACCCATGGTTAGTCATAGTGTCAATGGGTCCCATTGAGGGTCTTCCTCTTTTTCACTGAACCTCTACAGACAATGCCTGAGTTCCATTTAAAGGACCTCCAGTTATCTTTTTCCCATTTCAAGGTCATTCACAATGTTCTGTGGTAGTAACATTAGCAAGACAAATGACTTTTAGTACTCTAGTAGTAGGATATCTAGAAGCTCTTCTAGATTCTTCTAACCTGTATTATTTCATATATTAAGTAAGAATCAGGATCTTATTAAAAGGGGACTGATTTAGAGATCTATGCCTAAATAGGAGAGAAGAGATTCCATGGTGACATGTAGAAGTCACAGGAATTTCAAGCTGCAGCAATTTTATTTTTAAAATCATTTTATCAGGGATCACACAACTCTTATCACAATCAATACATCCATCTATTGTATGCAAACCACAGTTGTACACTTGTTGCCATCATCATTCTTGAAATATTCTCCTTCTACTTAAGGCTTTGGGAGATACAGATAACAGGGAAGTGGGTGAGGGGACACAAAATAATGATAGTTGTTAAATTATCAAGGGTTCATGAGGGAGGGGAAATATGAGGAGCTTCAGCAATTTTAAAAGAACAAAATTGTATTACTCGATTTCCGCCTCCTCCTCTCAAAATGTTTGTGCCCAAGGCTAATCACTCAGACAGAAAGGAAATAAACAAACTCACTAGGTAGTCTAACTTGCTAGCGACCCGCTTACAGAAACAATACTCCAAGAATGAACATGAACTTAAAACAACTTCTGAATATGAGTCAAGAATCCTGTACTTTTCCCCATGCCCTGTGCATTTGTGTATCAGAACCAAACACTTATAAAGCACTTGAAATATTCTTCCATGGACGAAGCATGGTGAAAACTACAGAATGAGGAAGGGAATATTTGAGGCTAAATTAGGCAACATGTGAAAGGGCTTCCAGAAGTGTGTGGAAAGTAATGGAAGTAAAAGATGACAGAAATTTTCAATGACGTCTTTGAGCACCCTTGTGTACGACATCCTAGAGCAATATGGTATGCTGTCCATCTGAGTATAAGACTGGCATAGGCACATGTGAGGGGGCATTTGGAAGAGTCCAAGAAACAGGAAGGCTAAGATACCATCAGGAAATCTAGAGAATTGAAGGGCAAGTGAGACTTCCCCAGGTTAAGAAGGTAGAGGAAACAGCACTCCTCATCAAAGGAGAGACAGTCACGGGTGCAAATGACATTAGAGCACAGCAACTCCGTTCATCTCTGTGGGCCCTGATGCTCAATCTTAGCAAAGCACCTCTGATTTGCCCTTCTTCTCGATTCTTCCCTATAGACAATCACCTGTGCCTTGCCTACTGCAGATGCTGCAGAATGAAATGTATCTGATATGTTAGTGGAAAGATATTTGCCACCAACACAGAAATATTTGCCTGATGGACTGAAGAGGAATCTGGAAAAGAACTTATCCTCCATAAGAGCAGATCAGAGACGTGTCAGCATCTTGGCACAGAGTCAGAAAGTGTGGCTTTTGCGAATATTTGTGTTGCATCTATTTCCCATCAAGTCAGTTGTGACTCGTGATGACCTTACTTAAAATGGAAGGAAATGGTGCCTGGTCCCAGGCCATCTTCACCTCCCCCAATCATAATTTTTTTTTAAGTTTTTCAAACAGAAAGAATTATTTTTTGAAGTTTACCATGAGGCCAGGGGAGAAAGAGTAAATCATGACTAGAGAAGAGATTTGAATCACCAAACTTTCACCTAGCAACTAAATGTGAGAATCACTAGACGGCACAAAGGCCCCCCATCCTTCCTGTATCCTCAGAGAATCATGACTCCGGTTACTATTTCTTAATGGTTATCTTTCTTGGTTTTCATGCATTGAATGATCTTAATAATATAAATGGAACTCCATAAGTCTAACCAAATTAACGTAAGGGGAAGAAATATTAATGAAGTAAGGATAGTTTTGTATTTCATCAGTGCTACACCAAACCAAAGCTATAGTATCCCTTCCGTGTGGCTCTTCTGTGAGAGACTACTCAATTATCTTACAGGTGAGTTTGGGGTCTCCCCTTTGACCATGCTCCTCCATGTCAACTTTACTGTTTGTTTTTGAACTACTGATACCTACTCCTATTGACAGCCCATGACCACACATGCTGGTGTGCTTCCTCCATGTAAGCTTTGTTGCTGCCCTGTTAGATATCTGGTTACTTAATTTAAAGCTTTTAAGACCCCAGATGCTATACCTTTTAATAGTCAGACACTGTCAGCTCTCTTCACCACATTTACTTAGGCACTCATTTTATCTTCTTTGATCTCCTCAGGAAGGTGAGTATCGTACAGTGTATCATTATAACAAACTGTTAAAGGCAAGATTGCATGTTGTAATGAGGCAGGAGTTGAGTAAATGTCCACAGTCCATCTGTGTTCTTGTTGTGTGTGTATGTATACATATATGTGTAAGTATTTACATACAAGAGGTACCAAAAACCATGAAATTTGTTTCAAACCTATGTATTTATTTTTTTAAATACAATAACCTTATAATCTTCAAAATACTCTCCATTACACTTAATACATTTGTCAAATCTGTGACTCCATTTTTGGAAACATTTTCAAACTCTTGTTTGGATGGCTGACACCTCACTCTTTTTTTTCTTCACCTCTTCTACATAATCAAATTGCTTTCCTTTCATGGCCTTCTTCATTTGAGGAAACAGAAGTCTCATGTGGTATGAGACCAGGTAAGTAAGGTGTGTGGGACAAGAGGGGCATGCTGTTTTTTCCCCCAAAACTGGAACCCTGAGATGGCTATGTGACAAGGTGCATTGTTATGGTGGCAAAACCATCCCCTGTGTGCCACAAATAAGACCTTTTTTGGTCATATCCTGTTATGATATCTTTTCACAATTTCTAAATAGAACGCTTGATTAAGAGTCTGAGCTGATGAAACAAATTCCAAATGCATTACAAGTTGACTCATCAGTTTGGGAAGTTGACGGGCATTCAGAATGAGGTTTGTCATCAATCAACATTTCACCTTTTTTGAAATGAGAAAACCACGCATACATTTGAGTTTTTTCCCATAGTGCTCTGTACAACATTACAAACATTTCTGCATCATTTTTCTAGAGCAGGAAACAAAAGTTCATAGCCACATGCTGTTCTCTTAAATCAGCTCTCTCTCTCTCTCTCTCTCGCTCTCTCTCTCTCTCTCTCTCTCTCTCTCACACACACACACACACACACACACACGGTTCATGTGAAGCTGCTTTGAAAAAAACTCACTAAGACCAGAGAGAGCCTTCCCAGGCAATGACACTGGGTTTACTAACTCAAAACAAGTTGCTGAGATGCTCACCTGGCAGGAAACATGCATCCTACAATAGCTCTGCCCAGTGTAGCTTTTTCCATTTTTGTTTCTTTTATACCCCCTGGTATGCATCACTGGGTTTGGTCTGACTCATGCCAGAGTATCTGCTCCTCAACCCGTGACTTTTTCCCTGGGCCCATTCTGCTGTTTGAACTCATGCTGTGAATTCATGTTGTACTTCTCCTTTTGTGCTTGGCAAACTTCACTAAGCATAATATCCTGTAATTCTTGCCACGAGAGGAGGTGCTTCATCTTTTCATTGCTACTCTTTAGGGATCTGTGTGTATATACCATAGGTTTTTAAATTCATTTATCTATTGATAAAAATGTAGGCTGCTTCCAAGTCTTTGCAATTGTGAACTGTGCAGCAATGGATACTGGACCATCAACGACTAGTTGTGGTCTATCTCTTATTTCTTCTGGATATATGCCGAGTAGTGGGATTTCTGGATTGTAAGACAACTCGATTTAGGATTTCTGTTCTAGGTATGGAAAAATCACTTTCCAAAGTGACTGCATGTATCTACAAGACCACCAGTGTGAATGAGAGTTCCTTTATCACCACACTCCTTCAAAAACCAACAGAGACAGTTCTATCCTGCCCTGAGAGGTCACTGTGAGTGGACATCAATTCATAGCAGTGTGTTTAATGAGTTGGTTTTTGTTTTTGTTTTAATATACTCTACCAAGCAGGGCATCTTTTCCTAATGAGTAATCCTTCCTGATGATGTACACAAAGCTAAAAATCTCACCATTCCAACTTCTGAGGACCATTTTACTTCCTTTTCCCCTAAAACTGATATTAGGGAATCATGGTATTTCTAAGTGTCCAGTGATTTCTAGTCACGAGGCATTCTCCCCTTCCTCTCTGAGTGTCACTAGCAGCAGGGAGAGGATCCCACGTGACTCAGTATCTATTGCAGTAGTCATGACATCAGATATAATTTCCTTCATAGACCTTCTCAGACAGCATAGTATAAAAAGAATACATCTTATTAGTGAAAATCCTTTGTAGTGTTTTCATTGGAAATGTTCTTTTTATGCAGAAGGCCCACTTGTTAATAGTGTTCATTTCTGTATTGTGCCAACACTAAAGAAGGCTCTACTAATGAGATGCTTTAAAAAGGAGCCATTCTATGAGCCTCCCAGTGCCACATAAAGGACTTTATGAGGCCATTGGTTTTCTGTGAACAATCACTTTTGTGATGCATTCCTAAGTGTAATTGTAAACATTCATCGTTGCCATTTAACCTTAATGATACATGATCAGAAAATAGCAGAAGTCATAGCAGACTCTCAAAAAAATGGAAAATCATGACCATTGTAAAGGGATTAGTTGTTAATGAAACACAACTGATGAAGCAGAGGAATCCAGGGGTTAGAAACCCAAGCTTTGGATTGATCAATAACTACTAGTCCTTTGGCCTTAAACTTCAGAGCTTAACCACTGTGAGGCTATTTCTTTCCTCTTTCTGAGAAATTAGGATCATTTTAAGCACCTCCTTTGGGTTATATTGAAATTAAATAAGAGCATAAATGCAAAGTACTCACTATGTAAGTGCTCAATAAATTCTATTGATTTTCACCATGATCAGTCCAGTATTTACACAGCACATTCCATCTGGGGCAGCACGATTCGCCCAGCTGCAAGAACCAGTGTAGACAGAGATGTCTTGGTCAAAACGGTGACCTCTCACAGAAGACTGGGGCCTCTCTCAAAAGAAAAGCAAAGCAGATGGTTCTATGAGACTCCATGGAGTTATTTTGCTTTGGGTCTGATCACATGGTAGTTTTTCAAACACGTTTCATTGACTCAAGGGCTCTGGCATGGCCTCTCAGAGTGTGTTCCCCATGCTTATCTCTCAGCATTCTATCTGCAGTGTTGTTTGGAAATTTCCATGATTCCACCTGCAATCTATTTTGCCAGGGTAGAAAAAGAAAATCATTGCTCATTTCAGATGATGTGTATAATCTACTTTAGTTTTAATCAGACAGGCTCCAGAGAGGAGCATGACAAAAAATACACTTTCTGAAAAAGTCAAGTTCAGGCACCCTCTAACAGGAAATGTACCACTCTCTCCTCTCTAGATGCAACACCCCCAAGCCACACCTGCAGGAACACAACACCAATGTGTGGCATTACATCAGGCAATGAGAGATTTGGAGTTGGCCTGTGTATCTCTTGCTTTTTAAAAAGATGATTCAGATGAGCTAGCGAAAGGTTGTTTGGGATAGATATACAAGATGGAGTGATTCTCACCTCATTTATGTTTCAAAGAAAATCCCCAGGCAAAATACATCAACTCTTCAAAGATGTTTTCCATCAAAGGACATTCTGAGATTCCATGGCAGACTGTGCTGTGGAATCCCAAATAGCTAAATTAGCTACCTTCCTAGAACTTTGTAGGCAACTCTCCTCCAAGAACGCAGGGCTTACATTCTGCTAATAAACGTTCAAAATCAGTTTTAGAGACCTAGTCACCCTCAAGCTGTCGGTGCCTTTAGAAGTCACCTGCTCAATTCTCTTATTTTACAGAGGAGGGACCAAACTCCATCGATCAAGTATCAATTCAGACTGGCTTAACACAAACAAGAAACTTGTATTTAAATACTTTAAAAATCCCTACGTCAGGCACACTTCCAAGATCATGAGAAGAAAGTGCTTTCCTGTGGTTAGGTGTCATCCAGTTGGTTCTGACTGATTGCAACCCTGGAGACAGCATGGCAAAACACCGCCCAATCTGTGTATCCCCCATAATTTTTCTTATGCTCGATCCCATTGTGGCAGCCACTGCATCCATTGCCGTGTTGAAAGTCTTCCTCTTCCAACATCCACATGCATATACAGCAATTGCAAAGACCTTGGCTTGGGCTTAGTGCACCTGAGTTTTCCAGGTGGCACCCTTGCTTTTCAATGCTTTAAAGAAGTCTTGGACAGCAGAATGATTCGATGCGAAGTGTTACGGATCTCTTGACTGCAGCTTCCATGAGCATTGATGGTGGAACTTCAATACTTTCCCCATTGATCGTGCTGTCACCCATGGGGCCGCTCAGAAGAATGTTGCTCTTCTCGAGACTGAGTTGCAATCAAGGCTGCGCTCTTGGATCTTCAACGGCAACTGCTTGAGGTTCTCCTTCAACACGTGAGGTCATGTCATCTGCTTTGAAGGTTGTTGTTAAATCTTCCTCCAATTCGGATGCCAAATCCTTCTTTATACAATCCAGTTCCTCTGATGATTTTCTCAGTCTACAATTTAAATAAGAGTGAGAGAATATCTCTGTCGCACACTTTCCTTGCTTCTGAACTGTGCAGTTTGTCCTTGCTCTTTTCTCACGGTTGCCTCGTGACTGCCGTACACGTTCCTCGTGAGCACAAAGAAGTTTTCAGGAGTTTCCAGTCATTCAAAGTTATCCCTAATTTGTTATCCACACAGTTGGATACCTTAGCACAGGCAATAAAACACAAGTAGCCAGCTTTCTGGTATTTTCTGCGTTCAGCCAAGATCTAGGTGACATCAGCTATGATATCCCTTATTCTACATGCCCTCCTGAATCCACTCTGAATTTCTGCTAACTCTCTGGGAATGGACTGCTGCAAGCATGGTTGGATAATCATCATCATACTTTTACTTGCATGTGATAATAATTATATTTTTCTATAATTTGAGTAGTCTGTGGGGCCACTTTTCTTTGAAATAGGAACAAATATGGACCTCCTTCCAGTGAGTTGTCCAGGGAGTTCCAATTTTCGTGGTATAGATGAACAAGTGTTTCCGGTGCTTCATGATCTTGTTGAAATATTTCAGTTCCATCAATTCTCAGAGCTGAGTTTTGGGCTAATACTTTCAATCCAACTTGAATTTCTTCCTTCAGTATCGTTGATTCTTACTCATATGCTATCAACCTGAAATGGTGGACTGTTGACTAGTTCTTTTTGGTACAGTGACTCTGTGTATCCTTTTCATGTTCTTTTGATGTTTCCTCCTTTGGTCAATATTTTGCCTATAGAATCTTTCATTATTGCAGTTGAAGGCTTGATTGTGGGTTCTTTCCATTTCAGATATGAAGAGCGTGTTCTTCCAGTTTGGTTTCCTACTTCCTGATGAAGGTGTTTGGACAGTATAATTTGGCATATATTTTTTCTCAATCCCTCATTCTATTATTTCCTGTGTTTCCCTAATTTAGTTATAGGGAAACTAAAAGATGGTTGCTAGCAACTCCAACTTCCTGTAGTCGGCCCAGAATACCAACAGAAAAAGAATCTGCTTCCCAGGATTCTAGCAGAGACCTCAGGGCTCACATTCACTAACCAACACAATGCATAGCCTCATATATATTCATATATATGGAGTGAATGGAAATGCTGCTGGCCAGGACTGAACCACGTGGCCAACCCCAAAACATAAGCCAGAAGGCTAGAGGAACACCCAAGGGAAAATAAATTGCTCTTGTTCTAGAGTGGGGGGAGTAGATAATAGAATGGAAAAATCAACAAATGTTCATTTCAGGCATTATAGCTTACCCCAAAATCCTCAGTCAATGAAACCCAGATCTCTTTATTCTTTTTTGTTTTGTTTTTGCTTTTGTTTTTTTGGGGGGGAGTGGCATCACTGCTCTCTGGTGGTTGTGGGAGCTACCCAGCACTGCTCCTGAGAGCAGCCGCTGGATTTGAACCACCAAGCCCGTGGGCCACAGTCCCGCACTCAACCACTTATGCCACTGGGGCTCAGCTCCCGCAGATCTCTTACACTAGTCAAAATTGATCTTTGGCTTTCATTGGTGGCACAAAGCATGACTTGGCTTTTTTTTTTTTTTTTTTTTTTTTAGCAAATCCTTATCACCTTATGCAAACAATGTGCAGATACACATTTTCAATTGAGAAAATACATAGTAATAAAATACATAGTAATAAAATACATAGTAATAAAATCTACTGTGTTTGCAGCAATGACTTAAAAATAATCATTAATCCCTGTGCCATCTATAGACATTTGAAAAATAGCTGTAAATGTATGCTTATTCCATAAATAGAAACAATTTTAGGGTCTTAAAAACCATCAGAATAACTCTCGGTATCTTGAAGAGTTTCCTCAGAGAATCCTCATCAATTATGCTCATAATCTCACCACCCCCCACTCCCAGACCTGTCTGAGATGAGAGGGATGTCTTGATAACAGCCAAGTGGCAACCGCTTTCAGAAACCTCCCTGTAAAACTCGAGGTGAGTGCTATACAGGCGTGACTCCAATGTTCAGGGAAGGAAGAGCTACCTTCCATTGAATGGGAACACAAGGAGCAAAGAAACAGAAAAGACCAACCGGAGTGGAAACAAAACAGGCTGGTGGCCAGCGATGGCTTGATTTGGAAGTTTCTTGCTTCTGAAGCCACACATTTATTGAATAGGTATCAGAGTACAGTATTGAATGTGGGAAGCTCTTAAAGGGTTTTGACCAAGAAGATAATAGAATAAACAGAGTGACAAGCTACAAAAAAAGGAGAAAGAAAGAATTCCATGGTTCTGTTAGAAATCCAGATTTGTACCTATGTCTCTGATACTCAATTTCTGAGTATTAGCTTTGCGGTGAAATAATCTATTTCAGGGTCCACTGAATCGCCCTTTGGCACTTTGCACAGAACCAGCCCTCTTGTTTCTATTTTACTTTTAAAAGAGGCTCAGGGTGGAAGCTGCTGTTCAGAACAGACAGTCTTCATTTTCAGCTGACGTGACCAGCCTGGCTTTGTGTCAACAAAAGTTGGTTATTTAAGAAGGCCCTCAATAATAATAAACATTTTCTGACCTCTAGGGGTCCACAGATGGTATTGTGACTCTTAAGATGCCAGATAATCAACCTCAGCTTTGTACTTTTTATGTTGACTATTGAATGATCTAAGACTGGACTGTGACTCGAGTGATGGACAAATCTCCATTCTTTATCAAGAGGAAGAGGGGGGGAGAAAGTGAGGAAGACCTGTCACTAATGGCAAAAGATATTGTGACTAATGGCAAAAGAGATTGTGATAGGAACATTTTCACTCATTTTCTCCTTTAACACCTGCCCCCTCTCCCCTCAAAGGCAAGACTTACCTGGCAATATTGCCCTCATTTGAACAGAAAAGGCTCAAACTACCTAAGGACCGATCTCTTTTAGAGGTCAAGTTGAAAATCAAACCAAGGACTATCTGAATACAATATCCACATGCTTTCCAAATACATTATGCAACTCTGGTTGATCATGCCAGGGGTAGCAGAAGCAACAAAAACAGTAGTCAACTCATGGATATTGAAATGAAGGATATCTGAGATCTTGGAATACTTATAGAATATTATTGTGCCCCCTTCTTGCTCCTTAGATCCTTAAATGTGTGTTATCAATGATCAACTCATATCTCATCAGTTAATATATAATTTGTGCTCCTCTAACCCCCTAGAACCTGCTAGCCATGAGCATAATTAAACTCATTTAATTTTCACATATCGTTAATGCAATAGATTCAGCGTGCCCTAATTTAATTCATGGGAAAACCAAAGAACAACAAAAAACTGACACAACTAGCTCAACATTGCCCATGGAAGTGCTAGAACTGAGATTTTATCTAAAATCGGGTTCCACTCCAAGTTCCCTATTATCACATTCAGGCCATTGTCCATGAACAGTTCTCGATAGGAACACCCACACTAGAATAAACTGGTTTGGGTTCCCTACTTAGAATTTTCATCTGTACTCCAGATATACCGAATCTGAATCCACATTTTAATAAGACATAAAACTCACCTGAGGATCTTTGAGAATCACCTGGGGATCTTGTTCAAGTGAACCCATTTGAAGACTTGCCTGTTGGTATCTTGACTATCATGAGCTTTTAAAATCACCTGCCACTTAGATATGACTGTCGGAGGCTCACTCCCTGAAGAATATTCATAAGCACCCCCTGCCTTCAATTATCACCTTTCCCAAAGGAACTGAGGTTTCAGCAGAATTCTTCTTTGCTCAAGGTGCCAGCTGCTAAACAGCAAGTTGATGTTTCTTGCAAGTCTGAGTGATGCTAGAGTTGCCAAGTGTCATTAAATGATCAAATCTCTTCCTGGAGCCCCAAATGCTTGGCAAGTTAATTTTCAGGTGATGAAATCAGCAAGCTTCAAAAGGTTTCACAGTGAACCACTACCCATCCACCACCCACACCATTACTGCTTTTCCTGTGGAGTTGGTTCCAGTTTTACTTTCATAGCCTGAAGTTTCCTGAGCCACGGGTCTTCAAGTCCTGGAAACACACAACCATTGAGTATGGCCAGTGCAAAGTATAATCACAGAGGAAAATCAGCTGACACTATCTTCTGTGTCTTCCTAAGCCAGAGACTGTTTTCCTATCCAGTGACTCCTTTGCTAGGAAAGTAAGAATTTCTATATTTGTTAGAAAACACAGTCAGAGGGAGCAAAACTCAAGTTGAACATATATTTCTAAAGATTGTAATGTCCTTATCTGAGGACAAAAGGATTGGAATTACCCTTCTGCAATTAATGGCAAAGCCTTCTGTTCACAGGTAGATTGCAGGATGCGTCACATAAAGCAAACAAAAACCCAGGGCTGAGCCCCGGTGGTGTAAGTGGTTGAGTGTTGGACTGCAGCCCATGGGTTTGGCGGCTCAAATCCTGCGGCAGCTCTCAGGAGCGGCACTGGGTAGCACCCACGACCACCAGAGGCAGTGATACCCCCCAGAAAGAAAGAGAGAGAGAGAGAAGAAAACAAAACAAATACCCTCCCAACTGAACCAATAAGCAACATCATTTTAAGGGCACAAAAGATTGAAGGTGTCAAGAATTTTATTTTACTTCGAGCCATAATCGATGTACATGGAACCAGGAGTCAATGAGTCCAAGAATGGATTAACTCAGGCAACTCTATTATAATAGTTTTGCATATCATAACTAAATATTTGAACATTATTCTGAAGGCCTGGCATAGGGGCCTGATGAAGAGATGTCACCTATTAATTTTTTGAAACATATTCGAACCTGCATTTGAGTAAAAACTTTCTGATGGCAGTGGCAAATATATTTGGGGGGGGGGTTGGAATGGATCTGGAAAAACTATTTAGGTGACCATTCAAGATATTTGGAGTCTATATTTTCTTTGAGGCGAATTGAAAGTATATTCAATGAGATAGAAAGTTAAGGACTGAGCTAAGTACATAACTATACAATAATATAAATGTGACCGCTTATACTTGTATTGCTAAATGTGTGATGACATTTCATAGACAACTACCTCATTTGTCATGAGACAAGAACTGAGTGCTTTCATATTACCATTACTGAACATTTTGATCAAAGATTCTCTAGAAAAATCTTGATCCAATGATGGTGGAGAGTAGGGAATGAAGAATGAAATTCCCTATAGATTCCACAATTTCTGGAGCTAGGGACACTGAATGAACCCAGTACCCTGGTTAATCTTTAAACTCTAAACCAAAAAGATCTCTTGATGTAGTCTTAAAACCATACAGCAGTTTACCTTAATTGGTAAAGAGTGTCCTCATTGAGCACTGTGCACTCAAACTTCATAGTCAGGAAATTCCCTTTGTTTCCTTAAAAGTGGCCATGTAAGGAGTATTTACACCAGGAAAATCAATAAGCACAGCAGAGTAGGCTTTGCTCACCTGTTTGCTTGCTTCACTGCTCAAAGGTCTCAAAAAACCTGTTTACTAGCATGCTATCAATAAGGAGTACTAGTGCACAATGAATTCTCATTGGACAGCTACGCAGTAAGTCAGCAGTTCAAAACCACCAGCTCCTCGGGAAAAGTGCCTTTTACTCCCCTTGAGAATTACAGTCTTTTTTTTATTGGGGGGGGAGGCCATCACTGCCCTCTGGTGGTCATGGAAGCTACCCAGCCTTGCTCCTGGAGAGCTGCTGCTGGATTTGAACCGCCAAGCCCGTGTGCCAGAGTCCCGCACTCAACTACTACACCACCAGGGCTCAGCCAAGAGTTACAGTCTTAGAAACTCACAAAGGCAGTTCTACCCCGCCTATATAGTCACCATGAGTCAACATCAACTCAATGTTCATGATGGCATATTAATCCTATGCCCCCTCTTCATCAAAATCACTAAGAATAACAAAGTTAATATTCCTTCTGAATCCAGGTTTGCCTTCTATCATGCAACAGAGAAATTACAAGATGTTAAGCTACCACATAACATGTGTGGGAGGAAGATGAAAATTGCTATGATAATAAAAAAGGGGGTGTGGCCTCTATAAGGATTTTGTTCCTTTTCCTTCTTAGCTAGTTGGATGGTCTATGTTATCCCTAGAGCTGAAGCAAACACGAGTGTTCCAGGTACATTTGGTCCATAGATTCCAGTTGGCCTCTTCAAAGCCTGCGATCAGTTGATTACCAGTCACAGTCATAGCCTCAGAAATACTTATACAGAGTCCTTGTCTCCATTGCCAGACCCAGGACTACATAAACTGAGACAAAGAGATCTTTACTCAGATCTTCAGAATGTTTATTTCCAGAAATTGTAAGGACGCTCTTCCCTGGGCTCCTGGAAGCAAAAAGTATTCTTTCAGTGTTGCTACTGAAAGATTGCATGTTTCTTTCTACAGGTGGGAAGCAGAACAATTCCTACCAGCTTTCCTTCTCAGTAGGGTGATTAAATGAATCAAAATAGACCTTTATTTATCTCTTGCTTTCAACTGCCCTCCATACTTCAGAGATACTCTGGACACAGCCTAGAACTTGGTAAGCGATCCGTGCCTGTTGCTTCTACTTTAGGCTTGCACAGGTCTTAGTACACAAATTCCATAAGAGCAAAATAACAAGTAACAATTACCTTTTATGTTTCTTCAGTTGCATGGAGGGAACTGGGGAGAAATGATTTAAAAGGAGAAATGATAACCCTCCTCCCTCTTTTCTGGGCCCCTTCAGGTGAAGACATCCAACTTTTCTGGGTATTTTCTTTCTCTTCCTCTCCTGGTTCTCTTTACTGGGTCCCCTAGTTTATCATCACATCAAGAAACTTGGTAATCACTTTGAAGTCTAGGGTTTCCACTGTTCTCCTGAGGAGACAGTGCTCTAAGCTCCCATTCAGAATGGCCCAGATGAGCACAGCACTGCCAAGCCGACAAGATACTGAAAGCTTAAGACAGAATCTGGGGACAAAAGACAACCAGAACCCCCAAGGCTCCTGGGAGGAGAAGGAGCTCTTCAATCCCATTATGAGACCACCCATGGAGCTTAAGTACTTTCATTTTGAGTAAAAAAGAAATAGAAGAGTTTCACTGAGAAAATAAGACCTGTTTTAATACACTAGTCTACTCTTCCAAGAAAGGATTGCTGTTCCTTAACCACATAAACTTTATTTGGAGAAAAGGTTTTCTCATCAACAAAAGATATTAATTTTCACTACTGCATAGGAATGTACCATTATCTCATGACAAAAAGTTTAATTTTAAAACATAAAAGAAATTTGAAGTTATGGACAATGTAAAGCATTAGGGAGTCATTGGTTTTGGAAAAAAAAAAAAAAAGGAACTGTCATCAAGTTTGTTTGAAGAAGAACTGCCCTACAGGCAGACTAGAACTGGCCAGGAGCGTTTCTAAGGCTGGGCATCTTCACAGGAAGTGAAAGCTCTCCTTGCTCCTAAAGACTTCCGACTGCTGACCTTGGGGTTGGTCACCCAACTCATAACCCACAGGGCTCTTAAGGTATCAGGTGGAGTATTTTTAAATGCTTTCTTCATTTTTTAGAGGGATAAAATGAGCTCTTCTTCTTCCACGTAAGAAGGCAAGACCTGAAAGGATTAAATTGTAATTATGTCCCAGAAAAATGTCCAAGAATCTTCACAGGGGGAAAAAAACAACACCACAAAGAAAAAATCCATAGTGCCTGAAGTCCAATCAAACCCAACTCATTCTACAAAGAAAGGAAAACACAACCAATCATGAGGATAACAATTAATCAATTGAAGCTTCATGAGGAGAAAAACCAGTCAATGGGAATCAACCTTAATTCTTACCCCTAAAATTGATAAAGATGATAGAAATCAAAGACCTTCATGATAAAGAGAACATGGTGAAGACGGTAAGCTGCTATAACTACTATGGAAAACAAGTGTTTGTTAAGAGAAATGAAAGTGTATGTCCACACAAAGTTAGTTATTTGTAATAGTCCTAAACTATAAACCACCCAAAGCACATCAATAGGCTATGGGTAGACAAAAGTATCATAGTCATACCGTGGACTGTTACACAGCAAAAAAAGCAGTGGACTTCATCTGGATAAATCTCCAACTATGACTTCTAGCTAGAACATTTTTAGCGCTGTTAACTTTAGATGTTATGCATCTATACCCTCTCCGATACCTCCAGCTTCCTTGTCTGTGAAATAGAAATCCCATCATCTACCTTACCAAATCATAGTTTATTTTTATCAAAGTCATAATGATTTCAAGTAGCAGTATATTCATCAACAGGTTACTCTGTAGGCAATTTCAGCTTGATATGTCTGGAATCTCTGGGAGATCATGTAGAACATACCTGAAATGTTTTACCTAAAGGGACAACACATCTCTAACCAAAGCCAGTGCCTTCCAGTGAATTCCAATTCACAGTCATTCCAGAACCTCTACATCTTTGTGGAAACAGATGGTGTCTTTTTTCTCCCTTGGCATAGTAGATGGTTTTGAATTGCTGCATTTGGGGTTAGCAGCCCGATGATTCATGTACTATACCACCAAAACTTCTGAAAGGACAAAGAAACTGAGGTTTTCATCAACCAAATCTCTTCCATTCTTGGCAAAAAGAAGGGTCTCAATTCATTAACACTTCTATTAAGTCCTAAAATGTGTGGGTTCTTCCTAGACAACAGAGCCATTAAAGAGACTTCTGGGAACTAGCAGGAGGAAATTTTCACTCCTCAAAAGAGTAAATTCCAAGAAGGAGTGGTTGGATAAAGATTTATATCTTATCCAACTAAAGGCCCATAGGGCACACATACAGAACACTGAATTGAAGAATGGTTAGAGGGTGCTTCAAAAGATTCATAGAAAACACTTATAGTCTTTTAATTCTACCTATCCATGA
Organism: Nesogale talazaci; assembly: GCA_004026705.1. Classification (NCBI taxonomy): domain Eukaryota; kingdom Metazoa; phylum Chordata; class Mammalia; order Afrosoricida; family Tenrecidae; genus Nesogale; species Nesogale talazaci. Next base: position 45,111 of record PVJH01000167.1, on the reverse strand, counting down.
GCTTTCTAAAGTACCCCATAACAACTTAATGTCAATAAGTGTGCTGATTCTTTATTATGTTAGATTGAAGATAAAGGAGAAAAAATGTGCTGAAAATAAGAAATCAGAGAAAATGGTGCTAATCTTGCTTTTCTTCTGATCTCCAATGATCTTGAGTTTCTTGTTTTCCTTTCACTTGGTAAATATTTAAAGAGCACCCATTGCATATTTTATAGTAGTACCATGCTCAAGAAGTCTAAGTCTTGCCCTAAGTCTTGTGGAGGAAACACAAATTAAATAACCATAGTTTATCTTGGCCACAGCTAAGAAAATACATCTATCAAAATATTTGTAACCAAGATTATTGGATTAATCAGATCTATAAAGTTGCAGACCTATGAGATAGTGGTTTATAAAATGACGCCATGCCTCTACCCAGAGGATCCGTCCCTTTGGTTTTTGTTGCATCAATACTACTGAGTCTGTGATAGAAATTTTAAAATCCCAATGATATTTAAGTCTGCCCAACAACTTATCAGGAAGATGAGGGAGAATGTGTTAGTCTGGGTTGACTAGAGAAACAAGTTCAGGGAGACTTGTATGTGTATAGGTTTATATATAAGAGCAATTAAATATTGAGAAAACACCCCAGCCTGGTCCAAATCAAATCCAAAAGTCTGGTATACTAGCCCATATGTCCGATACCAATTTTAAAAGTTCTCTTCAGACCTGCAGAGACTATGCAATGAATGCGGAAAGATCACAGGCCAGTGGGTGGAAGGTCTTGTGTATCGAGTGGCATTGCAAGCATCTCAGTGATGGCAGGGGTCTACATGTGGCTACTCCAGCTCAGAGCACTAGCTAAGTTCCATGTGTCTGTCAGCAGAGTCTCTCAGGGAATAATGAACTAAAAGAATCTCCCACCTCCAAGGAGAAAGTACAGGAATTCCCAGAATCCTTGCTAGAAGTGGGAAAAGTTATGCCCACACAGAGGCCTTATTGGCTATGACCTGAATGACCAGCTAGACTCCACCCCTTCACTCTCAATCCTCTGAAGTCCCAAGTCAACACCAGATTATGTAACTACCACAGAAGAGTACCCTAATGAGAATGTTACTACCATGCTTAATTTCTAATCATAATTTTCTAAAAATAAATTAACCATCAGCTAACTTCCTTAACTGTCTTCTAAACCATATACAGCAAATTGAACCATAAAAATAAAGCCTGAGGAATTGGGTGGGGGGGGGGGAGGTTTAGATAACTAGCAGCTCTTCAATTACCCTTTTTCTCCATAAACAGCTTGCTTTGCCACTGTTCTGTGCTAAGTTCTAATAAGGTTAAGAAGTGTAGCTTCCAGTTGGCCAAGTCTAATAAGAGATTAGCGACATTTCTACTTGTGTCACACAGTTCTTTCAGTTGTAATTAAACAATGTCGTTAGATACCGTATAATTCATTCGCCCTGAGAACAGAATGGACTACTGCCATGCCTGCACCATCCATCCCCACAGTCTTTTCTATACTCCAGCCCATTGTCAAAATCCCTGTGCCAATGCCTCATTAAGGATCTTCCACTCTTTCACTGAAACTCCTTCCTTTATATTCGCCCAATGCCATATATTGGTCCTCGAAATGACTTCTTGGCTTGTTCACTCTTTAAAGAGGTCTTTTGCAGCACAAGAGGTCTTGTGCCCGATGTAATAAATCCTTTGATTCCTTGAATGTTTCCTCCTTGTGTGTTAACTATAGAGCCAGGTGAGATGCCACAAATGCACTAACACAGGAAGTGCTTGCCTTTAAGAAGCTTATGTCCTCACAAAAGAAGCCAAGAGATAACTGGCAATCAGTATGGTCAATACCACAATAAAAAAAAGTCCAGAAATGCCAGAGGGAGGATAGAGGATGGGGACCTACTCAATCCTTAGGAGTAGGGAAGACATCCAAGAGGAGATAGCAAGATAAATCAGATCTTTCTTGCTGAAAGAAAATAGTTTCAATGACTTCAATAATGACTCCTTTGGCTTTAAATCAGAAACTCCAAGTCAAAACAGAGTGGAGTTTGGGGGTATTTACTCAGTCTTTACTGAAAGGTCTGTGTATCCTGTCTCCAGTAGCAGCTCTTGTCTCCAAGTGCTGCAAAACTTGCAGGTAGAAAGGTGAGTGATTATTCCAGTTCTTCTACTTCTTGCTCATGGTCACTGGTGAAATCTCATCCAATGATGGTTAGAAAAGTACTTTCAAGGGCTATTTTGTGCAAGCCCTGTGGTTTTTCTCAGTTAATTAAAGCTCTGGAGCTCTAAAGGTATTTTAGAAATAATAATAACAAAATAAGAGGAGAGAAATTTCAGTGGAAATGAATGGGGGTCAAAGAAAAAGAAGGCTGAAGCCTTTCTGTGATATGTCTTCCTCATTTTACAGAATGACTCATTGATGTGCCTTGCTTTCTCCCACCTTTCAGAACAAAATAGCAAGGGACTACACATAACATGCTTAGCTATGTTGCACAAAATCCCTCCTGCCAATGAGGTCTCAAACTTTGATTGTTTGCAGGGACTGCATGCCTATTAATTTTCAGATTGGACCTCAGAGCCAGGAGGGTGTGACTATTTACAGGATTATGTGGATTTATGTGCATTTGTATGCAGGGCCTTGGTAGTGACTCTTCAGGCTGCTAATCAGAGGTCATCAGTTTGAAACCACCAGTTGCTTGCTCTATGGGAAAAGGGGATGCTTTCTGCTCTTCTAAGAGTTACAGTCTTGGAACCTTACAGAGGCATTTCTACCTAAGGAATCACTGAAGTGACTAAGAGTGACCTAAAGAGTCACTATGACTTGGTGTCAACTCACTGGCAGGGAGTGTTTTGCTTTTATTATTGTTTATGGGCATTTTGGCTAAAAACTCTCTTACTAGAATGAAGAGAGAGAGCTATTGGGGCAGCAGGAACAGTCTTTGGATTTTTGAAACTGTTTCTTGGCAGTAGACCACGTTCCAATGCACGGTCTGCTTCAAGAGCCAGCACTCACTCACCACCATGCAGTTAGCAAGTTGGATAATGTAAGTCTGATGATGGAGGGTCGAAGATCAGGTGACAGACATGTTCTCTGGGTATATCACAAAGTTACTAGACTTGCAAATGAGGAGGGATTCTGCTGGATGATGACAATGACCCTTTTCTCTTCACCTTGGCCATGGTCCCAGATACTCTTTGCCCTCCTATGGAGCACCGCCAGTGAAGTGGAATTTCTTGTTGACGTAAGTACTCTTGATGTCCTTTTTATGCCCATGAACAAAGTTCTCTTCCTGGTGAGAAACTACTTCTTGACCATTACCCAGCCCTATTCTTTTTTGGAACATAGTGAGATGTGCCCAGTTGGTGTGGTTGGTCTGCTTCATCTATCTGCCAGCACCCAAGCCTGTGGAATACAGAGTTCAAGGCTGAATTCGTAAAGAATTAATCTTAGGATATCCAGAGCGTAGAGTATGCAGGGAATAACCGTTGTGGTTCAGTGGTAGAATTCTCATCTTCCCTGTGGGAGGCCAAGGTTTCCTTCCTGGTCAATGTTGTCTCAGCAGGTAGCTATGATGCAGAACAGACGGTATTGAGCTTTTCACACCAAAACAAACCGGGAGGAAATCATAAGTCAATGAAAATGCAAGGGATCCCAGCAGTGGGCTCTTGTTGGGCATGAAGTCACCATGAATCATAGGGCTGCTTGACAGTAGCAAACAACAACAGACTACATACGCATTTTACATTTTGAAGGATCCACATTGTATAGTGGACAAGCAATAGTGGTCATGTTGGTCAGTTCTGGAGTGCTAACTGTAAGATTGGCAGTTCAAATCCACCAGCTGCTTTCAAGGAGAAAGATGAAATCATCTGTTTCCATAAAGATTTAGACCCTCAGAAAACCTTTATTGGGTCTCTCTGGGTCAAAAATCATCTGTGTGACAGTGCCTTTGGTTTCAGACTTTTGGAACTTTTGCAATTTTGTCCCAAGAATAGTTTGTAACTTTGGTTCTAAGTGGCAGAGTTCATGGAATTTGCTTTACCTTCTGTTATTTGTATTTGTTCTTGGACAGCTAGTGTGGCCCTTCCAAAAGTTTCTTCCTTCCACTCATGAAGTGTTGGGCCTGAGAGGAACAAAATTGCTAAATATGTTTACCATGAAATATGAATAAGTACAAAGCAAGCTGTAATATTTTATTAAAAACCTCTAAGATCTGCTAGAATGAGCATGTTGTGTCTCAGGTTCTGCCAGCTGAGATGAAAGACTCAGAAAGGGTTTGATGTTTTCAGAGAAAAAGACATAGGCTGTCCCCAAGCTGTTGGTCTAACAATATGAATAATCAGAAATATAATTAAACATTCTAATGACGATAACTTTAAGCAAAGAAAATAGCTAAATATTCACAATTCCATTATCTTTGTTATGTTAAAAGAAATTAAAGGAAAAGATGTTTCCTTGAGCAAATCACTTTTCCTCTTTGTGCAAGGAGTACCAGTTTCTTCATCTGAGTTCTAAGAACATGGGTTGAGCTAAGGGTCTTCTCTGCTTAAACATTTCAGCAATCTCTAAAGTATAGCTATACAGAAACAGTTTCAGCGAGGGTCCTCCTGAATTGATTCCACAATGAATTGCTTTATTTCAAATTGGAGTATTTCCCACTTCTTGCAATTTTTGTCGGCACAACAATGTGACAGAAAGTAAGGGAGAATTGAGAGGGGGGTGGGGGAGGGGAAATATGGCCAATTTCTTAATGTATCTAGACCAAGCTACCTAGATATTCTTGGGAAAGCGAAAGAAAATTCCAATTCTGAAGTTAAGACTGAAGGTAGAATCATCAAAAAGGAATAACAATAAAATGAGACCATCAAAAGCCAAAATCTTCAGTGGCGGGATCTCAATTAGGCAGTTTTGTGGAAAAGGTAAAGGACACAGACACAAGGAAAGGAAGGAGCGGTCATGAAAATCACTCAGTCATCTAGAATGCCTCATCATATGACTGATTGCAGGGCTTCCGACATTATAAATTTCAGCCTGGTATCCCTCAGTGCAGACATTAACACCAAGAGTGGTCCTAGAGAATACAACCAATAGATGTCAACTAACATGCTGCTTCTTTAATATGCGATGACTACATCCATTTAAAAGGGGGCTTGCTGGTACAATGGGTAAGTACATGGTGACTGACAGGAAGGTTGGGGGTTCAAATCCTCCAGTGACTGCATAGAAAAAAAACACCTGAAAATCTGCTCCCATAAAGATGGCAGACTGGGAATCCTTATGGTTCAGCTCACTTGCACACAACAGCACACCCACTTCTATTCCTGGGCCACTTTGAAGTAAAACTCACAAGTGAAGTCATAAATAAAATTCACTTATTTATTTATTTGAATGACGTATGCATCATGGTGTTGCCAGAGTACCTGGCTGGTCCTCAGTCTGGAAACTGAATGATCTGTTCTGTTGTTTGGACTAACTTCAGTGGACTCCGATTGTATGTGTCCTCTTCTTGTGCTTGTCTAACTTTGCTCAGCATAATATCCGACAGCATGATGAGCACATAACCCCACTTGAGGTGAATGAATATCAGAACCGTAGGTGAACAGGTACATTGGATGGTGCAAGGCACAGCAATATATATCATTTAATAAGGGTTCCTGAGGGATAGGGTGGGGAGGGAGGGAGGGGATGAAGTGAAACTGATATCAAAGAGTTCACGAAAAAGGAAAATGTTTAGAAAATGATGGTGGCAAAAATTGTGTATTTATGCTTGATCTAATTGAATTATGGATTGTTATAATATCTGCAATAGCACCCAATAAAATTATAAATAAATTTTATTCTAAGCAAGATTATAAGTTGAATTGTGACATACCAAAACCAGACCAGCTGCTATCAAGCTGTCCCTATAGGACAGAACAGAACTGTCCCAGAAGGTTCCCCAGACCACAATTGTTACAGGACCTGACTACCACATATTTCTCCACAGGAGGCTGATGGACTAGAAATTGCCACCTTTTGGTCAATAGCCAAGCATTTAGAGGGTTCCTAAATTGTGGTACAGACATCAGTAATTAGAAGACAGCATTGAATGATCGGTCTAACATTGTTTCCAAATGTTGCAGATATAATACTTTTATCATAGAAGATAGGGTGTGCTTGTTGTTGTTATTTTCTTGTTATAGTCTGGTTTTATCTTTATTTTTTAAATAAGTAATTTTATTGGAATGTCTTACAACTCTTATAATAATCCATCCATCAATTGATTCAAACACATTTGTACATACGTTGTCATCATCATTTTCAAAACATTTTCTCTTTACTTGAGCTTTTGATATCAGTTCTCCCCTCACCCACCCCTCACCCCCACCCCTGCCTTAGCCATTTTTTCATCATTTCAATTTTCTTTGTTTTGTTTTACTATTAAATGGTTTTAAGTATATGGACTTGCCCTTTAGGTACTTAATTGTGTGTGTTTTTCAATAGGACTACATTTAAATCAGAGGTCCATAAAAATGGGATATACCTCTTAACACATGAAAGGAATACTTTCTATTACTTAGAAGAGACAATTACTTGGTTCAATCAATACGAGTGACTCTTCCCACAAGATATTCATTTCCATATTCATTACAAACACTGCTGGCCATCCAGGATACGTTAATAATTCTATGGATATCATCATGTTGGATGACACACACGTGCCTGTTTTCAAGGGGACTGGTGGTGGAACCTTGTTTCAGAGGGGCATCAGCAGTCCACCTACTGCTACCTGCTCCATTGCTTTCTGAAAGTCAGTGCCTTCGGTTGCTGAAGTTCTCATATTTGTCATTTTTCATCCTTTAAGGCAAGTAACCAAAGTGAATGTGCTACCTGTGACACGGCCTGCCCCATGTCCTGCTTTTTGGCAAACACCGCTAAAGAGGTTTGTTGTATCTCTTCTTCACCCAAGTAAGACCAAGAACATGGCAAGTAACGCCGAGTTGATAGTGTCGATTCAATCTTGGTCCCAACTGTCTACTCCAGCAATGACCCCATCTGCTATTGCCTGGCCACCTCCCTAGTACCACCTGACTCTCGCCCGTCCTCCTCGATCTCAGACTTGACATTTGAGGCTTTTGTATGTTACTGTTTTGACACTAAAGCCAATGGCAGGAATAGCAAGAATGACTTCTCCCATCGATAATCTCTACAAAATTGTGGATTTTTTTTCCCTGCCCCGTCTACTCTCCAAATTAAAATTGTGATTTCTGGGTTCCCAAACCGACTGGGAAAAATACTTGATCTAAAGCCAGCCCGGATGAGCTTGTCTGCCTGTCCTTAAGGATCGTCTGGAGCAAGTCTCAGTCTTAGTAGTGACTTCTGCTCCAGTACCACAGCAACTTGCCCCCACCGCCAAGGAAGGCTCCGCACACACTTCGTTTTTGTTGTTTCCAACGTTGTTGCTGATTTTCTTACAAGGGGCCATAGTTTCTCCCACCTTGCAATACTTTATGCCCTAAATGCTCTACTAAAAAGCATTCTTAGGATTCCTATAGAAGAGCCCTCAAAGAAGATAGCACAGCCTTGCTGGGAAGCAATCAGAGAGGACAAAGGTTTTGCTCCACTAAGTAATAAAGAGACACCTGTGAAAACGAAAATTATGAAAGTCATACCTCTACCACAGTTATAATGAAAATCTGTTCTCCAAAATGATTAATTTGTGGCATGCTGGTTAACTTTTTAAAATACTATTTATAGGACACAGAAAAGAAAAAGGAAAGGAAATTAAGATTGTCAGATTCCAGAGACCAGCAGGACATGTTTTATGCATCATTTTTTAATAATTTTTCCTGTTAATTGATGCTTGTTCTTATTCTTTTAATGAGACAGAGACATTCTGAAAAGTTTGAATTCCTCACAGAAGTGCACCATGTCCTAGAGATTTTGCTACTGTAGTGCTTTCTAAACTTTTCCTTCTTCATGCATAAAAAGCTTCCAGTATTAAGAATTTTTTAACAGTCCAAGTCCTTAGGGATAGCAAAAGTAGAACATTCAAGTTGAATCTAAAAAGCCAAAAATCTAGTTAGAAATTGCCCAGGAGAGTCAAGACAAATACAAAATGATCAGCACCATTATGGATTTTTTAAAATAAATAAAACCAGCCTAAAATGACCCAGTTAGTACTTGCTATTTCCAAGGATTGCTCCCAAGCACGTGACTCTATCCCTACTGAAGATGGAGAAGTTAGTTGCTAGGTAGGTGCCCAATGAGTTTAGGTTCCACTCAAGGTATTATATGACTTTTAAAAAATACTATTTATAGTACACAACTATCCAGCTATAGAGCTCACTGGATGACTTAGAGAAAAGGGTATCTTCCTTCTGTCTCTTTCCTCATTGAAGAAGTCATAGCAATCATAAAACTTGTCCTATACACTAATTGGGAGGTGGGACAACATATGTAAAAGTGCTCCAATGTTTTTAATACATCATTTCATTATAAGGAAAGAGAATGAGCTCCCATGCGTCACTTGTATAAGTCAAGCCTCTTGTACAATTCAATTAAGCAACAGGTTAGAATCACATTTGTGGCTAGAAATGTTGGTACCTACAGTGGATCATGTAATTGACATCTCATCAACTTCATACCAATTGATCAGTCTGAAGTTAAGCTATTGATGCTAACCAATCCCTTGACCAGTGATTGTCTCACCAAAGGGAAGCATATTAGACAGATGGGGGGGGGGTGCAGGGGAAAACTCAGAAATGAGAGGTGGGGGACAGTAATCACTCCCACTCATGGGACATGCGTAAGAAAAGGTATTGTTTCAGGTGCTCCAGGTCAGCAGCCTTTTTCATGCTCCAAGGTAAAGCAGAGACAGTAGATAAACTATGGAGAGAACTTGAATACCTGGAATTTGAAAGGAACCTCTGCACCTGGGTGCCAGTGAGTGAATGACTCAACTAATCCTGAGATCTGCTCTGCCTCTGCATTCAAATATAAATTTCTGTAATACAATGGCTAGGGGAATTGCCTTAGGGAGGGACTGCCTGTGTTCAAAACCAGGCTTTGACACAATGCACATGATCACGGAAAAGTTGTTGATCTCTCTAGACTTCAGGTTTTCTAGATGCAAAATGAAGGTATTAGCGGTATTTTACCCAAGAGGTCCTTGTGAAGATTAAATGAGCTAATTGTCTTAAATGTCTTGGTGTCAGGCATATGGTAGACACTATATAAGATTTGTTAATAAATAATTTGGCCTAATTTTTATTATAGTCCTAAATTCAATCTAAATAGATTGTTTTTCTTAGCCCTCTGAGTTAGTTATTCTTAATTGCAATGTCCCAAAGGCAGTGGTATATCAAAAGTGATTTTTAGCAACAGTCATTAAAATAACAAAGCCCCCTAATTATTTATTTTAATATTTATAAATGTGCATATTTTATGAATGCATGAATTAAGAATATCTGTACAAGTTTTAGACAAACCAACCCCCGTAAAGTCCACTAGGATAAAATTTTGAGGTACCTCAATGGTTTATAATAATAAGCAGGCATTAATTTTTGATACACATTAAGACATTATTATTACTATTATTGTTACTGAATTATGATTATAAAAGATATGTTTGCCCATCTAAAAGTGTTTATGTATGGTAAATGTGCACTACATTCTGTATAAGACTAGCATTTGATTATAGTTAAATATGAAACATACCTAAACTTGCTGACCTGTGCACAAGTTCAATTTAAAGACAAACTTAGGAACAGAATCAGTTTGTATTTGGTTGATTGCCTGTGTGTCTCTGTGTGTGTGTGTTTTACACACATGTGAAGGGGCTTTCAAAAAGTTCTTGAAAAAAGGAATTTTTCTATGATTTTTTGAGGATCCCTCATATATGTGTATATTTGATATTTGTGGTTATATCTATGTCTATACCTATATAAGTATATATACAGACATGAAAGAAAGAAGAAAATTGAATAAAATTTCAATGTCAACCCCCTTATTAATTACTTCTTCACATAGCTGCTATGTGGTGCAGAGTAGATATTTTTACTCTCTGGGTCTGTTTCCTGAGAAGTGACTGGAATTATACCCAAGGAGAATTGGAGGGTGGAGAATAACCATGAGAGTGCATTGCACGAATGACCACTGTATAATAAGCACATGTGTCAAGGGGCTCCAAAACCTGTATATCAGCTGTTCTAAATGTCACACTAGCACACCAGGCTTTCCTTCTTCATCAAAGGGATAGGCTTGTTATCAAAGAGATAGGCTTGGGTCTTTGAATAATCCCCATTGTGCCAGAGATTATCCCGCTCCCACACCCATTCCCTTTGCTGCCTGGGCTCCCAGCTACACTTGGAAGTTCAGTCCTTCATTGCATTTAGGAAACATCATTTTTAAACAACGTTTAAAAAAATTGAGTTTTAGGCATTAGCAGTTGGCAGAAAGAAACCCAGAGGCCACTGTTGGTTAAGCATTGGACTATTGGCAAGGTCAGCAGTTCAAATTCACCAGCTGCTTTGTAAGACAAAGATGAGGCTATCTGCTCCTGTAAAGATTTACAGCTGCAGGAACCCATGTTTGAGGGTCACTATGAGTCAGAACTGATTCTATGGCAGTGGACTTGGTTTTTATCTTGTACTTGTTGACACAAGTGATGTGAACCAGAACATGAAAGGCTGGCCACTGACAGACTCCCATGTTCAGTCCTTCAGTCTTTCCTCAACCATCCAGTAAGCTGAAAGGATTCTTGTGGGTGGAACCACAAGATGGAAGGAGCATGGATCCTTGACAGACCAGTGGGAGAGAGATTGACCAGATACAAGGACTTTGGATAATGATATGGTACAGAAATAAACTTGAATTGTACTAAACCAGAGAATTTGAGATTTACTTGTTAAAAGCAAGTGTTAAGAAGACACCATCAAGTTCATAAGAAACTTCCTGCTTCTCCCTTAATTCAACATGAAATGAGAGTCGTGGGATGAAGACTGGATTTGTTTGATTGCTTTCACATGACAAACAAGACTACAGGCCCCAAATGCCATGTGCCTCTCGTTGGGCCAATCACATTGCTCACTGTCAGTCCAGCTTTTAATCAGCTGTCTGAGCTCCAGAGAACAGGTACCTCTCTGCTTTGAAGAGGCTCTGTGGTGCAGAGAGCACATCGCTGCATGCAGCTTCATGTAAAGAAAGAGGTTGATGCTCTCTTCAATGAGATTATGGCATCATCTCCTGGAAGGACTTTTAAAAACATGACAACAAAACCTAGATTAACTGTGATCGAGTCTGTTATGACTCACAGAGAGTCTCTGGACAGAGTAGGGTGACCAGATGGGAGTAGGAAGCCCCATCTTTCTGCTGTGGAGCCGCTGGGGGTTTCAAACGGCTGATCTGTGGGTTAGTAGACCCAATACTATTCAGCAGGTCTCCTTGGAAAGATGCTCAGTAGCCACTAACATGTGCTTATGAACGATGACCGCAAGCCTCCACAGACATTGTCAATCGCCAGACTTGGATGGACGGTCCACTGATTCTTCCAGTAATTTTTTTATATATAAAATAAAGAGAGGTACGTGAAGTGTTATTGAGCAAAGAGGTCATCACTAGCATGTAACCCATTCCAGAACATTCTGTGCTGTTTGTTCCGTTAGCTGGACTTTGCCAGGCAGCAAAGACAACAGATGGTCTGCCTATTGACCTATCTAGCATCCTCATACTAGATTTCTTGTTTTGTTTTTTAAAAACAAAACATGTCAACTGTGGCATCAGTTAAAATGAACCAGCTATAATTTTGGAAGGACTGCCCTACGTTCCTAGCTATACAACATGTCAACCACAATGCTGAAAATCCCAAGGTGGGGTGGAACCAGCACAACTCAGACCAAGGTGGGACTGTTCCGGACTGTCAAACTGAAAGTTCTCTGTAGATATGCTAAGCCCTCTCCTAGAGATATGAAAATAACCAAAGACCAATGATAGCAAATGTGAGTGTTTGACTTCATCCCCCTAAGGGCTCATCACATTCTCTTTAAAGAGAAAAATGGTGGACATCAGCAAAGCCTCACTTGTATGCAGGCTACTTGGTGATCTTTTCTGTTTTCTATTAATCCACTCATTCCACAGACACGAATCACCTCCCACTACATATCAGTTACCTGCCCAGTTGCACTTTCAAGCAAACAAAGAAAATTCATGGACAGCACTATCATTTTCCAGTCATTTTCATTATCCATAGATATTTCAGATGCACTTAAAATTTAAAAGACTTTGGGGGAGGCTTTATTTGGCCTGGGAATCTCATTAGTATGCATCATATGTTTCCCCCAAACACTATCACAGTTAGTAGCACTGAACAACTGCTTTCATTTGTTCATAATCTCTTCCTCGCCCTTTCTTACAGAATGGATTTTTATAACAGCTCCAAAAAGATTTTTAATAGTGAAGGATAGAGTGGATCGGGGATAAGCTAGTTATTAACATCAAGCACCATGTCAGTTAAATAATGAATTGAACAACAGTATTTCAAAATCCTTTTCAATCCACTTAAATGGAGCTTAATGGGAGTGCATCAGGGGGCAGGATAAGCAAAGTCATGACTCTCAGGAAACTTACATTCTAGCAGTGGTTCTCAACCTGTGAGCTGAGACCCCTTTGGAGGTCAAATGACCCTTTTACAGGGGTTGTCCTGTTCATAACAGTAGCAAAATTACAGTTATGAAGTAGGCACAAAAATAATTGTATGGTCGGGAGGTCACCACAACATGAGGAACTGTAGTGAAGAGCCATGGCATTAGGAAGGTTGAGGACCACTGTTCTAGAATGTGATGGCTGGAAGGATGGTAGAAGATTGAAAACAGTGAACAAGGAACACACATAACACTAGCGTCCTTCTAGGTGGAGCTATGTGCTGTGAAGACTATGGGAGACATAAGGCACCAGAGTGACAATAGAAGCTATTGTTTTAAGTACCATCAAACCATATGGAACATTATTTGGTTTGGTGCCATTCTCACAATAGTATGTAGACTCGAGTCCATTGTTGTAGCCACTGTGTCAATCCATCTCATGAAGGGGCTTCTGTTTTCACACTAACCCTCTATTTTTTTTCTGACTTTTATTGAGGACTCTTATATATCTTACCACAATCCATACATTCATCCAGTGTGTCAAGCACATTTGCACATATGCCACCATCATCATTTTCAAAGTGTGCTCTTCCCACTCGAGACCCTGATGTCAGCTCCCCATTTCTTACTCCCTCCCTCCTCTGGTCATCCTCCTTCATGAATGCTTAATAAGTAATAGATTATTGTTTTCATCATACATTGTCCTCTGTCACCCCTCACCTACTTTTCTGTTATTCATCCCCTTGGAAAGGGGTTATAGTTGATCCTTGTGATCGATTCCCCCTTTCTTCCCCCTCCCAACCTCCCCTACCTTCCTGGTATCTCTACTTTCATTGTTGGCCGTGAAGGGTTTATCTATCCTAGATCCTCTATGTTTCGGGTTCTTTCTGTAGCAGTTTGCACATTATGGTCTAATCTGATTTGTAAGGCAGAATTAAGGGCATCATAATTTGTGCATAGTGGGAGGAGAGGAAGCACCAAAGAACTAGAGGAAAGTTGGGTGACTCCCCTGTGAAAAGATGTCCAATTGTCTACAGATGAGAATTGGGTCTCCACTCCACACCCCTTCTCCCCCCATTCACATTGGATATGTTTTTCTTCTGGGACTTAAATGCCTGATACCTAATCCTATTAGCACCTCATGATCACACAGGCCGGTGTGCTTCTTCCATGTGGGCTTTGTTGCTTCTGAGCTGGGTGGTCACTTGTTTACTCAAGCCTTTAGGACCCCAGAGCAGACACTATATCTTTTGATACTGGGCACCAACAGCTTTCTTCATGACATTTGCTTATGTAGCCATCTTGTCTTCTAACCCTCTATTTTATCAACCCCAGTGACCTTCTCCACAATGTTATCTCTGTCGGTAACATATCTGAAGTGAGACAGAGTCTCATCTTCCTCATAAGTAGACTTCTGGCTATGCTCCCTCAAGTTCAACCTTTCCCCATTCCATGAGTGAGGAGAAGAGAAGCTAGCAAGTATAATTAAACCGGAGAATAAGTCACTATTCTCATGAAGTTGCATGTAACCTGCAATCTGCATGACACTAATAATTGTCACTCTGGCCTTCCTAACAGATGAGGCAAAAGTGAGCTCAATGTTTCTTTTCTGTTAAAAGCAGCATACTTGTTCCTTTGTGGATACAACCATGTTTGTTTTGTTTTATTTCAGTGAAAAGAAATACAATAAAGTGTTCACCCATTCAATAGCATCTGCATGTACAGTCCAGCACCATTGTGGACATGGTTACCATTCTGTCACGTCTTTCACTGTCGCTACCTATATTATTTCACCACCATTAGCTCTTTCTCTTTATTCCCCCAAATTTTCTCATCTGTGATTGAGAATTTCTGTTGTCAATTTGATCTCCTACCAATAGTTTTTAAAGGAACACACATTTATGCAAACTTAAGTTTACTGCAACAATTTCTGTAATAGCAAAAACATGAAACAACCAAAGCCTCTGATTATATTGGAATGGATAAACAGACTCTGGTACATTCATACATCAGAATATCATGCATCAAGAAAAAATGGTGGCAATTCTTAAATGCCACAAGACATGGACTAAACTAGAGAACAATATGCTTACCAGCATTGTTCAATCTTATGAAGAAATATTTTATGATACCCTTGTTATATGAAACAAGAAAGAAAAAGAAAAGTGGCTTTTACAGAAAATTATATGACTTTGAAGACCAAGAGGAGACCAAGGGCAGGGGAGGGATGGCAAGAGGGGAGGGACAGGAGCAGAGAAGGGAAAGGAAATGATAATGGAAGATAGGAAGATGGGAGAGACAGAGAAAAAAGAGAGAAACCACCTTAATCAAATATTATGCTGTCTTCAGTTGTTGAGAAGGGCAATGTAAACAGATGATATAAAATACAGTACTTCAAAAACTAAAATGAATAAATGAATAATTATTCAAAAAATAAACAAGAGTGAAGGTTCACATCCTTTAAAAAAAACCCTTCAGATTTTTTACCCCTTATGTCTAAATATTGAGTAGGTAAAAAGAGAAGAAAAGTCAAACTTTAGTGGACTCATAGTCTTCAGAGACATGCAAGTTCATTTCAAGTGTATGAAAAAAATAATAATTATGCAATTAAAATGATACAAATAAAGAAACATGTAAGAGATAGGCATTCTATATTAATTTTTCTAACCTGCTTGTTTAATTTGACTCCCTGAGATAGTTTTGATTCAAAGTTTCCAGATAATTTCAAGACAATAGAGTGGATATTCCACCAGCATCACAGATTCAATGAGTCTAGTTTTCACAGCAAGTTGATGTTCTGATCCAAAATTTCCCTCCTTTTGATCAGGATTCATCAACAAAGGATCATGCAATGTTATTGAATCTTTAATCAAAAAACGAGGAGATAATTCTTATTTAATTGTCTTGAAGGTGAATTTTAGGGACAGTTTTCAGATTAAGGATTTCTTTGTGCATAAATCCAAATCCACTCTCTTTCTATCCCCAGAATTAAGTGTTAGGAACTTGAGCCCCCAGCTCCTTGTACCTTGGCTCATCTCTTTTGCTGGGACCAGGGGATGCATTTAAAGGTGAGAGGACTTAGTAAGGGGAGAGTTGAGCTAGCAGTTTTGTTTTTTCCACAGTCAACTTTGGGCTTCACAAAATAAAATGTGTTCCACTCACAGGTTGTTTGGCATGGCCCTTTTTAAAACTAGACACGTCCTTGTCCACTCTCAAGAGTTAATAACTCAGGGTAGAAAACAGCATATTGGAAATAAATGCTGGACTCACATAGTGCACCATGGAGAAAACAGACACCCTCCAACCCTAAGTCCATTTGTGGAGAGAATGAGTAATCAGAAGACCTGGGCAGGGGAGATGAAACAGACTCTGCGATCAGCTCCATAGAGATGACAAGTTAATGAGGTGTGGAGAAATGCAGGAAAACAAACTTATGATCATTCCAATGCCCTGGAGTTGATTAAAAGACACACTGGAGAATAGTTTACGATTGTGTCCAGTGTTTGGGATATTAACTCTTAACTAAAGCAACATAGCTTATTTCATCTATGTCTTCTGCAGAGATTTCAGGCATGTGAATTGTGGAGGCTTTGAATAAAAACCTTCCCCACTGCCTACCTCCACAATTTTCAAACACTGACCCATGGAGCCTCTGTGGTCAGGTTCACTTCAACTTCAAAAGGACAACTTTTCTTTGTATCTGTTGCATGCCTATACATTTAATTATTAACGAAATCCACTATTGAAAAAATTGAGCACCACGTCTGTAGGCTTGTGTGCACGTGTATGTGTGTGTTAGCAATAAAAATCATAAAGACTTGAGGCTTCTTGTTGGAATCCAAGTCTCCAAGAAGGATCATCATGTTTTCTGGGGAAGAAAGATGTCTTAAAGTGAACTTTAAAGTCTTGCAGCTTGAAGAGAACATTACCCAGGAAGGGTGGTGAAATGCCATTGGCTATCTAACTTCCAAATAAGTCATTTACCAATAATTCACCACAACTCACCATCTGGCATCACTTCCCTGGGAAATTTAAAAATCTGGATTTTGTCCCCACAGCGTGAGTGTTAATCTCATGATTTAGAGTACCTCACATTAGCTCAGGAGAGACTGATGTGACAAATTGAAGGTCAAGTAGGCTGAGCCCTGGTGCTGCGATGGTTGTGTGTGTGACTGCGGCCCACAGGGTTGGTGGTTGAAATCCAGCAGCAGCTCTCCAGGAGCAAAGCTGGGTTTCCTACTCCCACCAGGGCAGTGATGCCAAAAAACAAAACTTGAAGGTCAAGCAATGTGTCAGTTGATGAGATAGAGAAGTATCAAGGGAACCAGGGCTCCTTAAATGATAAGACTAAAGCATTCTCTGCCTAGACAAATCTATCTGAAAACTAAAGCATACTCTGAAGGGCAGAGGAAGATTTCTCTGTATTGAATGATGCCAGAAAAGCAGTGACCAAGTATGCTCACTTTGTGGTTCATAGCCTCTACTTCTTCATATCAGTCTTGAGGGAGAAAGAATTAGGCATGTTGGGGAAGCAGGTAGAGAAAATGTGGAGATGTAGATGTGAACAAATCACAGTTGATTTTGTTTATAACAGTTGAACTCAAAGCAGGCCTGCAAGCTCAACTCTCTTTATTGAATCATACTGCCTTTAAATACATCCCCCGGTTCCAAGAAAAGAGGAAAAACAACACAATTAAAGATTTGAGCTTCTAAAAATTTGTTTGAAGGAAGAAAGGGAGTTAGTTTGGAATTAATGAAAATGAATCCCTAATCTGAAAGCATCAAATTTAAAACTCTTCACATAAGTACACTTATCAAAGAGCCAACCCTCCCTCAGCAGCTAGTGCATCTCATTAAAAGGAACGTGCTTATAATTGGTTAGATTAATTGCCTTGAGAATGCAATGCCTGCCCAGTTGCAATGCAAATAACTATTTCAGAGAATCTCTGGGGGAATCCTACCTCACTGTTGGCCACAATAATATACTCTTTGAACATCTTATATCTAGGCTAATTCATCTCTTTTTATGGTCAATAAGGTGCAACAAGATGATTAGGGGTCTCCTTACTGAATTACAATTACACATGGCACTATCTGTCTGAGCAGAAACTCAGACCACCTTTGATTGAGTGCTCTGGGTCCTCAAACTCTTCCATGCTCCAGTTAGAGATGGCTTCTTGATCCAAGTTGAATCTCAAAAATCCATTGTGTGTGGGTTTTGCTCATGTAACTCTCAGAGGGCAACCTTTTTTTCCCCATGGTAGTGGTGTTATTGATTGCATCTTGTTTCTTGTCTCATAGGTACCAATAGTATTGATGCCTTTAAGAGGGATTTGGTCAATTCCCCAGTTATTTTTTAAAATCCTTTTACTGGGAGCTCATACACCTTTTATCATGATCAACATATAAATGCATTGTGTGCAGACCACATTTGTACATTTTTTGCCATCATCATTCTCAAAATATTCTCCTTCTACTTAGGCCTTCATATAAGCTCCTCATATTTCACCCTTGTCCCCATCTCTCCCCCATGAATCCTTAATAATTTACAAATTATCAGATTATGGATGGGTGGGTTTGAAGCTAACCACAATAACTGGGGAATTGACAACTACCCAGCTTCAAAATCACCCATCCCTACTCTGCCCTGTGGAGTTGGAGCTAGAACTGGGCAAATCCTCTTCCTCTTAATTGGTCTACAAGTGTGGATTACCCCCAAAGTAAGATAAGCAGTGGCTTACATGCTCTTATTTATTGACCTGTAGTCAATAATGTCACCTTTTTTCACCACATCAAAGATTCTGTTTCTAGGTATAGCTGGCAGCTGTTCCTCTGCTAACCCCATAGCCACTCTCCTACAAGACTAAAGTTTCTTTCTCAATTTGACAATTCTGCCACTTGGTGAAGTTGCTCACTACAGAGGAGTGAGGAAGCACAAATAGCTCAAGCTTTCCTTGCTAACTGAGTCCCCCAACCTTGTCAGGGTTTATAAATTTGAAAAGAGGCTTTGATTCTGTAGGAAGGTGCCATGGGGGTGAGAGAGAGAGATGGATGCCAGCCACAGAAGTAGAATCTTCGATGTGGTAGAAAGCAACATGAAGTTGTTTACAACAGATTAATAATTAAACACAAGTGAGTTCACATTCACCTTTTTTATTGGGCACTAGACTGCCAGTCATTGAGCTTCCTGTAAGGGTCTACCAACATGAGGCTCTGATAAGAGACAAGGAGTGAGACAGGAAGGAGAAGGAGCTTGATGCTTTCTGTCTGCTGATCCTTTCTTCCTGTGTGAAAAGGAAGTTACTCTCTGGCACTCACACTGTGGCAAGTTAGAAACAGATGCTTTCCTTCACTGGTTGTCCAACATCCTAAGTTTTCTGATGACAGCAGAAAGCACCAACATTTGAGAGGAATATCAGAGGCAAGGTTCTGGGATCTTGGGTAGAGTTGGTAAACTATGGCCTCTGGGCCAAATCCAGCATGCCACCTGGTTTTGTAAATAAAGTTTTATTGAGACATGATCACACTCATTCATTTCCAGATTGTCTAGGGCTACTTTCATGCTACCGCAGTGGAGTTGAATCTTTGTGGCAGATGGCATGTGACACACAAGGCCTACAGTATTACTGCCTGATCCTTATTTTTTTTTTTAAATGCACCTCTGATCCAAAAAAAGTTAAATCAAACCCAAGCGGCTGCCACTGAGTCAGACTTCATAGACTCTGAGACTGCCTGATGGTCTAGTGATGAGGAGTCTACACGCTGAAGTTTGATTCATGGCCAGGAGGTCTTTTTTTTTTTTCTCCCTCCTAGACTCTAAAAAAAAAAAAAAGCCCAACCCACTACTACAAAGTCAATTCTGGTCAATCCTCCTTGTCACCTTCCTAGAGGTATTTCAATTCTACCTACTGAAATCCCTCACTCTGACTGCTACCGAAGACTCTAATTAAAGCCAACACAATAGAAATGGAGTTGGGGCCAATAGCCCTCCATTTTACCCAAGAAAAAGTCAGCATGGGTTATTAATGAGAGTGATGATTCTAGGAGAAAGTGACTCTTTGATCTTTCCAAGACCATAATCATCTCGATTGAAGAATACATTCACAGCCAAATGCAAGCACTTTCATTCTTCTCCCCAAATCACAGCCTGACTTTGAAGCAAACAGCAGCTTTTCATCTTCTTGGCCTCTTAGAGAGGTGTATAGAAAATGGAAATTCCTCAGTAAGACTCTCCCATTTCCAAAAAGCAGATGAAAATCAATTTATAATCAATTTTTGTTTGTTTCTTTTTAGTTTTTCCTCTATCAAGTCTTGGGCTAGATAAGAAGGATTCGGAGATAGAACATTGTGCCCATACACCCTTCCACATGGTAGTGCTTTCTGCAATCCTCCAAAAACTACGAAGACCGGCAAATGGGATTAAAAGCTTCAAGTTCTCATTAGCCAAATTGTATGTTCCTGAGAGCAGCTTTCTTTTCCAAACACAATATAAATCAAAACACACAAACCCACTGCCATCAAGTCAATTTTCATTCCAAGTGACTTTTAAGATGAAACAAAAGGGTTTCTGAGCCAGCAAATCATTCTGGGAGCAGATAGGTTCATCTTTTTCCTGCAGGGAAGCTGGTGGGTTCAAACTGTAATAGCCCCAATACCCCCCTCTATCTCTGCAAAATAGATCAATACCCTAAAGAGGCCGGTGTGCCCCAATTCATCATGGCTGACCACATCCCAGACTGAATCACCAATTCTTGAATTGGAGACCAATCATCTGTGTTTTAACAAGGCATTATGAATTATATGTTGGGCAGCTAACCACGAGGGCAGTAGTTCAAAATCACCAATCGCTCCATGCAAGAAAGATGAGGCTTTCCCCTTTCACAAAGAGTCACAGAAAGCCAAAGGATTCACTCTACTCTGTGCTGTCCTATCACTTTGAGTTCATGTTGTTTCCTAGACAGTGAGTTTGGTTTTTCAAAGAGATCTTGATGAGCCTTTGACTTTGGGAACTAGAGGATCATACCATTCTTGATGCCAGAGATTACTAGTCAGAACCCTAAATGGTTTCTTCCATTAAAACATGAAAAGAAGGGAAATCACTTGGGCTTTAGGATTAATCCCGGGACAGTGCAAAAAATTAACACACTCAGCTGCAAAACCAAAGTTTGAAAGTTTGAGATCAGCTAGAAATCCCTCAGAAGAAAAGTCAGGGAATCTGTGTCCTCAAAATCCATCAGTGAAAACGATGGCATACAGTTCTGCTCCAATACACACTGGATCACTGTGTGTCAGAGTCAATTGGACAGTGATGACAAAGACAAAAGAAAATACCAGATGGTCTTCCCCACAGAGTGGATAGGACCGGCCATATGGAGGATTGTGAAATAGTGGCAAACAAGACAGATTCAAAGTCAACTACATATCCCACCCAGACAACGAGATGGAAATGACTATGCATATTTGCATATTTTGCTATTTTCTTATTTTGTTCTAACAAAGAGTATTGCAAAGACCCAGGAGCTTAGCAGAGCTAGAGCAGTAGTTCTCAACCTGTGGGTGGTGACCCCTTTGGGGGTCGAATGACCCTTTCAGTGGTTGCCCTATTCATAACAGTAGCAAAATTGCAGTTATGACGTAACAACAAAGATAATTTTACATTTGGGGAATCACCACAACATGAGGAGCTGTACTCAAGGGTAACGGCTCTAGGAAGGTTGAGAGTCCCTGAGCTAGAGTTTTGTGTGGCTCAAACCAATAAGGGAAGTGAGAAAGGCTGAAAAAATGGATCTATTGAATGAGCAAAATAAAAGGTGAAGTCCTTCCTTTCATTCATTGAGGTTTTTAGCACATGGTTATAAGGAACTCACAAAAGTTGTAACTATGATTTGCGTAGACTAGGGACACAATGATCCCTGTGCTTCAAACACAAGTCTGTTGCAAGGTAGGGTGGGAGAGGGAGTAGTGGAGAGAAGAGATGGAGACTTACTTAGGATGAGAATCTCTAAAATAGTGTATCCAAGAGGATGCAAAAAGAAAGGAAATTTTATTCATTTTTAATCATTTTATTACAGGTAAAGTCAAATTTCACAGAACTCAGGAAGATGTAAATCCAAATTGAGAGTGGAAGGCGGAGAGAGGATTTGGTGAAGATGGGTTGGATTCCTAGTTTAAGTATGGAAAATATGATGGTGTCATTCCTCAAAGTTCATAATAAGAAGAGGATGAGTGGATAGAGCATAAGCGCGAGCTTTATTTTGAGCAGGTCTTGTTCACAATGTTTACGTTATCTGTATATGTTATTGTCATGTGCCCTTGAGTCCATTCCAATTCATCATGACTCCACCCAAACTCAAAATAAGTAAACCCACTGCCATCCAGTCAATTCAGACTAGAGTGATCCTATAACACAGATGGGGATGTTTTTTGCTGCCAAGGGACAGAGGAAATTTATAAAATCATTTGTGGACCTAACATTTCATTAATGTCATTAATGCATCCCTTTTGTGATGGCTGGAACTGCTTCTCTTTAGTGAGGACGTAGCTAGCATTGGTGATTATACAAGTCTCATATACCTTAATCCAGATGTGCCTCACCTCTGGACATAGCAACGCTTTATGGCAGGACAGAACTTCCCTCTAGGGGGTCTTCAGGTGTAATCTTTTCAGAAACAGATCACCAGGACTTTTCTTCAGCAGAGCCACTAGTGGGTTCAAACTGTCCACCTTTGGTTTAGTCATTAAACATTTAAGTACTATGCCACCAAGTTTCCTTGACATTCACATGTTGTTGTTTTTGTGTGTGGTCATTCTTGTTCATAGCACTCCTAGTGGACAGATTAGAACTGCTCCCATGGGGTTTCCATGGCTGTAATCTTCATATATATAAGCCATTTTATTGGGGGCTCATATAACTCCTATCACGATCAATACATACATCAATTGCTTGCAGACCACATTTGCACATTTGTTGCCATCATCACTCTTGAAACATCCTCTTTCTACCTAGGCTCCCTGGTACCAGCTCCCCATTTTTCCTCTCCCTCCCCTATGAACCAATAACAATTTACAAATTGTCATTTTGTCATCCTACACTATATGATGTGTTTCTTTACCCTTTTACTCATTGTCTGTACCCCAGAGAGGATGTTATATGTAGATCCCTGCAACAGATTCCCCTTTTCTACTCCACCTTCCCTTCACCCTCCTAGCATCATCACTCTCACCCCGGTCCTGAAGGGATCATTGGTCCTGAATTACCCCTGTTACGGGCTCCTATCTGTACCAGTGTACATCTCCTGGTCTAGCTGTATTTGTAAGGTAGAACTGGGATCATGATAGTGGGTTGGAGGAAGAATTTTAGAACTAGAGGAAAGTTGCATATTTCATTGTTGCTACACTGTAACTTGACTGGCTCGTCTCCTTCCTACAATCCCTCTATAAAGGGCTGTTGCTTTACCTGTTGATGGGACTTTGGGTCGCCTATCTGTACTCCCTCTCATTTATAATGATATAATTTTCCAAGGCTATAATTTTTATTATTTTTTATTAATCATTTTATTGAGGACTCGTACATCATTTTTCACAATACATAAATAAACATACTGTGTCAGGCACCTTCACATGTCCGCTGCCATCATCGTTCTCCAGTCATCTGCCTTTTCCCTCGAGCCTCTAGTATTGGCTTTTCCTTCCCTTCCCTTCTTTCCCTGCTCTCTCCTTCCCACCAACGCTCAATACTTTATAAATTATTACTGTTCTGTCATATCTCACACTGTCCAACCTATCCCTCACCCACTCCTTTGATGCCTATCCTTCAAATAGGAGCCTATGTGTATATCCTTGCAGTTGGTTCCATCTCTCCACCCCACTCTCTCTCTACCTTTCCAGCAGCTCCAATCTAACCACTGGCCCAAAGGGACTCATCCATCCTGGTCTCCCCATATCTCCAGCTCCCCTCTCCACCAGTGTACCTTCTCCAGTCCATCTGGATTTATAAGGTAGATTTGGGATGATGATGGTAGGGGTGAGCCAAGGCTGTAATTTTTATGGAAGCATATTGTCACCACTTTATCTGGTATAATAACTTGTTAAAATGCTGACTTTGGGGGAAGCAGTATAGTGCTTAAGTCCTGCACCACCAGGTTCCTTGAAATTTACATGGAAATATTTCTTTACTCAAAAGTCAGAATACATGCAGCACCCTAACGCTGTGGCTTGATCATCACTAGCTACATCAGACATGTGCATCATAGATGTCTGCCAGTCTACAATCTGGACTAAGCAAGCTTCATTATCAATTTTCAAAAATCTCAGTCTCGGTCTTTTCAGCCCACACTTTGCAATGTAACTTGAAATTGAGCGGTTCTGGAAAATATTTAAAAATTTTTAAGCCTCATTGGGGATATTATTTTCAAAGTGATTCTCTTAATCAACTTCTCAGATCTCAGCCGGCTTGGGTTGGAAATTAAGCCAATTAAAAACAAATCCATCAGATGCTAGGCATCTCAGGGTCTTAACAGATAAGGACTTGAAGACACAGCCAGCTATCTGACAGCAGGAGATGTGAATGTCATGCAAATTAACAAAGAGCCCTGGCACCAAGGTTTAATCAATTGAAAAGCAAGAACCAACCCTAATAATAACATTGCTTCCTTGATCTCTGTACCCACAATGAGTCCACTTGTTTCTTCAAACCACTTAAGAAAACAAAAGTGCTCATTCCTGATATTCTTAACTCCATTTTTCTCTCTGCTTTTGGTCTACAGGGAGTGCCTGGGTGGAACAAATGATGAATCACTCATATGCTACTGAGGATTGGACGTTCAAATCCATCCAGAAGTATCTCAGAAGTATTTTTATAACCAAGTCCTCCTCCCCTGCCCCAAACAAATCATCAGTCATTTAAAACCCAAAGGAAAGAGGTTCTGGTGGTGTAGAGGTTAACACTTGACCACTAACCTAAAATCTGAAGGTTCAAACCCAAATACTGGCTCTGATGAGAAAAGACTTTCCTTGAAAGTTGCTTGTGTAAAAATCACAGCCACAAATGCCCTAGGGTTAAGGTTAGTTAGGGCCATGGTTAGGGTTAGGGTTAGAGGTAGGGTTGAGGTTAGGGTTAAGGTTAGGTTAGAGCTAAAGTTAGGGTTAGAGTGAGGATTAGGACTAGGTTAGGGTTTGGGGTTAGAGTTAGGGCTAGAGTTAGAGATAGGGTTAAGATTAGGGTTAGGGTTAATGGTAGGGTAGGATTAGGGACAAGGATGTAGCTAGGGCTAGGATTAGGACTAGGACTAGGTTTAAAGCTAGTTGAGGCCTTAAGTGATAAAACCTGGGTGGGTGGATCTATTCTGTTGCAGGTGTCACTATGAGTCAGAATCCACTTGACAGAAAACAGATCAATTTTGTTTGCTTATGACATGTACCTGGTACAAATAAGAGCCCTCCTCCCATGGAATCCAGGAAAGATAAATCTCTTAGGAATAATAATGGCAGTAGCGAAACCATGAGGGAAAGGAAAAGGTAGGGGAAGAAGGAGGAGGAAAAGGGGAACTGTTTATAGTGATCGATGTATAATCCCTTTCCCCATTTCCCCCAGGGGGACAAACAGAAACGTGGGTTAGGGTAGACAGGGAACAGTGTAAGATATGAAAAGGATAATGATAATTTGTCAAGGGGTCAAGAAGGTGGAAAGGGAAAAAGATGAGGTGATAGCAAGGGTCAGGAAGAAATAAGATGTTGTAAAAATGTTGATGGAAACATAAATACAAAGTTATGTAGAGATTGCTATAAGAGCTGTAAGAACCCCCAATAAAATGGTTTATAATGAAAAGAGAAGGTGAGAAGAGCAAGCTCTGAGAAGCACAGGTCAACTCAAATGCTCATAGGGTTTCCATGCGTAGGAGTCAAGTCCAGGAAGATTGGATTGAATGGGTGACATTTTAAAGAGGCCAAGGGAGGTGCAACCAAGGGGTTCTTCAAGTTTTGATAACTCTGTCAAGGCCTGATTCTATTGCCATGCACCCAGAGGGTCTGAGGAGACAATTCTGTCACCCAGAACGCTGCTTTGTGCTAAGGGAATCAGTAAAAAAAAAAGGGGGGGGCACATCTCAATAGTCACCTCTCCAGGCCATTATTTGTTACATTTTCATACCTGCATACTGACTTGCTTAATCAACAATACACATATCCTAGTGCTACTGAGTCAATTCCAACTCATTGCCATGCACTAGGCAGAGGAGAGCTGTTCCACCGAGTTTCCAAGATGACATACCTGCATGGAAGTGGACCTTTAGGTTTTTCTCCTGCTTTTTGTTAGATGTCACTGAGCCACCAGGGCTCCTGATTTACTCAGAAGGTGAGATTCTCCTAGCATCATCCTGCTCTTCCAAGAAATCATATCTAGTATGAAATGTTTAAAGAATAACAGAGGGCAAGCATGTAAACCGGAGAGGGTGAGCAATACCATTTGTAAATAAATCATTTGTCTCAAAATATAATCAGAGCCACTAGTTTTAATGATACTGGAAAATAGTCTTTTATAATAACCTCTGAATGAACCAGAAGTTGACTGAGAGGGATAGGCCAATAGATCGTGCCATTTTGGGTGGGGTGAGGGAAAATGAGAGACACATGGCTATCGGGAGACTCCAGAGAGAGCAACAGTTTGGTGTTTGGCTGCAGTGGGAATTACTAGGGTCTGGGAACTAGAGCAAAAACACCATCAAGTGACCCAATGCCTCAAAGAATAGCAGCAGAGTAGCAGAAGGGTGTGTCAAGGTATTAGGGCCAATAGAAAAGAGGCTGCTAACCTAATAGAAAGTAAGTGGCCCTGGAATCTTGAAGAGGAGAAACCATGAGTTTCTCTTTTCAAGGTCCAGCCTTTGACTTTGAGCTCCTGGGATGGAAAGTTTGGGGGTAGGAAGGGCAAGAATGAGCTGTGTAGTTTGTATCGTTTCCCAGGAATTCCCAAGCATTCCTGCCAATGGCCTCTCAATCATGAGACACCACGATTCTAACTAATACTGAGTTACCCCAACCCATGGCTTCCCATTACCCTGGATTCTCCAATTGTCCCTCCAGCCCATGGGTAGTGGTAGTCCCGTGCTATTGTTCATCTCAGATTGCCTCACACTGAAGGTTGGATTTCCAGGTCTTCTATAACCTATGTAACCAATTCCCTGCTTTATATTGCCTCTCTTTTAAATACTGAACAATTACTTGTAGTGCAGTACTTAAAATGCTTGACTGCTAACCAAGAGGCCAGAATGTCCAAGCAAATAGGCACTACATGGGAGAAAGGGGTGGCCATCAGTCTGATTCTGTAAAGATGTGCAGCCTTGGAAACTCGATGAGCCAGTTCTACTCTGTCCTACAGAATCACTAAGAGTTAGATCCATTTGACA
The DNA here is from genome assembly GCA_004026705.1 of Nesogale talazaci. NCBI lineage: Eukaryota > Metazoa > Chordata > Mammalia > Afrosoricida > Tenrecidae > Nesogale > Nesogale talazaci. The sequence goes on along the minus strand of PVJH01000167.1, from coordinate 18,100 downwards.
GCAGCCAGTTTGGTTTGGTTTGATTTTAGTTAGAACTTTGTACTATAATAGTCCAAGTATAGAACTTTGTACTATTTATACTCAATAAAATGTAACAGTCATGATGAACTAGATCACTTATTTTAATTTTTCAGGCGACTCCTACACTTGTCTTTGGCATGAGTATTTAGAGGCAAGAGGGCTTGGATGTAGGCAACTAATTTCCAACAGCAATTTCATTTTGACGTAATACTAATAGTCGACCTATCTAGAGTACTTGCTCATTTTAGAAAGGGTTTATTGTTTTGTATAAATTAATCCATTTGATTGTGATCATCACCTTACTAAAAACCCACTTCCATCAAGTTGATGTCAACATAGAATGACCCTCTGGCACAGAGTAGATCTGCCTGTAATGGGTTTCTGAGGCTATAATTCTTCACAGGAGTAGAAAGCCTCATCCATCTGGGACAGAGGACAGTGAGAAAGCTCCTTCAAAGCGGGGATGGCAAAACTATTTCCCACCTACTTCGGGCATGGTATCATCAGATGATCCATCATCATGGATTAAGACGGTGGCTGCAGCAATGAGCTCAAACATAAGAACCATTGTGAGGATGGTGCTGGACCTGGCAGTGTTTTGTTCGGCTGTACATAGGACTACTATGAGTGGGAAGGACCTGGATGGCATCTCACAATAAGCCTGTGAGGAAGACACATCAAAAAACCCTCTATGACCTGCCCAGGATCATAGTAGGTGGTAGAGGCAAGATGCGATCCTGGACAGTCTTCTTTGAAATGGGCTTGTAATAGCTGCTCTACACCGTCTTTCTAGATGACTTCTTAGAAACAAAAGAACCTCGTCATTTTCTTGTTCAGCGTCCTTTACCCCTCAACGGTGAAGCCCACAGCCCTGCATAAGGACCATGATGCCCTTATAACAGCGTCTCTGGCCAGACTTGCTCAGAGTCAAGCGCTAAGATATCCTGGCACCTGCTCTTTTTTTCCTTTAAGAGACCCCTCTCGTGAAGCCTGACTTCTCGGGAATCCATACACCATTAACGGAAGCTATATTCAGCCCATAAAAATCAATTGCTAACATTCCAGAGACCTTCTTATAAATTAGCTAATCAGAAGGCTTTCCTCCTTCACTAATTAACTGAGGAAAAAGGGAACTAACTAACATTTATTGGGTGCTCACTTTGTGACCAGCCCTCTGCCAGGAGTTCCACACATGACAACTCTTTTACTTTTGACCCTCCTAACAAAGCTATGGAAATAACAGCGTGAATCTCACTGTACAGATAAGAAGATGAAGCTAAGAAGGATGGGGTATTTGTAAGTGATGTCATCATCCAAAACCCCAATTTAAACCCTGGTCAGCCTGTCTCCACTAACCCACAGTGTTCCTGACAAAAGGTGAGGAGACTGTCCAAATGGGAATTTTAAAGTACAGCTTGAAAAGGGGTATTATGAATATTTGGACACCTCCCAGGGAGGACATTTCAAATTAGCTACAGACTGGTGACTTCTCCTGGGTTCCCACTTTCTTTCTTTTTTTTTTTTTTAAAGAATATCTATTTTAGGGCTGAGCCCCGGTGGCATAGTGGTTGTGTGCGGGACTGCGGCCCACTGGGATGGAGGTTCAATTCCGGTTCCCAGGAGCAAAGGCTGGGCCTCCTACTCCCACCACCTGAGGGCAGTGATGCCTAAATAAAAAAAAAAAAAAAGAGAATATCTATTTTAGTTATCCTGGGGCTCCTCCATGATTGTTTATTGGGGGTGGGGAGAGAACTTCTCTCTTAAGTTTCACAAATTTCATATCCCAAAATCTGTATTCAAGGAGATGAAATTAATATATTCACAAAAGGAATCTAATCCATACTTGGGCCTAATTTAGAGGATGGCATTAGTACTTTGAGTTGATGTTGCAACAGAAAGAGAAATTCATAAAACTGGGAAAGGAATAAGTATATTTTACACATGAGAGACTTGAATTGTTGGGGGACAAAAGGTTGACTGTGGTACATAGCTTTTAATATGGCCCCAGGGATCCCTATGCTTAAGTCTCTTCCCTTGAGGGTGGCCTATATCTTATGACTTGACTTTAATAAGTAGAACACAGCAAAAGATATCCAACAATGCATTTAGTTAGATAAAATCTGCTGCACAAGATCTCATTAAAGTGTTGAAAAGCAAGGATGCTATTGAAAACTCGGGTACACCTGACCCAAATCATAGTGTTTTCAATCACCTCATATGTACGTGGAAGTTAGACATTGAAAGAGGAAGATTGAAGAAAATTCAATGTGCTTGGACTCCGATGTTGGCAAAGAGTTTTGAAAGTACGATGGACTGCCAACAGAACAAAGAGATCTGTCTTGGAAGAAGTACAACCAGAATGCTCCTTAGAGGCAAGGATGGAAAACTTGGTCTCCCAGACTTTGCACATGTTACCATGACAGACCAGTCCCTGAAAAGGGACCTCATTCTTGGTAAAGTGGAAGGGCAGGAAAGAACAGGAGGGTCCTCAAGAAGAGGAATTGACTCAGTGGCCACAACAATGGGCTCAAGCATGAAGACCGATTGTAAAAATAGTGCAAGATCCAGTGGCGTTTCCTTCTGTTGCACCTGAGGTCGCTATGAGTGAAGACGGACTCGATGTTACCTATACGACTGAACAATTTCCTCAAAGGTCCAGTCCCATGGTCAGTGAGACACTCAATCTTGCCAACAACTACATGAGTAAATCTTCTTAAAATAATTTTATTGGGGGCTCATAGAAGTCTTATCACAATCCATACATCCATCCATTGTGTCAAGCACATTTGTACGTTTGTTTCTATCATCATTCTCAAAATATTTCTTTCTAATTGAGCTCTTGGTATTGGCGCCTCGTTTTAATTATTTACATGAGTGAATTTACAAATGTTTCTTTCCCCAGTCAAGCTTTCACATGAGACAAGAGCCGTGACCAACATCTTGATTGAAACCTCTGAAAATTCTGAAGCAGGAACATCTAAATCAGTGGCTCGCAACCTGTGCCTTGCAACCCCTTTATGACCCTTTCACTGGGGTCATCCAATTCATCATAGTAGCAAAGTGACAGTTTATGAAGTAGCAACGAAAATAATTTTATTGTTACGGGTCACCACAGCATGAAGAACTGTATGAAGGGGTCGCGGCATGAGGAAGGTTGAGAACTGCTGACAGATTTACTTTCCATTGAAACTAGAGGTGGGGAGGGGGAGAACTTCTTGCTTTAACCCACTCTAACCCATTCTAAGTTAATTCCTTACCCAGCAATTTCTCACTCATGCCATTGAGTTGATTTTGACTCACAGGGAACCTGTAAGGCAGGGCAACCCTGTCATTCTGGGTTTCTGAGTCTAGAACTCTACAGGATTTAAAAGCCTCATCTTTCTCCAAAGGAGCACTTGTCAACTGCTGAACTTTCACTGATGTACACCTGGCCGAGTGCATCACCGTGGCTCACCCTGCCCATCTCTTTTCCCACCAAAGATGAGAGAGAAAGGTACCATTTGGCTCCCAATTCTGCAACCTAGGAGAGAGAGAGGAGGAAGGAAACCAGCATTGAGGTCTTACTGAATGCTAAGCCCTGTTAGAGTGATATATTGCAGCATTCAATTCTCCCAATGAAAATGCTCTCTGAGATACACATTATTATTATCTCTATCTCACTGCTGAGGAAACCAAGGTCCACAATTAAATCCCCCAACTTACAAAGCCGATGAGTGGCAGAGCAGGAGTTTGAACTATATCTTCAGACTGCGAAGCACATGTCCCTTCCACTCAATCACTGTGGAGAGTATATCGCCTCTGTGCTCTCCTTTACTTTTACTGAGCAAATGCTTTGCTTAATCATCTCAAGTTCACAGATGAAAGACAATGAGCTGATTAGCAGACACTCAGAGTACAGACATCATGCTTGAGTTGGAAGCAGAAAAACGATTAAGACCTAGCAGGAAGCTGTATAGAAGAACTGTTTCCCCTGCCCCTGCTTGGTTTCATACAGGCACACTCTGTCCTCAACCTAACTTCATTTGACTCTTTATCTGTGGATAAACAAGCAAGCCTCCAGCATGCGGGGGCCTGTGCTGGGCTGAAAATGAAGAAAATATTTAAACACAGTGGGTGGAAAGAGGAGGATGGAAGTTAATAATGGAGACCACAGAGCAATGCCCTGAAGGCTAACCACCCCTTCTAAGGACACAACCAGGAGGTGAAAATCAATAGAAAATATTTATCTGCTCCACTTTTAAATCTTTTCTCACCCCATCTAAACCTTCACTTTCCGGGCTTCACTGTCCCATTATTCTCTGAGGGCCTTGCTCAACAAGGGTAGTCTCTACCTGCCAGTTCCCTGGAGAAACAGCCTGTACTGAAGTCTAGGCTGTGATCTTGCAGTTTCTTTATTGGGATGTTGTTGTCAGGTGCTGTCAAAGCAATTCTGACTCATAGCTACTCTATCTCCATCAATGCAAGACTATTCCGTGGGGCTTCCTTGGCTATCATCGTTCCAGAATCAGATCACCACAGCTTCCTCCAATGCTGGGGCTGTTGATACTAATGGAACACTGAAAATGGGTGACTTTTATAGCATATAAAGTATACCTCAAGCTGGCTAGCAACAAATTACCCTGCTAGGTGGATATCTTCCAGAATTATTTCAGGGAGAAATGCTTTGGATGTTTGTTTGTTTGCTTGTTTGTTGTTGGCTGAAACCCAATGTATAACCACTATGCCACCAGGGTTCCCTGTTTGTTTGTTTTTAATGGGAATGGCCACCATTCTGAGCTGTCTTATTACTCCCATGTTTCCTCCATGAGACAATGTTCTAGTTTTTACCATAAATTACCTAGGAAAGGAGGTGAGACTGATGCCTCTACATATTCAGCAAAAGGGACTTGAGAAACAGAGGGGGGAAAACCAAAACTGCTAGCCCTAAACATGATTTCTTATAGCCCGAGAGGAGCACAAATAATAATTACAGCATCTGTGTGCAGTCAGTGTAGAAAGAGGGAGCTTTTTACTCCTGAATCACTAAAGCGTCAGAAATGCAACCTTGTCTGGTGGGGTCACTATGAGTCACCATTGACGCAATGGATCGCAGTGAGTTTGCTTTGGTTTGGGGGTTCACAGAGCTTTAGAGCTGGAGACACCCTTTGACAGAGCACTTCCCTGGACCTGCTTTGTCAGTGAGGCAGGAGCCCCCTCTTTACCGATGGGATACTCATGCCAAGAGGACGTAACTTGTCCAAGGTCCCACAATCGGGGAAACCCGGTGATACTCGGGCCTTGAGTCCTGCTGTTCTGTGATGAGTACACTGTTGTCTCTACCACATGATTAGACCCCGGGACCGTCATGTCAGGCCCTATGTCCCTCCAGGGTCTTGTAGTACACTTCCTACAGTCAAAGAGGATTCGACATATCGCAGCCTAGAGTCCTAGGTTGTCATCCCGCAGCGAATGCCATATTGTTATCACATAACCTCCCAGGAACAGATGGGGACAAATTACAGAACGCTCTTCCTCCTGTTCCTGTTGTCCCGATCCACATGAATTGTGGTGCCGCAAAGGGAAAATGAAAAGGTATCGGCTTGCCTCTGAAGCATCAAATGGCCATCTGGTTTGAAGGGAATTATTTATTGCTTAACTACTTCCCATGCAGAATTTGAAGCAGCTCCAAAAAGTGTTTTGGTTTTGTCTTGAGATAGTGGACTGTTGCGGGAGCAAATTCCAACCATGGCTTGTGCCCTGACCCGCACAGGTGATTCCTTCCTGAAACTGTCTGCTATGCTATGAGCTCCAAACCCTCAAGAAAGAAAAGAGGGACGTCAAATGGCCACAGATGAGATTTCCATCAGCAGAAGCAACTCCATCAATTTCGGCAAACAAGAGCCTATGGGAACACAGGCTCTCTCAGGTGTAATCATAGAGAGTTGGGGACCACCTCCGTGGAATGTGTCCTTTCTCAGGATGCTTTCGCCTTCTAGAATGCCTTTCTCCTTATGCTAGTCATGCACCTATGTGGCCCAAGTCATTTCCAAACTTTGCTTTGTTGTGCATTGTGGGATGCACCATTTCTCTTGCCACCCGGTGCTGGGTTGAAAAGGTATTTGTAGAAAATAAGAGGAGAGAAATCAGAACATTGGCTGACTCTCTTCCACCAGCACAGCATTTGAAAGATGGCTCCTTTGTTCCTATTGGGGAGTCCATGCCATGGCTCTATTTTTCATGAAACACCCTGGCTTCTTGGCTCTGAAATCTCTATTTCCTACATTTTCCCTTCATTCCCTTTGAATGGCACTATCTTTCTGTAGTTGCTAATCTCTGAGATGTTTCCGTATGCCCCGCCTGACTGCTTAGTACTTCTCTCACCTGACTCACTACTCATTTTCTACCTTTACTTCCCTCATTTCAGCGTTCCAAAGTGTTTTCTTGCTTCCTGCTAAGTTCTGAATGCTATAGCCCAAATCTGAGAAAAATCATGCTAACAGAAGGCAAAATATAAAGCTTAGCCTAAGATATTGAAATGCAAGCGGAGACTTAAATATGCCAATAAAATAAAACAATGAGCAATAAATAGGATTCTCTACCTCTAGGGCTTCTAAGTAAGGAGACAAAAATTCATAAAGAACTTACAAACTATACAAAATTATGTGAATCCCAGACACAGAGTCAATAGTCAAGACAGCTTCAGATGTTCAACACTTTACTCCCTCAGGGGGAAAAAATGATGTCATCACTTCTGTCAACTGTATGCCAGCATCAGCTGCTAGCTTGGCACGTGAGCTTATGTGGAACCATACAAGGAATGGACATTAGCAGATTTCCGTGCACTGAAGCAGAGGCTGTAACCCCACCCCTTGTTCTCTGTTGTTATCTTTTAACTGTGGGCTGCACTACCTTCTTGTAGTTGACTCTTGTAGTCTAGAAGCAGGTGCTTAAACTAGTGAATCAAAAATAAGATAAGTTAGCAAGCATGCTCAGCTAATACTAGAACTCTCTCCCATTTCCTTTCTTTTTTAAAAAAATCAGTTTTGTTGACATATAATTCACATATTTGCATAGCTCACTCATAGTCAAAAGTTGTGCCCGCACCATCACAATCTGTGTGAGGACATTTCTTCTTCCTTGTACTCATTGGTGTGAACTCCCAAATCACTTCCCCTGCCATGCCCCTTAGAAACAAAACTCAAACTCAGTGCCACTCAGAGTCAATTCTGGCCTATAGTGACCCACCCGGACAGAGCAGAGCTGTCTCTTTGGGTTTCTGAGACTGTAACTCTTTGTAGGAGTAGAAGGTCTCCTGTTTCTCCAGCAGTGTGGCTGTGGTTTTGAACCGCTGAGCATCCAGGGGTCCAACATGTCATCACCGTGCCACCAGAGCTCCAGAAAACAACTCATTGCCATCAAGTTGATTTCAACTCACATCAGGCAAGACAGAGTGAAACTGTCCTGTGGGTTTCTGAGTCAGTACCTTCTTCTTTATCTTCTTGAGCTATAATTAATGCATCACACAATCCAGGAGTTCAATCATATCCAGAAGGATTTTGCCATCATGCCACATTATCAGCATCACCATCTTGGGAAACTTTGCTTTCTTCCTCCCCCTCCCATGTTCTTAGGAATTCTCTTTCTCCATCCCATCACAGAAGCCAAGGCTCTGGTGACATCTGCCACCTGGGGTTTTTCCAACCCAAGAAAGCATCTCTCTTTTTTTTTTAAAAAAATCATTTTACTGGGAGCCCTTACAGATATTACAATATTTCATAGCTCAATCACGTCAAGCAGTATGGTACAATTGCTACCAGCATCAATTTCAAAACATTTTCTTTCTTCTTGAACTCTTTGATACCAGGTCCCCTTTCCTTTCTTCCTCTCTCCGAGACCTGCCTGCCTCCAGCACCCCAGGAAACCTTATTTTATTTTTTAATTTTGCTGCATCTGGCTCCATCCCACATATCGATTTACATACAATTCTATTGTTTGCTCCCCCCTAGTGGGGTTACACAGTAATCAGTGCCAGCAGCTGCTCTCCCTTCCCACACGCCCTCACTCCCCATTCCCTCAGGGAATCATCACTCCTGTTACTGTCTCTGACAGGTTATCTGTTGTGGTTTTTATGGATTGAACAATCTTAACTATACAAGGGAACATATACAAGTCTAACATGATTAATGAGGTAAAACAAATAAAATTCGACATAGTAAAGGGAGGTGAAATAAAAAACGAGAGGACAGTTATGTGATTCATCAGTATTATATCACACCCTGGATTTATCATTCCTTCTGTGTGGCCATTCTGTCCAATTAAGTTGCAGATGGATTTTGAGTCTCCACTATATCCCCACCCCTTTACATCGATTTTGTTGCTTGGTTTTGAATTTCCGATACCTTTTCCTATTGCCATCTCATGATCACACATGTTGGTGCGCTTCTTCTATGTAAACTGTGTTGCTTCCCTACTAGATGGTCACTTGTCTGACAAGCCTTTAAGACCCTAGACACTATATAGTTTAATAGCTGAACACCATCAGCTTTCTTCACCACATTTGCTTACGCACCTATTTTGTCTTCAGTGATCATTTCAGGAAGGTATTATACAATGCCACATTATTAGAGCAAAGCATTCTTGTACTGAGTTAAGTTGAGGCTCCAAGTTCATCTGCTCCCTTGTTGCATTTGCATTTATATACATATATAAAAGTATATATCTATATTAAAATAGCTATGTATTTACATATACACATGTCTATATATATCTATATATTTTTTGTTGTCTTCTTTTTGCTTTTTCTTTCTTCCAGTTCCACTATAATGTTTACCTATTGTTCACCTCTCCTTAATTCCTCTCAGATACAATTCTATTGTTCAGATATAACCAGAAAAGCTACAACCTCCTCACCATCCATTTAAGAACTCTTAGTCTTCCCCTGTACCCATCTTTATTGGCTCACCGTTTTCCATGTCCTTCTCTCTACTTAACAGAAATATTCATTTGCTCTGTATCAGAATCCCTGATAGACTTGTAACTACTTGTGTTTTTATCTATCATCTGTGTATCTATCTATCTATCTATCATCTACCTATATATATATATCATCTATCTATCTCTGTGTGTGTATTTCTCTATACAAGACAGGCAGGATAGGCCATCCTATGGAGATCTCAACAAGACCAATGGTTCCTGGGGGATGAGGGAGGGGGGAGGGAGAAGAAGGAGAGCGGTGAGCCAAGAAAGCACCAAGGTTTATTTATTGTTACCCTTCCCAGTGCTACACACACTTCCCTGCCAAAATTTTCAACTACTCATGGTTTCTATTTATAGTATAATAATTAATATTATTATAGCAAAATCAAACTCATGCAAATAAGATGAGAATAATGACAGCTTCATTTTCATTGTACAAGGATTTTTTTTCTTTAATCACTTATAGCATATGTTAATTAACATTTAGAGCAATGCAGTGAAGACCTGTGTACCTGCATCTAGCTTAATGCACACTATCTTTGCAGCTGGAACTCTCAGGATGCACCCCCCCGCCCCACACACACACACACTGCCTTCCCTTTCCCCAGAAGTAACCACTAGTCTTTATAGTTCCTGTTAATCACTCTCTTGTCCCCCTTGCCGGGATAACAATTCAGAACTACCAGCTTCTCCATGAAAGAATGTTTCAAAAACCCACAGGGCCAATTCTACCCTATCCTATAGGGTCACATGTATTGGGATTAACTCAGTGACAGTGAGTTTTGTGTGTTTGTGTGTTTAATAAAGGATAAAAACATGTCTAGCTGTTTTTAACCAAAGAAGTCTGAGGTTAGCTTTGTGAGATAATATTTAGAAGATACGAGGGTTAAAGACCAGTTAGTGTTTTTTTTTTTTGGATTGTACCTTTCAATTGCAGAATTTTCTCTAGGTAGATAGATAGATCTCTTTTTCCCATTAAGTCTTAATCTCAAATAATGATGGTTATCTTTTCTTTAATTTTTTAATAACTCATTTTATTGGGGACACATACAACTCTTATCATAATTCATACATACATTCATTGTGTCAAGCACCTTTCAACATTTGTTGCCATCATCATTTTCAGAACATTTTCTTTCTACTGAGCTCTTGGTATCAGCTCCTCATTTTTCCCTCCTCCCACCCCTTCCTCCTTCTTAAACCCTTGGTAATTTTTACATATTTGTAATAAATAAAGTATTTGTCTTTCTTCAAAGTCAGGATCATCTCTATTTGTTTGTACTGTTTTTCCTCCCTCGAAATGGCTGATCACATTCTTTTCGTGTTTTTGAACACCAGTTTTTAAAAGATATTGCTCACATTAAAGAAGATGCATAGTAGAAACTTGGCTATTTTCTGTTCTTTGAAGGGTGTTGATTTTTTTTCAAACAGGAAGTTATATTAATGACCATTCTGATTGTGGAGATTTGATTTCATCTTTTTCTAGAGTAAGCGTATTTATATGTTGCCTGTGACTCTAGGGAAATTCTCAGACCTGTGATATGGTGGCATTTCAACAAAAATGCCCAAGTTTTTTGCCTGCTAAGTTTTCTGTCTGCTTGTTTGTTATTTTTACTGAGTCCCTCTAATTCTGAACAACTCAAATGGCTAATGTTGTCTTCTCTTTAGTCGACAGAAATTGAAAACTATTTTGAATCTTTCATATTTTCAGCTATTGCTTCCTGCTTTCTTTGAAATTTCCCCTAGCCACACACAATTACGGGCCACCCAAGAATCTCAACAGGATGGATATATATATTTGAGGACATTTCTTTTCTTTCTGAAATATCATGGCCCATCTTCCAACCCTTTGGAAGCTCTACCTTCTGCTCTGTTACATCAGACCAATAACACTGTACCTCTTTAGTTGAGTTCTGTTGGCCTCGTGGCACTAGACTAGGTGAGTCAAAGAGGCAAGCCATAGAAAAGTGCATCTCATTCCAGATCTGAATGCTTCACAGTTTCAGCCTTTTTGCTTTGTTTTCCTTCTTGTTTGCTTGGCAGTGTTTTTTTTTTTGTCCCTCTCCAGTAACTCATGTTTTGCCTGCTTTGTACTTTGTCCATGGTTTACAATTATTATCTGTGAAAGAATGGTCTCATCCAAGTCATTCTTCCCTTATCAGAACTGAATCAGAATTTACATGTTTGCCAAAGAAAAATATGCTTTAAGAAGCTAAAGCATATGATATACAAGGGGGCACCCTGAAAAAAAAAAACATGCTCACGTTTTTTTGTTTTTTAATGTGAGAGGGATAGAGCATTTGGAATTTGTTCCACCAGGTCACACTGTTAATGAAGTTTCTATTTAGAGGTTCTGAAAAGATTGCGTCACACTGTGTGACCCAAAAAGCCTGATTTGTGGCAGAAGGGGGACTGGTTTTGCCACAAGGACAATGCGCCTGCTTGTGCAGTCAGCTCAGTGCATTGGTTTGGGGCAAAACAAACAGCATGCCTCTCTTGTCCCACACACCTGACTCACTGAACCTTGCTCCATGTGGCTTTGTTTTTGCTTCCGCAAATGTAGTGGAACATAAAAGGACAATGATGTGACAAGGTAGAAGAGGTGAAGAAAAAAAGGAGGGAGGTGGTACTGTCAGCCATCTAGACAGATGAGTTTGAAAATGTTTCCAAAGCTGAAAATAACAGTGTAATAAGAGGATTGAAAAGGTAATAAGACTGTTGTGCAAAAAAATAAAAATTAAATACATAGCTTTGACCAAAAAAAATCTGGACTTTTTGTTTTTGTTTTGATACTCACTCATACACATTAAATCCCAGCTAATAAAACAAAAGAAGCCAGATCACAGCTGCTCCTTTTTTCTTAGTCAAAACACTGAAAGTCTATAAGACCAGCTATGCAAGAATATTGCATTGCTTCAGTAACCTGAAAGCAGCATTACATAAATATGTCCTGTGTTTTCCAAGTATGTGGAGACGTCCTTGCAGGAGGAGATATGTCTAAGACAGCGGTTCTCAACCTATGGATTGTGACCTCCTTTGGGGGCCAATTGACCCTTTTACAGGGGTCACCTGATTCATAACAGTAGCAAAATGACAGTTATGCAGTGGCATCAAAAATAATTTTATTGGTTGGGGATCACCCCAACGTGAACTATATTAAAGGGTCACGGGCATTAGGAAGGTTGAGAACCACTGGTCTCAGTTGTTTCTATCATCATTAATCAGACTCGCCACAACCCAAATACCAATTTTGTAATTGGTTACTTTTACCGACTTATGTTACCTCATGGCATTATAGAAAACATCATGGGCATTATAGAAAATACTGAAAGCAAATTATCCAGTACCATCTCACTTGGAGGCTTCTCTGCAGCTCCTCAAAGAAATGAAATTGTGCCACAGGCAGGAGCATTTTCTGCTTCACATAGTTATAAAAATAAAGCACCAAATGCTCAAATTACTTTTCACATGTACCTTGCTTTTCTTGCCAGGGTCATGAGTTACACAAACATTTATAAGACTCTCCAGGAATCCGACCCAATGTCCCCAATCCATTCATAACCCTGACCTAACACAGATTGAGCTGTAAAAACACAATATATAATATAGATGAAAGCAGTAGTGCTCTGTTTGAAGTGTGATGAGGCTTCTGAGAACCTTGTCCACGGACACCCACACCCTTGTCAAAGAGGCTTCAGAGTTCTCTCTCAGTGAACTAATAGCTCTCTGGAGAATCCAGTCTGCAAACCATTCCTTCAAGTCAGGGTCAGCAAACATTTTCTAAAATGGGCCAGAGAATAAATATTTTAGGCTCTGTGGACCATATGGTCTCTGTCACAACGACTCAACTCGGCCATGGCAGAGCAAATGCAGTCATAGACCATATGCAAATAAAGGAGAGTATCTGCAGCCCAATTAATCTTGATTTACTGAAACAGCTGGCAAGCCAAATTTGGCTCACAGGGTATACTTTGCTGACCCTGATTTAGATGGAAAGTTAAAACGAGGTACTTCTAAAAGCCAACATCTCCTTTTGAAGTTCTGAAAGGTTAGGGGCTCATCCTCTTCATAAGGAATTTGATGCTGCAGCGTACTGTGTCCTTTCGTTGCTGGTGGTAGTGGTAACGCTTTGCCCGGCGAGTTTATTAGATAAATAGTCATCTGCCGTGGTAGCATTCTGCTCACATACCTGGAGAAATGCTCACTAAGGGAAAGGCAGATCAAAGGCCGTGGCGGTCAGAACATGATTCTCCAACTTGCTGTGCAACCACGGAAAAATTTTCTTCATCTCTCTGGGCCTCCCTTTTATCAGCTGTAAAATAAGAATCAGGGTGTAGGATTCCACAGGATTGTCAAAGAAGGCTAAAGAGTTTCAGAGTAAGTGCTGAGTAAATAGCAGGTCACTTTTTTGTTGTTTGGCTCTGTTACAATGACAGGCTATCTTCTGTCATTGGGCAAACTTTTACTGAAATGTTAGATGGAGTAAAGTAGAGGCAAACAGAACAATACGCTTGCCAAGAAGATAACTGTAGAGGGACACTAACTTCTGAATCCTTCCTTTTTGGCGGGAACACACCTGTAGGCTCCAGAAGGATCCAGTGGACACACCTAACTGGGAAATGAACAGAGAATGGTAACCTAGGGTGGACTTCTAAATCTTCCAGATGATTCTGAAACTCATGTTTCCTTGACCTCCATTTCCTCTGCTGTTGACAGAGGTGGCTGGACTAAATCAGTAAATCCCAAAGGGTCTCTCGAATTCATGCAAGCACCAGGCATTGCATGACCAAAATGCTCTCTGACAGAGACCCCAAAAGCCAAACATTAAAAAGGGGTCTTTGAGTTCCAACGTCTGAGTAACATTGGATTAGTTGATTTCTTAGATGCCTCTCACTCCAATGATTCGGTAAAACTATGGCATTTTTTTTATCATTTCATGCACATCACATAAATGTAATTGTCAATATGACGTTGTTATTCAGGAGGCATTTTGTTAGTCCTGTTGAGTTCAGACTATAAGCGCAGAGTAGGATATGGATTCTTTCCTCCACTAGTTGAAAAGCAACTGGAGCCAATTTCACCATAGGGAGGCATGAACATGATGGACATCATCAATCTTTCTCCTTGAAGAAGGCAGGTGCCCAGGGACAAGGAAACAGGTTATTATGATGAGGGAACAGATGTGAGACAAGCTCACAAGAGCAGTGCAAGCAAAGGGACTTTATTCAGCAAACACACACCTGCTGCTGGAGAGCTAGAAGTCATCGATGGGAGACGTTCTCCTCATCCTTTCCCCTTGTTGACAGTACTTCTGTTTCCCTTGGAGAAGGAGGAAGGGGAAGAGCACTCAAGTCTATGATGTTCAATTGTGGCAGAACACAATATGAGCTTCACCAGTTCTAGGAAGGCATCCTGACCCTTGGCTGTCCAAACTGAAGAGTCCAGTTTTTCTGAGCTTTTCTCTGAGCTTGTGTAGTGAAGAATTGGTGCATTTGAACTATGGTGTTGGTGAAGAATATTGAAAGTATCATAGACCAAAAAAGAGTAAACATCTGTCTTGGGAGAGGTACAGCCAGAAGGTCCTTTAGAGGCAAGGATGGTGAGCCTAGGTCTTGTGTACATTGGACACGTTATCAGAAGAGACCTCCCCCGGGAGAAGAACATTATGCTTGGCAGAGTAGACCGATGTCAACTGCCACAGTGGCTGGACCAGTGGGCTCAAGCATAGGCACAACTGTGAGGATGAAGCAGGGCCAGGAAGTGTTCTGTCCTGCTGTCCACAGGACCACTATGAGTCGGAACCAATCTGATGGCCGCTGACAACAACAGAGAGCAGCTGATGAAACGGAAACCATCCGTGTCCAAACAAAAAGCTCCCAGTGAGTAAAGGCGACACAAAGGAGAGCAGAGTTGAGAGGATGAGTAGCGGACGAGAGATGATTGCACACCTGACTCCGCTGTGCCTGAAGCCAGGTACATCTGCACTTTCCACTATGACAACCCAGACCTTTCAAGAGGCCAGAGGAACTCTTTTAGAAATGTGAAAGAAAAATCAAATCCTTAGATGAAGCAAAACAGGAAAGTGACCAGAAGTTGGAAATAATCAAGCTCCCTAACAGTTGCTGTATTGGGGGCCAGAAATGAGGCCAAAAGCTCAGACTATGAAAACAAGCAATCTATCAAACAAACAAAACTAGATTTATGAAACATTAACGAGATTTATAAACCATTAGCATCTAAAGGTTTCAAAAAATCTGGCTTTCAGATGATCTTATTCTATCTTGGAGATGTTGAGCCAGGATATCGATTGACATATTTAGCCAATTTCCATGTACGTGTCCTCTCTAGTGTCATGGACTCTTGAGGTGAAGTCATTCCATTCCCCACAGCTGATTTATGTATGTAGCAACAAAGCAAAGGTACAAAACATGCAGTGTTCTTTATTCTTTATAGCTTTCTCTAGATCAAGAAAACATGTGCTTGCCCTCAGAACTATTTCTGTGAGAGTAGCAGGAAAGTCCATCACCCGGTGCCCCAAATGTCATCCTGGATGGTCATCCTTTATAAACAAGGTATGTGGGCTGAGCCCTGGTGGCGTAGTGGTTGTGCGCGGGACTGCGGCCCACTGGGACGGAGGTTCAATTCCAGCAGTGGGGCTGGGCCTCCTACTCTCACCACCAGAGAACAGTGATGCCCCCCAAAAAACAAAACAAAAAAAAAAACAAGGTATGTAACCTTAGCAAGGCAAAGGAGAAGTGACCAAGTCACCACAAGAATTTGAATTTAGATGGGTTGATTTTTTGCCGTGTTTCCCAAGACAGGCTGGATCAGCGGGTTACTCTGGTGTTGTAATAACAATGACTTGTAGTTATCAACTAACTAGCCAAGGACTGAAGAAACAGAATAAGTAATAGCAGATCAATATCCAATGGTATTTTGAGTAGGAAGCACAAATGAATTTAGTTATAAAACTCTCCTAATATCTACTCCTAATAGCCATCTTCTAAAAGGAAACAATTAATCTTGAGTCTGGCAATGAAAACAAAGTGCCCCCCAATTCATGGCCACACATGCATGCTCCTAAAACAGACATTCAAAAGGAATTTGCAGACAAACAGGATACCTCCGCTAGTCCTTCAGGGTGCTCTCCGGGTCTCTAAGTTCCTTAGCCTTATAGTGCTGCTGTGGTAAAAGAGCAGAAAGTGAGTTGCTTTAAAGAATAACTTTCTCATAGTGTTTTCAGCCCAAATCAGGTTACTGACCATATTGGTTCTTCCTGAGAGCTCTGAGAAGAGAAGCTGTTCCAAACAGCTCACCTAGTTCACGGTAGCTCTCCATGACATTCTTGGCCTAAATCTGTCTCCTTGTTCACTGTCCATCTTATATCTGTTGATCAGAGTCTTTTCTCCTCTTTTAAAAGGACACCGCTCATTTGGGATTAGAACTATCCCTCCTTGGGTTTGGCTTCATGTCAGTGGATAAACTTTTTATTTTCCATTGAGATGGTCATTGCAAGGCCAGCTCTTGGAACCCACCAGCTGCCACTCAGGAAGAAAAAAAAGAGTCTGTTTGCTTCCATAACGATTTAAAGTCTCAGAGACCCGAAGGGGCAGTTCTATCTTATCATTTTTGATGATACTCAGAGCAACTGGCAGTAGGTTTGGGTTCAAAGACCCTATTTCCAAATAAAACACATTCATCAGTACCAGGGGAAAGGACTTCAATATATCATTTTGAGGGGACCCAATTCAATCCACAAAAAGCCCTTCATCTAGCATGAGGGTCCTTCCACTGACAACTCCCAGGACCCTCTGCTTCTCTCCCCAGAGTCTTGGGCAGCTTGGACCCATGAAGATGCTTTAGATGCTTTTCAACGATGCCAGTAGGAAACTCATCATTCCAATCACCTTCTCCAGATTCCTGGGAAAGTATTCACCTCCTCAGAGAAACCCCAAACCCAAACTCCCTGCCATCAAGCTGATGTCAACTCCCTGCAACCCAAAAGGCCCCGTGAGTTTCCCAGGCTAACTCTGCAGTAATTGAAAGGCACTCCTCTTCCGCCCTCAGAGCAGCTGGTGCTTTCAAACTCCGGACTTTGAGAGCAATCTGTAACCACTACACCCTTAGGGCTCCTTCAATGGAGAAAAGACCTTCTGAAACACCTTTTAAAAGACTTCTTTTAAATTTGATTTTCCTCTCCTTTCTTTCTCCCCCCCTCCCTTTGACTCTTTGTGTGCATTTTACCTTAAATTTTTTTAATATCCTTTAATAAAGGTAAAAAGTAACTTTCCAAAGAAAATACTGGTTAGCGATAGCACAGCTAATTTTAAAAGGTTTTTGCTTCAAAGAACATCCTTTTAGCACAGACTGTTAAGCAGGACCAAGCTTCGCATGTCAATGAGTTACAGGCCAACAATTTCCCTGTAGTTCTGAGATCTCCAAAAAGGAATCTCTGATACTAGAAGAAACCTGGCTGGGCTATGCCCAAGCACCTGCCTACCCTGCTTGCTGAGTAAGCAAGACTGCATAGTATTGGCCGAGTGCAACCATGAAGAAATGAAGACTTGATCTTCTTCCTGTCAATTTGTTTATTCCTTTCTTCCTTCTCTCCATCTTCTTTCTTTCTTTTTTAAAGGACAAACTTTCATCACAGGCATTCCCACCTTCTGCTTCTAGCTTGATAATAGTCAGAACCCTTGCTGGAGGATCTGAGAGTCAATCAACTCCAATTATACCACACAAATCCAGCTAGACCAGGAGATGTACAGTGAAGTCGGAAATATGGGAAACTTAGGATAGATGAGCCATCAAGACTAGTAATAGGAATGGTAATACCAGGGGGGTGGAGGGATGGAGGAATAGAAAGGGAGAACCAACTTCAGGGATCTACACGTAGCCTCCTTTCTGGGGCACGGACAATAGGGGAGTGAGTGTTGGGACACATTGTACAGTGTACAGGATGAAAAAATAATTTGTAAATTACTAAGGGTTCAAGGGGAAGGGGGGAGGAAGGGTAATATAGGGAGCTGATAATGGGGGCCTGGAGGGAGGGAGAATGTTTTGAGAGTGATGATGGCAATGGGTGTGTAAAAGTGGCCTGCACACAACTGATGTTGTTAGGGAT